>JAKWJD010001765.1:27754811-28356856 GCA_027705065.1 Solanum peruvianum | reverse complement strand
GTTCCACTCTCCATCATATAGATAGAGGTACGCAATTTACTTCTAAGTTTGGAAAAATGCATGTTGAATTAGGAACTAGGTTGGAACTTAGTACCGCATTTCACCCTCAGACCGATGGTCAGTCTGAGCGAACGATTCAAGTGTTGGAGGATATGCTTCGTGCATGTGTGATAGAATTTGGTGGCCATTGGGATAGCTTCTTACCCTTAGCAGAATTTTCATACAATAATAGCTATCACTCAAGTATTGATATGGCTCCATTCGAAGCATTGTATGGGAGGAGATGTAGGTCTCCCATCGGTTGGTTTGATGCATTTGAGGTTAGACCTTGGGGCACTGACCTTTTGAGGGATTCATTAGAGAAAGTGAAATCTATCCAAGAAAAGCTTTTAGCGGCGCAAAGTAGGCAAAAGGAATATGCAGACCGAAAGGTTAGAGACTTGGAGTTTATGGAGGTTGAGCAAGTCTAACTGAAGGTTTCGCCCATGAAAGGGGTGATGCGGTTTGGTAAAAGAGGAAAACTAAGCCCAAGGTATATTGGTCCCTTTGAAGTACTTAAGCGAGTAGGGGAGGTGGCTTATGAGTTAGCCTTGCCTCCAGGGCTGTCCGGAGTGCACCCGGTATTTCATGTGTCTATGTTGAAAAGATACCATGGGGATGGAAATTAGATCATTCGATGGGATTCAGTTCTGCTTGATGAAAATTTGTCTTATGAGGAGGAGCCTGTTGCCATTATAGATAGAGAAGTCCGCAAGCTTAGGTCAAGGGAGATTGCATCCATCAAAGTTCAATGGAAGAATCGACCGGTTGAAGAGGCTACTTGGGAGAAGGAGGCTGATATGCAAGAAAGATACCCACACCTGTTTACAGATTCAGGTACTCCTTCTCGCCCTTGTTTTCCTTCCTATGATCGTTCGAGGACGAACAATGGGTAAATTGGTATCTATTGTAACGACCTGTTTAGTCGTTTTGAGCAGCAAATTTTATTTCTGGAAAACAGGCTGAGACGACGGACCCCACGATGGACCGTCGAGGGGGTCTCGTTCCAAAACACTTAGAAATTCTGAAATTTGGGTGCTGAAATCGACTCTCTGAACTTCGTAACGGAATGGCAGGACGGACCGTCGTGGGCACGATGGACCGTCACAGACTCTTCAAGGAAATTGAGTCTGTGAACTCTGTGACGGAGCAGCAGGACGGACCGTCGTAGGCACGACGGGCCATCACAGGCTGCGTAATCCCAGGCTCGGTCGGATTTCTTTAAATGTTTTAAGGGACGTTTTTGACTATTCCTGCTTTAATTATAAGTTAGTGGGTTAATGTTAATAAGCCTAATTACTTGGGGGTTAAAAGAGGTAACCTTGACTTAATTAGTGGGGTATTATTGCCATCTTTTATACTTAATTATATGTTAATTAGGGTAAAAGAAAGAGGGTTTGAATAAAAAAATTGGAAAGAACAAGAGAGGGAGAAAACGAACAAACAGGGAGAGAAGAAGAACAGAGCTTTGGGAAATTACTTGCTTGATCAAAATTCTTCGGTGGAGGTAGGTTATGGTTTTAATGCTATTCGTAGTAAACTCTTAATAGTGGATGATATGTATTGGTAGTATTGTAAACCCTGCTACATGCTTAATTGTATGTTTGCATGAATGTGATTATACAATGATGATAAAATAAGCATGATGAAGCTATTGAATCATAAATCTTGAAAAACCCTAATCTCTTTGTTAATGATGATGCCTTGGTATAAGAGAAGGCTTGATGAACTAAAGTAATGAGAATGATGATGCCTTGGTATAAGAGAAGGCTTGATGAATTGATAGAATGAGATTAGGGGATCGGAGTGTCACGTTCCGACACATAGAATTAAGGGATCGGGTGTCACGAACCGACACGTAGATTTAGGGGATCGGGTGTCACGAACCGACACGTAGATTTTGGGGATCGGGTGTCACAAACCGACACGTAGTTTAGGGGATCGGGTGTCACGAACCGACATGTAGATTTAGGGGATCGGGTGTCACGAACCGACACGTAGAATTAGGGGATCGGAGTGTCACGTTCCGACACATAGTAGTAGGGGAGCGGAGTGTCACGTACCGACACAAGAGGAATAAGGATAATGAGGGAGCGGAGTGTCACGTACCGACACAAGAGAAATAAAGATAATGAATCTTGAAAGATGTTAATATACTCAATCTAATGAACCTAATTCCCAAATGAGTATGATATTCAGGCTTGAGTCCTCATGTGTGAACTTGGCGGTACTTATTAATGATTATAGTAGGTGTTGTTGCTACATGTTGAGTATTGTAGTTGATTTTATGATATTACTTGATATATACTGTTTTCTATTTTGAGTTGGCCGATGATACCTACTCAGTACTTGTGTTTGTACTGACCCCCTACCTTTATGTTTTCTTCTTGTTATTTGTGGAGTGCAGCAAACGTGCCGTCGTCTTCAACTCAACCGCAATTCTA
Organism: Solanum peruvianum; assembly: GCA_027705065.1. Taxonomy (NCBI): domain Eukaryota; kingdom Viridiplantae; phylum Streptophyta; class Magnoliopsida; order Solanales; family Solanaceae; genus Solanum; species Solanum peruvianum. The sequence goes on along the minus strand of JAKWJD010001765.1, from coordinate 28,354,373 downwards.
GCCAGTCTCGTCACACCGGATCTTCAGGGTGAGCTAATGCTTCTAGCTTGGACTGGATTGGTTCTTCATGTCTTGATGCTTGAAGTTCCGGCATGGACTAGCTTTTACTTGTTTTAGCTTTTTAGAAAACTCTTAGTTTAGTAATTTGATCATAGATGTTCTTGTGGTGATGACTTCCAGATTTTGGGGAATAATAGATGTTGAATTTTAGAAGTATTGAATTGGTTTTTATTAATGAGTTTAAGTCTTCCGCATTACTTTCTGTCGATATTATATTGAAATGTTAGGGTTTAGATTGGTCGGTTCGCTCACATAGGAGGGTAAGTGTGGGTGCCAGTCGCGGCTCGGTTTTGGGTCGTGACAGAATTCTTGTTGGATTGTCATTTACTTTCACACTTTGCTAAATATTGAGTTTTAGGCTGACTTGTCTTGGTGGGATAAGACAAGTGTCATCACACCCATTTTTGCGTCGTGACATAAAGATAGATATAAACAAAAAAGGTGGCAGACAAATGGATATATATCTTTGAAAAAATGTAAAAATTAGACATAAGATTCCTTTGTAGAGTCAATAGCTTTTACTTTTTTGAAAGGCTAATGTGTATAGCCGGCCATTGGTAAAGTTTTATTTAAAAAGTCATAAAATATACGATAGGTGCACTTATGTACATGTTTAGGATTTAGTATATATTGATTGCCAAATTGTAAATGAAAGGCAGGCAATACCAAACAAAAGCTTAAGTTAAGAAAAACCCTTTCAAAAACCTCTCTCAAGATATACACTAAGTTAAAAAATGGAGAAATCCGAAATAAAGTCAGATATTTTATATAGCATGGAAAATCAAGAGACAAAGGTATATTGTTTAACAATTATGCAGAACTAATTTCACATATTCCTCAATATCATATATATGATTGAATGAATTTATGTTAGTTATTTATTATATACTAGAAATATTTGAATCATTAATTCTAGTTTGCTAGTAACAGAAAACAGGGAGAAAACTGCTAGACTATGCCATCCCATAGTGGAAATCAGTAGGCGAGGGATGCCGTTAGGGGAGAACACAAGGTTGAGGTGCTGATAAGTAGTAATTATCCGCTAAAGTACGATGCTAGTAGTGACCAGAAAAAATGATAATGATACTCTAGTTTATAATAAACTAATATAAATTAAATTGAATTATGATCTGATAGGAAGGAATAATTGAAAACAAACCTACATACATAAATAAACATGATTACAATGTATGATGAAATAAAAAGTTATAAAACTTTGATCTTATATATACTTAAAGATATAGAAATTGTTGACATAAAAATAATTATATGGGAAAAAATATTTGATCATGATATAGAATATATATTAAATCAAGAATGGTTAGAAATAGATTTACAAGAATTAGATATAGAAAGAATAGATATATACGACTTAGAAATAGAATTAGATTAAAATGAACTATGCCGATTTAGAATATTGGATAGAAACTATGGAAAATATAAGATTATTAAAACAATTAATGCAAGAAAATTTATACATGTACCAAAGAATACAAGATATGTTATACATAGAATATATAATAAACAATATTAAAGGAATATTTAGATTAGAACAATTATCAAACAAACTTTATGATAAAATATATTTTACTCTATAAAATATGTATCTTACTCTATGATGAATTCCGCACCCCCGAATACTGGTATCAGAGGACAAATGTTCCAAATGCAATAGCGAAGATAATGTTATACCAGATGTTGATTTGAAATAAAGATGAAGAGATGAGAATGCAAAATAAGATTTCGGATGAAGAAAAAAAGTTATAGTTTTCAAAGAAAAATGATGACAAAGACAAAAAAAGAAAAAAACATAAAGATAGATATAAACAAAAAAGGTGGCAGACAAAAGAATATATATCTTTGAAAAAAATGTAAAAATAAGAGATAAAATTCCTTTGTATAGTAAATAACTTTTACTTTTTTGAAAGACCTATGTGTATTGCCTGCCATTTGTAAAGTTTTGTTTAAAAAGTCGTAAAGTATACAGACTGGTATCAGAGCCATGAAAGATGAAAAGAAGTATAGAATCAACAGAAAGATATGAAAAATAAGAAGAAAATTAAACAAATTATATCCAAAATATAAACAACTTAATATTACAAAAACTAATAATAAAGAATTAGAAGAAATGATAGATATTATTTCTAAATTAGAATATAAATATATTAAATATTTAAAAATACGATGAATAACGAATATAAACAAGAACTTAATAAAATAATTATGGCAAAAAGAAAAGAATTAAGATAGAGACAAAATAGACTAAATAGTAATATATTTGCAGGAATTTGTGAAAAATCTATAATAGCACAAAAAATACTATTTTATATCTAGAAATAAAAATAAATAATCTAGAATATAAACTTTAACATAATTTGTAAATGAATAAGGAAGAATATGCAATAGACGAAAAACTATTTGAAAACTATGAAGGATTTAAAATAAGGATAATATTTTCTAATCTAGGAAGAAGATATAAGAAAATAGGTGACAATTTAAGTTTAATGTTAGAAAAAGAAACGGTAAATTAGAAGATAGTTTAACTGCTATGGTAAGGATAGCAAAAGAAAATGAAGAAATAGATAGAAAAATAGAAATTGAAAAAATAAAACATCAAGCGAAGAAAGAAGTACAACAAATAGAAGAAGTAAAAATAAAGAAATTTTAGAATTAGAATAAGAATTAGCATGTGACGACCCAAGTCCAAGCCGCGAGTGGCACCCACACTTATCCTACTATGTGAGAGAACCAACCAATCTAAACCCCAACATTTCAAACATGATGAACAAAATACAACGCGGAAGACTTAAACACATTAATAAAAATCAATTATATAACTTCTAAAATTCAACATCTATTATTATCCCCAAAATCTGGAAGTCATTATCACAAGAACATCTATCCTAAATTACTAAAACTAAGAGTACCTAAGAAAGCTAAAATAAGTAAAAGCTAGTCCATGCCGGAATTTCGAGGCATCAAGACATGAAGAAGAAAATCCAGTCCAAACTAGAAGCATTAGCTCACCCTGAAATCCGGTGTAATGAAGACGGGCTAGAGTTGCGGTTGAGTTGAAGACGACGGTAGGTTTGCTGCACTCCACAATTAACAAAGAAAGAAACATACAAGTAGGGGTCAGTACAAAACACAGGTACTGAGTAGATATCATCGGCCAACTCAAAATAGAAAACAGTATATATCAGATGATATCATAAAATCAACTACAATACTCCCATGTAGCAACAACAAGTACTATAATCATGTTCACACATGAGGACTCAACCCTCAATACCAGAACTTTGGGAATTAGGTTCATTAGATTGAATATATTAAACATTCAGGAGGATTGTCTTTTATTTCTTCTGTGTGTCGGTACGTGACACTCCGCTCCCCTACTACTATGTGTCGGACGTGACACACCGATCCCCTAATTCTACGTGTCGATTCGTGACACCCGATCCCCTAATTCTACGTGTCGGTCATGACACCGATCTCCTAATTCTACGTGTCAGTTAGTGACACCCGATCCCCTAATTCTACGTGTCGGTTCGTGACACCCGATCCCCTAATTCTACGTGTCGGTTCGTGGACACCCGCTCCACTAATTCATTCTCTTAATTCATCAATCCTTCTTTATACCAAGCATCATCAATCTCATTACTTTAGTTCATCAAGCCTTCTCTTATACCAAGGCATCATCAATCTCATTACTTTAGTTCATCAAGCCTTCTCTTATACCAAGGCTTCATCCTTAACAAAGAGATTAGGGTTTTTCAAGATTTATGATTGAATAGCTTCATCATGCTTATTTTATCACAATTATATAATCAAATTCATGCAAGCATACAATTAAGCATATAGCAGGGTTTACAATACTACCAATACATATCATTCGCTATTAAGAGTTTACTACGAATAGCATAAAAACCATAACCTACCTCCACCGAAGATTAGTGATCAAGCAAGCAAATTCCCCAAAGCTTCGCTATCTTCTTCGTTTCTCTCTTTCTCGTTCGATCCTCTCTCTCTCTCTTTGTTCTTTCTATTTTTCTTATTCAAAACCTCTTTCTTTTACCCTAATTAGCATATAATTAAGTATAAAAGATAAGGAATTAACCCACTAATTAACTCAAGGTTATCTCTTTTAACCCTCAAGTAAATAAACTATTTACATTAACCCACTAACTATATAATTAAAGCAGGAATAGTCCAAAACGCCCCTTAAAATATTTACAGAAATTCGACCCAGCCTGGGATTACGAAACTTGTGACAGCCCGTCGTGCCTGCGACGGTCCGTCCTGCTGCTTCCGTCACAAAGTTCGGAGACTCAATTTCCTTGAAGAGTCTGTGACGGTCCGTCATGCCCACGACGGTCCGTCCTGCCATGTCGTCACGAAGTTCAGAGACTTAATTTCTGTGGAAGATGTCTGACGGTCCGTCGTGCCACCGACGGTCCGTCCTGCCATTCCGTCATGAAGTTCAGAGAGTCGATTTCAGTACCCAAATTTTAGAATTCTAAGTGTTTTGGAACGAGACCCCCTCGATTGTCCGTCGTGACCATGACGGTCCGTCGTGGGATCCGTCGACTCAGCCAGTTTTTCCAGAATTAAATCTGCTGCTCAAAACGACTAAACAGGTCGTTACAATAGATACCGATTTACCCATCGTTCGTCCTCGAACGATCAGAAGAAAAGAAACAAGGGCGAAAAGGAGTACCTGAATCTGTAAACAGATGTGGGTATCTTTCTTGCATATCAGCCTCCTTCTCCCAAGTGGCTTCTTCAACCGACTGATTTTTCCATTGAACTTTGATGGATGCAATCTCCCTCGACCTCAACTTGCGGACTTCTCTATCTAAAATAGCGACAAGTTCCTCCTCATAAGACAAATTCTCATCAAGCAGAACCGAATCTCAACGAATGATGTAGTTTCAATCCCCATGGTATCTTTTCAATATAGACATTTTCAATATAGACACATGAAATACCGGATACACTCCTGACAGTCCTGGAGGCAAGGCTAATTCATATGCCACCTCCCCTACTCGCTTAAGTACTTCAAATGGTCCAATATACCTTGGGCTTAGCTTACCTCTCTTACCAAACCGCATCACCCCTTTCATGGGTGAAACCTTCAGCAAGACTTGTTCACCCTCCATGAACTCCAAGTCTCTAACCTTTCGATCCGCATATTCCTTTTGCCTACTTTGAACCACTATAAGCTTTTCTTGAATAGATCAGTACCCCAAGGTCTAACCTCAAATGCATCAAACCAACCAATGGGAGATCTACATCTCCTCCCATACAGTGCCTCAAATGGGGCCATATCAATGCTTGAGTGATAGCTATTATTGTATGAAAACTCCGCTAAGGGTAAGAATTTATCCCAATGACAACCAAATTCTATCACACATGCACGAAGCATATCCTCCAATACTTGAATCGTTCGCTCAGACTGACCGTTGGTCTGAGGATGGAACGCGGTACTAAGGTCAAACCTAGTACCCAATTCTGCATGCAATGTTTTCCAAAACTTAGAAGTAAACTGCGTACCTCTATCTGATATGATGGAGAGTGGAACCCTATGCAAACGAGCAACTTCCGAGATGTAAAGTTTGGCTAACTTCTCTTCATTGTAAGTCACCTTGACCAGAATGAAATGAGAAGACTTACTTAACCTATTGTCACGACCCAAATCGGGGACGGGACTGGCACCCACATTTACCCTCCTATGTGAGCGAACCAACCAATCTAATCCTTTAACATTTTAATACAATATCAACAAAGAAATGCGGAAGACTTAAACTCATTAATAAAACAATTCAAACTATTATTATTATCCCCAAAATTTGGAAGTCATCATCACAAGAACATCTATGATCAAATTACTATCTAAGAATGTCTAAGAGCTAAAAAAACATAAGAAGCTAGTCCATGCCGGAATGTCAAGGCATCAAGACTTGAAAAAGAAGATCCAGTCCAAGCTAGAGGCGTTAGCTCACCCTGAGATCCGGTATGACGAAGACTGGCTCGAATTACTGTTGAGTTGAAGTTGATGAAACGTTTGCTGCATTACACAAATAACAAAGAAGAAAACATGAAAGTAGGGGGTCAGTACAACCACAAGTACTGAGTAGATATCATCGGCCAACTCAAAATAGAAGATAATATATATCAAGTAATATCATAAATCAACTATAAGCTCAACATGTAGCAACAACAAGTACTATAATGATTAACAAGTACCATCAAGTTCATCAATGAGGGCTGAAGCCTCAATACCATACTCTTTTGGGAATTAAGTTTATTAGATTGAGTATATTTATCATCTTTCAAGATTCATTATCTTTCTTCCTCTTGTGTCGGTACGTGACACTTCGATCCCCTACCACTATGTGTCGGTACGTGACACTCCGATCCCCTATATCTACGTGTCGGTTCGTGACACCCGATCCCCTGTATGTGTCGGTACGTGACACTCCGATCCCCTATATGTGTCGGAACGTAACATTCCAATCCCCTACATGTGTCGGAACGTGACACTCCGATCCCCTACATGTGTCGGAACGTGACACTCCGATCCCCTACATGTGTCGGTACATGACACTCCGATCCCCTAATTCTACGTGTCGGTTCGTGACACCCGTCCCACTAATACTATGTGTCGGAACATGACACTCCGATCCACTAATACTATGTGTCGGAACGTGACACTCCGATCCACTAATACTATGTGTCGGAACATGACACTCCGATCCACTAACCTCATTCCATCCGTTCATCAAGCCTTCTCTATACCAAGGCATCATCAATCCCCTTACTTTAATTCATCAAGCCTTCTTTATACCAAGGCATCATCATTAATAACGTAGATTAAAGTTTCTTTCAAGATTTGGGATTCAATGGTTTTCATCATGCTTGTTTTATCATCAAAATCATAATCATATTCATGCAAGCATACAATTAAGCATTTAGACAGGTTTACAATACCACCAATACATATCATTCACTATTAAGAGTTCACTACGAATATCGTAAAATAACCATAACCTACCTCCACCGAAGAATTGGAATCAACAAGCAATTTCCCAAGCTTTGATATTCTTCTTCCTCGTTCGATCTCCCTCAATTCGTTTCTCTTTTCTCTCTTTTGTTCTTTCTCTTTTTCTTATTCAAACCCTCTTTCTTTTACCCTAATTAACATATAATTAAGTGTAAAAGATGGCAATAATACCCCACTAATTAACCCAAAGTTACCTTTTTTATCCCTCAAGAATTTGAGTTATTAATATAAACCCAGGAAGTCTATAATTAAGGAAAGAATAGTCCAAAACGTCCCTTAAAACGTGTAAAGAAATCCGAATTTGCCTAGGATTTGCGCAACCTGTGACGGCCCGTCGTGACTGCGACGGTCCGTCACACAGGTCGTCGTAACGATCAGAACTCTATTTTTCACCAAGGACACTGTGACGGTCCGTCACACTTGTGACGGTCCGTCCTGCAAGTCCGTTACGAAGTTCAGAGAGTCGATTTTCAATACCCAATTTCAGAATTTCTAAGTATATTGAAACGAGACCCTGCGACGGTCCGTCATGCCTTTTACGGTCTGTCGTGGGGTCCGTTGCCTCAGCCAATTTTCCAGAAATAAAATCTGCTACTCAAAACGACTAAACAGGTCGCTACAATAGATACCAATTTACCCATCGTTCGTCCCCGAACGATCAAAAGAAGAAAAACACTGGCGAAAAGGAGTACCTGAATCTATAAACAGATGTGGGTATTTTTCTTGCATATCTGCCTCCTTCTCCCAAGTAGCCTCTTCAACCTGTCGATTCTTCCATTAAACTTTGATGGATGCAATCTCTCTCGACCTCAACTTGCGAACCTCTCTATCTAAAATAGCAACGGGTTCCTCCTCATAAGTCAAATTCTCATCAAGCAAAACTGAATCCAACGGATGATTAGTTTTCATCCCCATGGTATCTTTTCAACATGGACACATGAAACACCGGATGCACTCCGGACAGCCCTGGAGGCAAGGCTAACTCATACTCCACCACCCCCTACTACTCGCTTAAGTACTTACTTCAAATGGTCCAATATACCTTGGACAAGCTTACCTCTTTTGCCAAACCCGCATCACCCCTTTCATGGTGAAACCTTCAACAAGACTTGTTCACCCTCCATGAACTCCAAGTCTCTAACCTTTCGGTCTGCATACTTCTTTTGTCTACTTTGCGCCGCTAGAAGCTTTTCTTGAATGCACTTCACCTTATCTAACGAATCCCTCAAGAGGTCTGTACCCCAAGGTCTAACCTCAAATGCATCAAACCAACCAATGGGAGATCTACACTTCCTCCCATACAATGCTTCAAATGGAGCCATATCAATACTAGAGTGGTAGCTATTATTGTATGAAAACTCTGCCAAAGGTAAGAAGCTATCCCAATGGCCACCAAACTCTATCACACATGCACGAAGCATATCCTCCAACACTTGAATCGTTCGCTCAGACTGACCATCAGTCTGCGGGTGAAACGCAGTACTAAGGTCCAACCTAGTACCCAATTCAGCATGCAATGTTTTCCAAAACTTAGAAGTAAACTGCATACCTCTATCTGATATAATGGAGAGTGGAACTCCATGCAGTCGAACAATTTCTGAGATGTAGATTTTTGCTAACTTCTCTGCATTGTAAGTTACCTTGACCGGGATGAAATGAGCAGACTTAGTTAACCTATGAACAATCACCCAAATGGAGTCATACTTACCCATTGTCTTTGGAAGACCAACCACAAAATCCATTGCAATTCTCTCCCACTTCCATTCGGGAATGAGCATTCTCTGAAGCGTTCCTCCGGGCCTTTGGTGTTCATACTTTACTTGTTGACAGTTTGGACATTTGGAAATAAAGTCAACAATATTATGCTTCATTCTACTCCACCAAAAGTGTTGCTTTAGGTCCCGATACATCTTGGTTGCACCCGGATGTATAGAATACCTTGTACTATGAGCCTCTGTCAGAATAGTGTTGATCAAATATCGACGCGGGTACACATACCCTTCCCTTAATCCTCAAAACACCTTCCTCATCATTGTTGCTTCTTTAGCCTCTCCTTGCAACAATTTATCTCGAATCCGGATCAATTTCTCATCATCAAACTGCTTCCCCTTAATCTTGTCAAGGAAGGAGGATCTTGCCTCCACACAAGCTAACAATCCTCCCTTCTCATTTACTTCTAACCTCATGAGGTCATTAGCCAAAATCTGCACTTCTCTAGCCAATGGGCGTCTAGAAGCTTGCAAATGAGCTAGACTTCCCATGCTTCCCGCCTTTCTACTCAAGGCATCTGCCACAACATTCGCCTTCCCCGGATGATACAAAATAGTGATGTCGTAGTCCTTCTGTAGTTCCATCCATCTCCTTTGTCTCAAGTTCAAATCTTTCTGAGTAAAGACATACTGTAGACTACGATGATCCGTATAGATTTCACACTTAACCCCGTATAAATAATGCCTCCATTGCTTTAGTGCAAACACTACCGCGGCCAATTCCAAGTCATGAGTTGGATAGTTACGTTCATGCACTTTTAATTGTCTTGAAGCATAAGCAATCATGTTCTTCTCTTGCATTAGCACTGCACCCAAACCCAAATAGGATGCATCACAATAAACAATGAAGTTCTTACCCTCTACCGGCAAGGTGAGGATAGGTGCGGTAGTCAACAAAGTCTTGAGTTTCTGAAAGCTTTCTTCGCACTCATCCGACCATACAAATGGAACATTCTGCTTAGTCAAGTTCGTCAATTGGGAAGCAATAGAAAGAATCCCTTGACAAAGCGGCGGTAGTAGCTAACCTAACACACAAGCTTCTATTTCTGACACATTAGTGGGTCTTACCCAATTCTTCACTGTCTCAATCTTAGAAGGATCTACCATCACCTCCTTCCTTAGAAACCACGTGCCCTAAGAAGGACACTGCATCTAGCCAAAACTCACACTTAGAGAACTTGGCATAAAGCTTTCTCTCCCTCAACATTTCCAATACAATTCTCAAATGCTCCTCATGTTCCTCCTTACTTTTAGAATATACCAGTATATCATCTATAAATACGATCACAAAGAGATCCAAATACGGCTTAAATATCCCATTCATTCATCAAGCTCATGAAAGCAGCGGGTGCATTTGTAAGACCAAGGGACATCACTATAAATTCATAATGCCCATACCTAGTCCGAAAAGCAGTCTTTTGGCACATCCGTCCCGTATTTTCAATTGATGATAACCGGATCTCAAGTCAATTTTTGAGAAGACACAAGCACCTTGTAACTGATCGAACAAGTCATCAATGCGGGGAAGAGGATACTTGTTGTTAATAGTTACCTTGTTCAGTTGTCTATAGTCTATGCACATCCGAAAACTCCCATCCTTCTTCTTCACAAACAAAACCGGAGCACCCCAAGGAGACGCACTTGGTCTAATGAAGCCTTTGCTCAACAACTCTTGAAGTTGAGCCTTTAACTCTCTTAATTCGGCGGGAGCCATTCTATACGGGGGTATAGAAATGGGGCGAGTACCCGGTTCAAGATCGATACAGAAGTCAATATCCCTATCTGGTGGCATACCAGGAAGATCTGCAGGGAACACATCCAAAAACTCACAGACTACCGAAACCGACTCAATCGAAGGTACTTGGGTAGTGTCATCCTTGAGATGTGCCAAGAAAGCTAAACACCCCTTACTAACCATTTTCTTAGCACGAAGAAAGGATATGATACGCACCGGATTGGAGGTGTAGTCGCCCTCCCACACTAACGGTCTGTCCCAGGCTTGGCTAACGTCACCGTTTTAGCATTACAATCCAAGATCGCAAATTGCGGAGAAAGCCAAGTCATACCCAGAATTACATCAAAATCAACCATTTCTAAGATAACCAAATCTACATAAGTTTTGCTCCCCACAAAGTTCACCAAACAAGACCTATATACCTTTTCAACTACCACGGACTCACCCACCGGAGTAGAAACACGAATAGGCGTGTCAAGTAATTCACAATGTAAATTTAGACCATTAGCAAATGATGAAGATACATATGAAAACGTGGAGCCAGGGTCAAATAATACAGATGTCATGCAATCACAGACCAAAAGATTACCTGTGATAACAGCATCAGACGCCTCCGCTTCAGATCTCCCAGGGAAAGCATAACAATGGGCCCTATCACCAGTCTGTCCGTTGACCCTACCATGTTGTGTCGTAGTGGCTCCAATTTGCCCATCTCCTTTGCCGTTGTGGTGACCACCATTACCTCGACCACCACGTCCTCCAGAAAAGCGGCCTCTACCATGACCACCTCTACCTCTAGCTATTGGGGGTCTGTAACTCAGTTTTGGACAATTCCTCCTAACATGTCCAATCTCCCCACATCCATAACACTCTCTGGAGTCAGGCATAGGTCTCTCGAGTAGTGTTGACCGTTCTGAGGTGGACCCCCAACTACAGTCTGTAGTGAAGACTGAATTGGTCGACTTGAGTAACCTCCGGAGCTTGTCCTCTAGTAAGAACCATTAAACTCACCTCCCCTCGAAACCTTTTTGATGTCGATGTCGTGGTGAATTCATCTGGCTTCACTCCTTCCACTTCTATCACAAAGTCTACCACCTCTTGGAAGGATGTTGCCGTAGCCGCTACCTGTAAGGCTGAAATCCGCAATTCTGACCTCAACCCCTTCACAAAACGGCGAATCCGCTCTTGTGGACTGAAACAAAGTTGGGTGACATACCTTGATAAAGCATGAAACTTAGCCTCATATGCGTTAACCGTCATCCTACCTTGCTCGAGACTCAAGAACTCATCCCTTTTTCTATCTCTCAAAGTCCTTGGGATATACTTCTCCATAAATAGGGTAGAGAAGGATGCCCAAGTCATAGGTGTGGCCTTTGTCGGTTGACACTCGACATGTGATCGCCACCACATTTTGGCGTTCCCTTGAAACTGATAGCTTACGAACTCAATGCCAAACCGTTCTACTATCCCCATCTTGTGTAGTAGCTCATGACAATCAACCAGAAAATCATAAGCATCTTCAGATTCTGCACCCTTGAAGACTGGAGGTTTCAATTTCAAGAACTTACTGAAAAGTTCGTGCTGATCGTTTGTCATTATCGGTCCAATAGTCAGACGTGGAAATGTGCCTATCTCCAATGAGGCATCCATGCGGGGAGCCATAGCGGCCGCATGTCGTATCTCTGAAACCGGAGGTGTTGGTGCAGAAACCACTGGAGGTGCCTGACCGTGATCAGATAACCCGCTAAGGTAAGCAAGAACCTGATTGATCATCTCTGGGGTAGGTTGGGGTGGCAATTCCTCATTCTGCTCTTGTTCAGTTTCCCCTTCCTCACCCTCTCTTACTACCTCCTCAGTCGGTGGAGGAGTCACCGCCCTAGTATCAGATGGTCTAGGTGCTTGTCCTCTTCCTCTAGAGGACGTCCTCCCATGACCTCTACCACGGCCTCTTGCCGCTACTCTCCCTCGAGCCACAGCCCCAGTGGATGGCTCAGACGTTTCTTGTCTTGCCGGTGTTGTTGTTGGTGCAGTCGTTGCTCTAGTTCTAACCATCTGCGAAATAGAGTGAAGATGGTCAGATACCAATTTGTATCACCTAGATACCAATTGGACTCAAGTAGTAGCACGAAATAAAGAATGTAAGAATGGAATTTTCCTAATGTCTTATAGCCTCTCAAGGAAAAGTAAAGGCGTCCCCCTACCGTTCCTTAAGACTCTACTAGACTCGTTCTTGTGTGATGAGACCAATGAACCTAGTGCTCTGATACCAAGTTTGTCACGACCCAAATCGGGGACGCGACTGCACCCACATTTACCCTCCTATGTGAGCGAACCAACCAAATCTAATCCTTTAACATTTAATACAATATCAACAAAGAAATGCGGAAGACTTAAACTCATTAATAAAACAATTCAAACTATTATTATTATCCCCAAAATCTGAAGTCATCATCACAAGAACATCTATGATCAATTACTATCTAAGAATGTCTAAGAGCTAAAAATACATAAGAAGCTAGTCCATGCCAGAATGTCAAGGCATCAAGACTTGAAAAAGAAGATCCAGTCTAAGCTAGAGGCGTTAGCTCACCCTGAGATCCGGTATGACGAAGACTGGCTCGAATTACTGTGAGTTGAAGTTGACGAAACGTTTGCTGCATTACACAAATAACAAAGAAGAAAACATGATGAAAGTAGGGGGTCAGTAAACCACAAGTACTGAGTACAATATCATCGGCTAACTCAAAATAGAAGATAATATATATCAAGTAATATCATAAATCAACTATAAGCTCAACATGTAGCAACAACAAGTACTATAATCATCAACAAGTACCATCAAGTTCATCCATGAGGGCTCAAGCCTCAATACCATACTCTTTTGGGAATTAAGTTTATTAGATTGAGTATATTTATCATCTTTCAAGATTCATTATCTTTCTTCCTCTTGTGTCGGTACGTGACACTCCAATCCCCTACCACTATGTGTCGGTACGTGACACTCTGATCCCCTATATCTACGTGTCAGTTCGTGACACCCAATCCCCTATATGTGTCGGTACGTGACACTCCGATCCCCTATATGTGTCGGAACGTGACACTCCGATCCCCTACATGTGTCGGAACGTGACACTCCGATCCCCTACATGTGTCAGAACGTGACACTCCGATCCCCTACATGTGTCGGTACGTGACACTCCGATCCCCTAATTATACGTGTCGGTTCATGACACCCGTCCCACTAATACTATGTGTCGGAACGTGACACTCCGATCCACTAATACTATGTGTCGGAACGTGACACTCCGATCCACTAATACTATGTGTCGGAACGTGACACTCCGATCCACTAACCTCATTCCATCCGTTCATCAAGCCTTCTCTATACCAAGGCATCATAAATCCCCTTACATTAATTCATCAAGCCTTCTTTATACCAAGGCATCATCATTAATAACGTAGATAAAGTTTCTTTCAAGATTTGGGATTCAATGGTTTTCATCATGCTTGTTTATCAAAATCACATAATCATATTCATGCAAGCATACAATTAAGCATATAGACAGGTTTACAATACCACCAATACATATCATTCACTATTAAGAGTTCACTACGAATATCGTAAAAAACCATAACCTACCTCCACCGAAGAATTGGAATCAACAAGCAATTTCCCAAGCTTTGATATTCTTCTTCCTCGTTCGATCTCCCTCAATTCGTTTCTCTTTCTCTCTTTTGTTCTTTCTCTTTTCTTATTCAAACCTCTTTCTTTTACCCTAATTAACATATAATAAGTGTAAAAGATGGCAATAATACCCCACTAATTAACCCAAAGTTACCTCTTTTATCCCTCAAGAATTTGAGTTATTAATATAAACCAACGAAATCTATAATTAAGGAAAGAATAGTCCAAAACGTCCCTTAAAACGTGTAAAGAAATCCAAATCTGCCTAGGATTCGCGCAACCTGTGACGGCCCATCGTGACTGCGACGGTCCGTCACACAGGTCGTCGTAACGATCAGAACTCTATTTTTCACCAAGGACACTATGACGGTCCGTCACACTTGTGACGGTCCGTCCTGCAAGTCCGTTACGAAGTTCAGAGAGTCGATTTTCAGTACCCAATTTCAGAATTTCTAAGTATATTGAAACGAGACCCTGCGACGGTCCGTCATGCCTGTGACGGTCCGTCGTGGGGTCCGTTGCCTCAGCCAATTTTCCAGAAATAAAATCTGTTGCTCAAAACGACTAAACAGGTCGTTACACCTATCAACAATCACCCAAATAGAGTAATACTTACCCATTGTCTTTGGAAGACCAACCACAAAGTCCATTGAAATTCTTTCCCACTTCCATTCAGGAACGGACATTCTTTGAAGGGTCCCTCCAATCCTCTGGTGTTCATATTTCACTTGCTGGCAGTTTGGACATTTGGCAATAAAATCAACAATATCACGCTTCATTCTACTCCACCAAAAGTGTTACTTTAGGTCACGATACATCTTGGTTGCACCAGGATGTATAGAATACCTTGAACTATGAGCCTCTGTCAGAATAGTGTTGATCAAATCATCGACGCGGGGTACACATACCCTTCCTTTAATTCTCAAAACACCTTCCTCATCGATTTGTGCTTCTTTAGCCTCTCCTCGCAACACTTTATCTCGGATCCGGATCAATTTCTCATCATTAAACTGCTTCCCTTAATCTTGTCAAGGAAGGAAGATCTTGCCTCCACACAAGCCAAAATCCTCCCTTCTCATTACTTCTAATCTCATAAGGTCATTAGCCAGAATCTGAACTTCTCTAGCCAATGGGCGTCTAGAAACTTGCAAGTGAGCTAGACTTCCCATGCTTCCTGCCTTTCTACTTAAAGCATCTGCCACGACATTAGCTTTTCTCGGATGATACAAGATTATGATATCGTAGTCCTTCAGTTGTTCCATCCATCTCCTCTGTCTCAAGTTCAAATCTTTCTGAGTAAAGACATACTGTAGGCTACGATGATTCGTATAGACTTCACACTTAAACCCATATAAATAGTGCCTCTATTGCTTTAATGCAAATACTACCGCGGCCAACTCCAAATCATGGGTCGGGTAATTGCGTTCATGCACCTTTAATTTCCTTGAAGCATAAGCAATTACATTCTTTTCTTGCATTAGCACTGCACCCAAACCCGAATAGGATGCATCACAATAAACAAAGAAATTCTTGCCTTCCACTAGCAAGGTAAGAATTGGTACAGTAGTCAACAAGGTCTTGAGCTTCTGAAAGCTTTCCTCGCACCCATCCAACCAAACAAATGGGACATTCTGCTTAGTCAAGCTTGTCAGTTGGGAAGCAATAGAAGAGAACCCCTTAACAAATCGGCGGTAGTAGCTAGCTAAACCAACAAAGCTCCTTACTTCTGACACATTAGTAGGTCTCTCCCAATTCTTCACTGCTTCAATCTTAGATGGATCCACCATCACTCCATCCTTAGAAACCACGTGCCCCAAGAAGGACACTAAATCTAGCCAAAACTCACACTTGGAGAATTGGCGTAAAGCTTTTTCTCCCTCAACAATTGCAATACAATTCTCAAGTGCTTCTCATGTTCTTCCTTACTCTTTGAGTATACCAATATATCATCAATGAATACGATGACAAAGAGATCCAAATATGTCTTAAAAATCCCATTCATCAAGCTCATGAAAGCGGCAGGGGAATTTGTAAGACCAAAAGACATCACTAAGAACTCATAATGCCCATACCTGGTCCGAAAAATAGTCTTGGGCACATCCGTTGCCCGTATTTTCAATTGATGATAACCAGATCTCAAGTCGATTTTTGAAAAGGTGCAAGCACCTTGTAACTGATCGAACAAATCATCAATGCGAGGAAGAGGATACTTGTTCTTAATAGTTACCTTATTCAGTTGTCTATAGTCTATGCACATCCGAAAACTTCCATCCTTCTTGTTCACAAACAAAACAGGAGCACCCCAAGGAGATGCACTTGGTCTAATAAAGCCTTTGCTTAACAACTCTTGAAGTTGTGCCTTTAACTCTCTTAACTCCGCGGGAGCCATTCTATAAGGGGGTATAGAAATGGGGCGAGTACCCGGTTGAAGATCAATGCAGAAGTCAATATCCCTATCCGGTGGCATACCAGGAAGATCTGCAGGGAACACATCCAGAAACTCACGGACTATCGAAACCGACTCAATTGGAGGTACTTGGGTAGTGTCATCCCTGAGATGTGCCAAGAAAGCTAAACACCCTTTACTAACCATTCTCTTTGCACGAAGAAAGGAGATGATACGCACCAGAGTGGAAGTGTAGTCACCTTCCCACACTAACGGGTCTGTCCCAGGCTTGGCTAACGTCACGGTTTTAGCATTACAATCCAATATTGCAAAATTTGGAGAAAGCCAAGTCATACCCAGAATTACATCGAAGTAAACCATTTCTAAGATAACCAAATCTAGATGAGTATTGCTCCCTACAAAATTCACCAAACAAGACCTATATACCTTTTCAATTATCACAGACTCACCCACCGGAGTAGAAACACGAATAGGCATGTCAATCAATTCACAATGTAAATTAAGACCATTAGCAAATGAGGAAGATACATAAGAAAATGTGGATCCAGGATAGCCATGCAATCACAAACCAAAAGATTACCTGTGATGACAGCATCAGATGTCTCCGCCTCAGATCTCCCAGGGAAGGCATAACAATGGGCCCTATCACCTGTCTGTCCGTTGCCCCTACCATGTTGCGCTGTAGTGGCTCCAGTTTGCCCGTCACCCCGGCCGTTTTGGTGACCACTATTACCTCGGTCACCACGTCCTCCAGAATAACGGCCTCTACCATGACCACCTCTACCTCTAGCTATTGGGGGTCGATAACTCTGTTTTGGACAATTCCTCCTAATATGTCCAGTCTCCCAACATCCATAACATTCTCTGGGGTCTAGCATAGGTCTCTCAGAGAAGTGTTGACCGGTCTGAGGTGGACCCCCAAATACAGTCTGTAGTGAAGACTGAATTGGTCGGACTGAGTAACCTCTTGAAACCTGTCTTCTAGAGTAAGAACCATTAAACTCACCTCCCTTTCGAAACCTTTTTGATGTTGATGCCATGGGGAAGTCATCTGGCTTCACTCCTTCCACCTCTATCACGAAGTCTACCACTTCTTGAAAGGAGTTTGCCGTAGCCGCTACCTGTAAGGCTGAAATCCGCAATTCTGACCTCAACCCCTTCACAAAACGGCGAATCCGCTCTTGTGGACTGAAACAAAGTTGGGTGGCATACCTGGATAATGCACGAAACTTATCCTCATACGCAGTAACCGACATCCTACCTTGCTCTAGGCTCAAGAACTCATCTCTTTTACTATCCCTCAAAGTCCGGGGGATATACTTCTCCATAAACAAGCTAGAGAATGATGCCCAAGTCATAGGTGGTGCCTCTGTTGGTTGACACTCAACATGTTACCACCGCCACCACCTAGCACTTTTGGCGTTCCATTGAAACTGATAAGTCACAAACTCAACACCAAACCGTTCTACTATAACCCATCTGTGTAGTAGCTCATGCAGTCAACCAGAAAATTGTAGGCATCCTCAGATTTAGCACCCTTGAAGACTGGAGGTTTCAATTTCAAGAACTCTGAAAGTGTTCATGCTGATCATTAGTCATTATAGCCCTGTAGTCAGACGAGGAAACGTGCCTATTTCCAATGAGGCATCCATGCGGGGAGCCACAGTAGCTGCATGTTGTACCTCCGGACCCTGAGGTTGCTGTGCACAACACTGGAGGTGTCTGGCCCTGATCAGATAACCCGCTAAGATAAGCAAGAACCTGATTGATCATCTCTGGGGTAGGTTGGGGTGGAAATCCCTCATTTTGTACTTGTTCATTCTCCCCTTCCTCACCCTCTCTTACCACTTCCTCAGTCGGTGGAGGAGTCACCGCCCTAGGATCAGTTGGGTAAGGTGCTTGTCCTCTTCCTCTAGAGGACGTCCTCCCATGACCTCTACCACGGCCTCTTGCCACTTTTCCTCTCCGAGCTACAGCCCCAGTGGCTGGCTCAGACGCTTCTTGTCTTGCCGATGTTGGTGTTGGCGCAATCATTGCTCTAGTTCTAACCATCTGCGAAATAGAGTGAAGATGGTCAGATACCAATTTGTATCACCTAGATAACAATTGGATCCAAGTAATAGCACGAAAGAAAGAAAGAAAGAATGGAATTTTCCTAAAGTCTTATAGCCTCTCAAAGAAAAGTAAAGGCGTCCCCCTACCGTTCCTTAAGACTTTACTAGACTCGTTCTTGTGTGATGAGACCAACGAACCTAATGCTCTGATACCAAGTTTGTCACGACCCAAATCCGAGCCACGAGTGGCACCCACACTTATCCTATTATGTGAGCGAACCAACCAATCTAAAGCCCAACATTTCAAACATGATGAACAGAATACAATGCGGAAGACTTAAACTCATTAATAAAAATCAATTATATAACTTCTAAAACTCAACTTCTATTATTATCCCCAAAATCTGGAAGTCATCATCATAAGAACATCTATCCTCAATTACTAAAACTAAGAGTATCTAAGAAATCTAAAATAAGTAAAAGCTAGTCCATGCCGGAATTTTAAGGCATCAAGACATGAAGAAGAAGATCCAGTCCAAGCTAGAAGCATTAGCTCACCCTGAAATCCGGTGTAATGAAGACTGGCTAGAGTTGCGGTTGAGTTGAAGACGACGGTAGGTTTGCTGCACTCTTCCAATTAACAAAGAAAGCAACATACAAGGGGGTCAGTACAAAACACAGGTACTGAGTAGATATCATCGGCCAACTCAAAATAGAAAACAGTATATATCAGATAATATCATAAAATCAACTACACTACTCCCATGTAGCAACAACAAGTACTATAATCATTAATAGATACCGCCAAGTTCACATATGAGGACTCAAGCCTCAATACCATACTCATTTGGGAATTAGGTTCATTAGATTGAGTATATTAACATCTTTCAGGATTCATTGTCTTTATTTCTCTTGTGTCGGTACGTGACACTCCGCTCCCCTACTACTATGTGTCGGAACGTGACACTCCGATCCCCTAATTCTACGTGTTGGTTCGTGACACCCGATCCCCTAATTCTACGTGTCGATTCGTGACACCCGATCCCCTAATTCTATGTGTCGGTTCGTGACACCCGATCCCCTAATTCTAGGTGTCGGTTCGTGACACCCGATCCTTTAATTCTACGTGTCGGTTCGTGACACTCGATCCCCTAATTCTATGTGTCGGTTCGTGACACCCGATCCCCTAATTCTACGTGTCGGTTCGTGACACCCGCTCCACTAATCTCATTCTCTTAATTCATCAATCCTTCTTTTATACCAAGGCATCATCAATCTCATCATACTCATTTGGGTATTAGGTTCATTAAATTGAGTATATTAACATATTTCAACATTCATTATCTTTATTACTCTCGTGTCGGTACGTGACACTCCGCTCCATATACTATCCTGGTGTCGGAACGTGACACTCCGATCCTCATATACTATCCTGGTACCGGAACGTTGTACCTGATCCATATACTATCCTGGTGTCAGAACGAGACACTCCGATCCTCATATGCTATCCTGGTACCGGAACGTGGCACCCGATCCATATACTATCCTGGTGTCGGAACGTGACACTCCGATCCTCATATATAATCCTGGTACCGGAATGTGGCACCCGATCCATATACTATCCTGGTGTCGGAACGTGACACTCCGATCCTCATATACTATCATGGTACCGGAACGTGGCACCCGATCCCCTAATCTCACTACTTTTGTTCATCAATCCTTCTTTTATACCAAGGCATCATCGTTAACAAAGAGATTAGGGTTTTTTCAAGATTTATGATTCAATAGCTTCATCATGCTTATTTTATCACAATTATATAATCACATTCATGCAAGCATATAGCAGGGTTTACAATAATACCAATACATATCATTCGCTATTAAGAGTTTACTACGAATAGTATAAAAACTATAACCTACCTCCACCGAAGATTAGTGATCAAGCAAGCAAATTCCCCAAAGCTTCGCTATCTTCTTCGTTTCTCTCTTTCTCGTTCGATCCTCTCTCTCTCTTTGTTCTTTCTATTTTTCTTTTCCAAACCCTCTTTCTTTTACCCTAATTAGCATTTAATTAAGTATAAAAGATGAGGAATTAACCCACTAATTAACTCAAGGTTATCTCTTTTAACTCTCAAGTAATTAAACTATTAACATTAACCCACTAACTTTATAATTAAAGTAGGAATAGTCCAAAACGCCCCTTAAAATATTTACAGAAATCCGAACCAGCCTGGGATTACGCAACCTGTGATGGCCCGTCGTGCCTGCGACGGTCCGTCCTGCTGCTTTCGTAATAAAGTTAGAGACTCAATTTCCTTAAAGAGTCTATGACGGTCCGTCGTGCCCACGACGGTCCGTCCTGCCATGTCGTCACGAAGTTCAGAGACTTAATTTCTGTGGAAGATGTGTGATGGTCCGTCCTGCCATTCCGTCACGAAGTTCAGAGAGTCGATTTCAGTACCCAAATTTCAGAATTCTAAGTGTTTTGGAACGAGACCCCCTCGACGGTCCGTCGTGCCCATGACGGTCTGTCGTGGGATCCGTCGACTCAGCCAGTTTTTCCAGAATTAAATCTGCTGCTCAAAACGACTAAACAGGTCGTTACATAGCAATGTTGAAACAAATGTATAAAAATAAAACAAAAATAAAAAGAACAGAAAAGAAACTTAGAAATGAGATAAACAAATTTAAAAAAAGATTGCAATTAGAAGATAAATCAGAAGAAAGTAATCAAGATAATCTAACTAATCTGCCACAAGTACGCATTGATGATATCAACGATGAGTTAGAAGAACAACTGTTAGAGATAAGTGAAATATATACAGAACTTTTAGACTATATACATAATACAAAAATGTAGAAATAAATACGAGAGATATAGACATGAATCAAAACCTATTACATCAGGAGTAAAACATCCAAAATACTTAAATCCAACATATTATAATGTAAGTTATGAAAGATATGATAAGGAAAAAAATTTATGGGTTAAAAGATTAAATAAATCGACACCTAATGTCACGACCCAAATCGGGGACGCGACTGGCACCCACATTTACCCTCCTATGTGAGCGAACCAACCCATCTAAACCTTATCATTTCAAGATATATCAACAAAAAATAATGCGGAGACGACTTAAAATCATTAATAAAACAATTCAAAACTATTATTATTATTATCCCCAAAATCTGAAAGTCATCATCACAAGAACATCTATTTCAATTACTAAGCTAGGAATGTCTAAAAAAAACAAAATAACTAAAAAGCTAGTCCATGCCGGAAGTTCAAGGCATCAAGACTTGAAAAGAGAAGACCCAGTCCAAGCTACAAGCATTAGCTCACCCTGAAGATCCGGTATGACGAAAACTGGCTCGAGTTACTGTTGTGTTGAAGTTGACGGAACGTTTGCTGCATTTCATAAATAACAAAGAAGAAAACATAAAAGTAGGGGGTCAGTACAACCACAAGTACTGAGTAGAGATATCATCGGCCAACTCAAAATAGAAGATAATATATATCAAGTAATATTATAAATCAACTATAAACTCATCATGTAGCAACAACAAAGTATTATAATCGTCAATAAATACCATCAAGTTCATCCATGAGGGCTCAAGCCTCAATACCATACTCATTTGGGAATTAAGTTCATTTATGTTGAGTATATTATCACCTTTCAAGATTCATTATCTTTCTTCTCTTGTGTCGTACGTGACACTCCGATCCCCTACCACTATGTGTCGGTATGTGACACTCCGATCCCCTATATGTGTCGGAACGTGACACTCCGATCCCCTATATATGTGTCGGTACGTGACACTCCGATCCCCTAATTCTACGTGTCGGTTCGTGACACCCGTCCACTAATACTATGTGTCGGAAGTGACACTCCGATCCACTAACACTATGTGTGTCGAAACGTGACACTCCGATCCACTAACCTCATTCAATTGTTCATCAAGCCTTCTCCTAACAAGGCATCACCAATCCCATTACTTCAATTCATCAAGCCTTCTTTTGTACCAAGGCATCATCATTAATAACATGAGATTAAAGTTTCTTTCAAGATTTGGGGTTCAATGGTTTTCATCATACTTGTTTTATCAAATCACATAATCATATTCATGCAAGCATACAATTAAGCATATAGACAGGTTTACAATACTACCAATACATATCATGCTCTATTAAGAGTCTACTACGAATAGCATGAAACCATAACCTACCTCCACCGAAGACTAGTGATCAAGCAAGAATTCCAAAGCTTTGATATCCTCTTCCCTTGTTCGACTCTCTCTCTCTCAATCTGTCTTTTCTTTTGTTTTCTTTATTCAAACCCTCCTTCTTTTACCCTAATTAAAATATAATTAAGACTAAAAGAGGACAATAAAACCCACTAATTAACTTAAGGTTACCTCTCTTTTAACCCCTAAGTAATTATACTTATTAATGTTAACCCTCAATCTTTATAATTAAGGAAAGAATAGTCTAAAATGACCCTTAAAACGTGTGGAGAAATCCTATTCTGACTGGGATCTGCGTGACCTGTGACGGGCCGTCGTGCCTGCGATGGTCCGTCACACCGGTCGTCGCAGCCTCCCCAAATTTCAGGTGAACCGTGACGGCCCGTCACCCCTGTGACGGTCCGTCGTGCACCTCCGTCATGACGGTCAGAAACTCGTTTCTTGTACCAAATTCTCAAAAGTTGAAGTGTTTTGCAATGGAAACTCACGACGGTTCGTCGTGGATGTGACGGCATGTCCTGCAGGTCCGTCACAATTTACAGAGAGTCGATTTTCAGTACCCAATTTCAGAATTCTAAGTATGCTGACACGCTGGCACCCTCGACGGGCCGTCGTGCCTGTGACGGTCCGTCGCAGTGCCCGTAGTCTTGGCCAGTTTTTCCAGAATTAAAAATCTGCTGCTCAAAACGACTAAAAACAGGTCATTACAATAGATACCAATTTACCCATCGTTCGTCCCCGAACGATCAAAGGAAGAAAAACAATGGCGAAAAAAAGGAGTACCTGAATCTGTAAACAGATGTGGATATTTTTCTTGCATATCTGCCTCCTTCTCCAAGTAGCTTCTTCAACCGGTCGATCTTTCCATTGAACTTTGATGGATGCAATCTCTCTCGACCTCAACTTGGGAACTTCTCTATCTAATATAGCAACCGGTTCCTCTTCATAAGTCAAGTTCTCATCCAACAAAACTGAATCCCAACGGATGATGTAGTTTCCATCTCCATGGTATCTTTTCAACATGGACACATGAAATACCGGATGCACTCCGGACAGCCCTGGGGGCAAGGCTAATTCATAAGCCACCTCCCCTATTCGCTTAAGCACTTCAAATGGTCCAATGTACCTTGGACTTAAGTTACCCCTTTTTCCGAACCACATCACCCCTTTCATGGGTGAAACCTTCAACAAGACTTGTTCACCTTCCATGAACTCCAAGTCTCTAACCTTCCGGTCTGCATACTCCTTTTGTCTACTTCGCGCCGCCAGAAGCTTTTCCATGAATAGCTTTCACCTTCTCCAGAGAATCTCTCAACAGATCAGTCCCCCAAGGTCTAACTTCAAAGGCATCAAACCAACCAATGGGAGACCTACACCTCCTCCCATACAATGCTTCAAATGGAGCCATGTCAATACTGGAGTGATAGCTATTATTGTATGAAAACTCTGCCAAAGGTAAGAAGCTATCCCAATGGCCACCAAACTCCATCACACATGCACGAAGCATATCCTCCAACACTTGAATCGTTCGCTCAGACTGACCATCGGTCTGAGGGTGAAATGCAGTGCTAAGGTCCAACCTAGTACCTAATTCAGCATGTAATGTCCTCCAAAACATAGAAGTAAACTGCATACCTCTATCTGATATGATGGAAAGTGGAACTCCATGCAACCGAACGATCTCTGAGATGTAGATCTTGGCTAACTTCTCTGTATTGTAGGTCACCTTGACAGGAATGAAGTGAGCAGACTTAGTTAACCTATCGACAATCACCCAAATGGAGTCATACTTACCCAAGGTCTTTGGAAGACCAACCACAAAGTCCATTGCGATTCTCTCCCACTTCCATTCAGGAATGGACATTCTCTGAAGTGTTCCTCCGGGCCTTTGGTGTTCATACTTTACTTGTTGACAATTTGGACATTTGGCAACAAACTCAACAATGTCTCGCTTCATCTTACTCCACCAGAAGTGTTGCTTTAGGTCGCGATACATCTTGGTTGCACCAGGATGTATAGAGTATCCGGAACTATGAGCCTCTGTAAGAATAGTGGTGATCAAATCATCCACACGGGGCACACATACCCTTCCTTTAATCCTCAAAACACCTTCCTCATCAATTATTGCTTCTTTAGCCTCTCCTTGCAACACTTTATCTCGAATTCGCCTTAGTTTCTCATCATCAAACTGTTTTCCCTTAATCTTGTCAAGGAAAGAAGATCTTGCCTCTATACAAGCCAACAATCCTCCCTTCTCATTTATTTCTAACCTCATAAGGTCGTTAGCCAAAATCTGCACTTCTCTAGCCAATGGGCGTCTAGAAGCTTGCAAATGAGCTAGACTTCCCATGCTTCCGGCCTTTCTACTCAAGGCATCTGCCACAACATTTGCTTTTCCCGGATGATACAAGATAGTGATGTCAAAGTCCTTCAGTAGCTCCATCCATCTCCTCTGTCTCAAGTTCAAGTCTTTCTGAGTTAATACATACTGTAGGCTACGATGGTCCGTGTAGACTTCACACTTAACCCCATACAAGTAATGCCTCCATTGCTTCATTGCAAACACTACCGCGGCCAATTCCAAGTCATGAGTTGGATAGTTGCGTTCATGCACTTTTAATTGTCTTGAAGCATAAGCAATCACGTTCTTCTCTTGCATTAGCACTGCACCCAAACCCGTATAGGATGCATCACAATAGACAATGAAGTTCTTACCCTGTACTGGCAAAGTAAGAATTGGTGCGGTAGTCAACAAGGTCTTAAGCTTCTGAAAGCTTTCCTCACATTCAACTGACCATACAAATGGAACATTTTGCTTAGTCAAGTTCGTTAACTGGGAAGCAATAGAAGAGAATCCCTTGACAAATCGGCGGTAGTAGCTAGCTAACCCAACGAAACTCCTTATTTCTGACACGTTTGTAGGTCTTACCCAATTCTTCACCGTCTCAATCTTAGATGGATCCACCATTACTCCATCCTTAGAAACCACGTGCCCCAAGAAGGAACACTGAATCTAGCCAAAAATCCACACTTAGAGAATTTCGCATAAAGCTTCTTCTTCCTCAATAACTCTAACACCGTTCTCAAGTGCTCTCATGTCCTTCTTACTCTGGAGTATATCAGTATATCATCAATAAACACGATCACAAAGAGGTCCAAATATGGCTTGAAAATCCCATTTATCAAGCTCATGAAAGCAGCAGGGGCATTAGTAAGACCAAACGACATTACCACAAATTCATAGTGCCCATTACCTAGTCCAAAAAGCAGTCTTTGGCACATCCGTTGCCCGTATTTTCAATTGATGATAACCGGATCTCAAGTCGATCTTAGAGAAGACACAAGCACCTTGTAACTGATCGAACAAGTCATCAATGCGAGGATGGGGTACTTGTTCTTAATAGTTACTTTGTTCAATTTCGGTAATCTATGCACATTCGGAAACTCCCATCCTTCTTCTTCACAAATAGCACCGGAGCACCCCAAGGAGATGCACTTGGTCTAATGAAGCCTTTGCTCAACAATTCTTGAAGTTGGGCCTTTAACTCTCTTAACTCCGCGGGAGCCATTCTATAAGGGGGGATAGAAATGGGGCGAGTACCCGGTTCCAGATCAATGCAGAAGTCTATATCCCTATCTGGTGGAATTGCCAGGAAGATTGCAGGGAACACATCCAAAAACTCACGGACTACTGGAAACTGACTCAATCGAAGGTACTTGAGTAGTGTCATCCTTGAGATGTGCCAAGAAAGTTAAACACCTTTACTCACCATTTTCTTAGCACGAAGAAAGGAGATGATACGCACCGGATTGGGAGTGTAGTCACCCTCCCACACTAACGGATCTGCCCCAGGCTTGGCTAACGTCACCGTTTTAGCATTACAATCCAAAATCGCAAAATTCGGAGAAAGCCAAGTAATACCCAGAATTACGTCAAGTCACCCATTTCTAAAATAACCAAATCTACATAAGTGTTGCTCCCCACAAAAATTCACGAAACAAAGACCTATACACTTCTTCGACTATCACAGACTCACCACCAGAGTAGAAACGCGAATAGGCATGTCAAGTAATTCACAATGTAAATTTAGACCATTAGCAAATGAGGAAGATACATATGAAAACGTGGAGCCAGGGTCAAATAATACAGATGCCATGCAATCGCAAACCAAAAGATTACCTGTGATAACAGCATCAGATGCCTCCGCTTCAGTTCTCCCAGGGAAAGCATAACAATGGGACCTATCATTCGTCTGTCCGTTGCCCCTACCATGTTGGGTAGTAGTGGCTCCGTTTTGCCCATCACCTTGCCGTTTTGGTGACCACCATTACCTCGACCGCCACGTCCTCCAGAAAAAACGGCCTCTACCATGACCACCCCTACCTCTAGCTAGTGGGGCTCTGTAACTCTGTTTTGGACAATTCCTCCTAATATGTCCAATCTCCCCACATCCATAGCACTCTCTGGAGTCAGGCATAGGTCTCTCGGAGTAGTGTTGACCGTTCTAAGGCGGACCCCCAACCACAGTCTGTAGCGAAGACTGTATGGGTCGAACGGAGTGACCTCCGGAGTTCGGTCCTCTAGAGTAAGAACCATTAAACTCACCTCCCCTTCGAAACCTCTTTGATGTCGATGTCGTGGTGAAGTCATCTGGCTTCACTCCTTCCACCTCTATTACAAAGTCTACCACCTCTTGGAAGGATGTTGCCGTAGCCGCTATCTGTAAGGCTGAAATCCGCAACTCTGACCTCAACCCCTTCACGAAACGGCGAATCCGTTCTTGTGGACTGAAACAAAGTTGGGTGGCGTATCTGGATAGTGTGTGAAATTTGGCCTCATATGCATTAACCGTCATCCTTCCCTGTTCAAGACTCAAGAACTCATCCCTTTTCCTATCTCTCAAAGTCCTTGGGATATACTTCTCCATAAACAAGCTAGAGAATGATTCCCAAGTCATAGGTGGTGCCTTGTTGGTTGACACTCAACATGTGAACGCCACCACATTTTGGCGTTCCCTTGGAACTGATAGCTCACGAACTCAACGCCAAACCGTTCTACTATCCCCATCTTGTGTAGTAGCTCATGACAATCAACCAGAAAATCATAAGCATCTTCAGATTCTGCACCCTTGAAGACTGGAGGTTTCAATTTCAAGAACTTACTGAAAAGTTCATGCTGGTCATTTGTCATAATAGGCCCAGTAGTCAGACGTGGAAATGTGCCTATCCCCAATGTTGCATCCATCGGGGAGCCATAGTAGACGCATGTCGTATCTCTGAAACGGAGGTGTTGGTGCAGAAACCACTGGAGGTGCCTGACCCTGATCGGATAACCCGCTAAGATAAGCAAGAACCTGATTGATCATCTCTGGGGTAGGTTGGGGTGGCATTTCCTCATTCTGCCCTTGTTCAGTTTCCCCTTCCTCACCCTCTCTTACTACCTCCTCGGTCGGTGGAGGAGTCACCGCCCTAGCCTCAGATGGACTAGGTGCTCGTCCTCTTCCTCTAGAGGACGTCCTCCCACGACCTCTACCGCGGCCTCTTGCCACTGTTCTTCCTCGAGCCACAGCCCCAGTGGCTGGCTCAGTCGTTTCCTGTCTTTCCGTTGTTGCTGCTGGTGCGTTCGTTGCTCTAGTTCTAACCATCTGCGAAATAGAGTGAAGATGGTCAGATACTAATTTGTATCACCTAGATACCAATTGGACTCAAGTAGTAGCACGAAAGAAAGAATGAAAGAATGGAATTTTCCTAAAGTATTATAGCCTCTCAAAGAAAAGTAAAGGCGTCCCCCTACCGTTCCTTAAGACTCTACTAGACTTTTTCTTGTGTGATGAGACCAACGAACCTAAGGCTCTGATACCAAGTCTGTCACGACCCAAATTGGGGACGCGACTGGCACCCACATTTACCCTCCTATGTGAGCGAACCAACCCATCTAAACCTTATCATTTCAAGATATATCAACAGAAAATAATGCGGAAGACTTAAACTCATTAATAAAACAATTCAAAACTATTATTATTATCCCCAAAATCTGGAAGTCATCATCACAAGAACATCTATTCAAATTACTAAGCTAGGAATGTCTAAAAACAAAATAACTAAAAAGCTAGTCCATGCCGGAAGTTCAAGGCATCAAGACTTGAAGAAGAAGACCCAGTCCAAGCTAGAAGCATTAGCTCACCTGAAGATCCGGTATGACGAAAACTGGCTCGAGTTACTGTTGTGTTGAAGTTGACGGAACCTTTGCTGCATTTCATAAATAACAAAGAAGAAAACATAAAAGTAGGGGGTCAGTAAAACCACAAGTACTGAGTAGATATATATCGGCCAACTCAAAATAGAAGATAATATATATCAAGTAATATTATAAATCAACTATAAACTCATCATGTAGCAAAACAACAAGTATTATAATCGTCAATAAATACCATCAAGTTCATCCATGAGGGCTCAAGCCTCAATACCATACTCATTTGGAATTAAGTTCATTATGTTGAGTATATTATCACCTTTCAAGATTCATTATCTTTCTTCCTCTTGTGTCGGTACGTGACACTCCGATCCCCTACCACTATGTGTCGGTACGTGACACTCCGATCCCCTATATGTGTCGGAACGTGACACTCCGATCCCCTATATGTGTCGGAAAGTGACACTCCGATCCCCTATATGTGTCGGTACGTGACACTCCGATCCCCTAATTCTACGTGTCGGTTCGTGACACCCGTCCCACTAATACTATGTGTCGGAACGTGACACTCCGATCCACTAACACTATGTGTCGGAACGTGACACTCCGATCCACTAACCTCATTCAATTCGTTCATCAAGCCTTCTCTATACCAAGGCATCACCAATCCCATTACTTCAATTCATCAAGCCTTCTTTTGTACCAAGGCATCATCATTAATAACATAGATTAAAGTTTCTTTCAAGATTTGGGGTTCAATGGTTTTCATCATGCTTGTTTTATCAAAATCACATAATCATATTCATGCAAGCATACAATTAAGCATATAGACAGGTTTACAATACTACCAATACATATCATGCACTATTAAGAGTCTACTACGAATAGCATGAAACCATAACCTACCTCCCGAAGACTAGACTAGTGATCAAGCAAGAATTCCAAAGCTTTGATATCCTTTCCCTTGTTCGACTCTCTCTCTCTCAATCTGTCTTTTCTCTTTTGTTTTCTTTATTCAAACCCTCCTTCTTTTTACCCTAATTAAAATATAATTAAGACTAAAAGAGGACAATAAAACCCACTAATTAACTAAGGTTACCTCTTTTAACCCCTAAGTAATTAGACTTATTAATTTAACCCTCAATCTTTATAATTAAGGAAAGAATAGTCTAAAAAAGACCCTTAAAACGTGTGGAGAAATCCTATTCTGACTGGGATCTGCGTGACCTGTGACGGGCCGTCGTGCCTGCGACGGTCCGTCACACCGGTCGTCGCAGCCTCCCCAAATTTCAGGGAACCGTGACGGCCCGTCACCCCTGTGACGGCGTCCCTGCACCTCCGTCATGACGGTCAGGAAACTCGTTTCTTGTACAAATTCTCAAAAGTTGAAGTGTTTGCAACGGAAACTCACGACGGTTCGTCGTGGATGTGACGGCACGTCCTGCAGGTCCGTCACAATTTACAGAGAGTCGATTTTCAGTACCCAATTTCAGAATTCTAAGTATGTGACACGCTGCACCCTCGACGGCCGTCGTGCCTGTGACGGTCCGTCGCAGTGCCCGTAGTCTTGGCCAGTTTTTCCAGAATTAAAAATCTGCTGCTCAAAACGACTAAACAGGTCGTTACACCTAAACCAACAACTGAACAACACAATTTTTTAGATTTACACTATGTAGCAGATATAAATAAAACAATTCAATTATGGATGGGATATATATCAAAACAATTAATATATAACAAAATAGGAATGACACAAACACTAGGATATATAGAAAGAACACTTATAGGAACAGTAAAATTATGATTACAAAATTTAACGGAAGAAAGTATAAAGACTTTAAGAAAGAATAAAAAATTTAATGGAGAAACTGCTACAATATCTATGGAAATATTAAATAAATACGAAATAGCTATGAGAAATGAATTTAGTAGTATGACAACAGAAGTAGAAGAACAAAATAAAGAAAAAGTTATAAATAGAAATTTAATGACAAAATTGACAATATGTAATATGTGTTATATAGATAAATACACATGTGCATTTAGAGAATATTATTATAAATAAACATATAACATGGAAGAAAGTAAGAAATAAGAAAATTATATTTTACAAAATTACCAGAACCTTTTAGTTCAAAAATAATAAAAAGTTGGAATGAAGCAGAATTAACAGATACTTTAGGAGCTAGAATGAAATTCTTACAACGGTGGTTTACAGAACTATGCAAAAAACATAAAGAAGATGTAAAAATAGAGAAAGTATTAGTAAAAAACATTGTATTTTGCAAAAATAAAATAGCACCTTAATTTGGTTGCACAGATAGATATTATAAAAAGAAGTATAATAGAAATTAAAATTATAAAAGATATAGATCAACATATAAATATAAAAAACCAAGAAAGAGATATCATGTAAAAAATTAAAAAATTAAAAGACCATTTAGACCAAAAAGAAAAATAGACAGAATGTACTTGCTATAATTGTGGAAAATTAGGACATATAGCTAAAGATTGTAAATTACCTGAAAATTCAAAGAGGAAACAGATATCAGAAATAATTATGGAAAATGAAAAATATACACAAATAGAATATGTCGATTATGATTTAGAAAGTGAAGATAGTATATATGAAATATCAGAAAATGAAATAGATAATGACATAGAACTAAAATCAGATAATGAATTTTATAATATAAATGACTGAAGCAGATATACAAATAATAAATAAAGAAGAATGTCAAGATGAAGAAACTTTAGAACAAAAAATAATATTTGATAATAGTATATTTGAACAAATAAAAGGAAAAGAATTAGAACTACGTGTAGAAAAAATATTAGAAGTACCGAAAAATAAAAAAATTGATATAAAAGACAAAAAGAAGAATATTATGTAGTAAGCCAAAGAGAACATATCATAGATTGTAGGTATACCTAAGGAAAAGCTAAAATACCAATAATAAATAAGAGAATAATTAATAAAGAGATACAAGAAATAAATGGAAAAAACCCAATTAAATATATACATTTAGAATTATACAACCTATAAAAAAAGTATAATAAGTGCACTAAAAGGTAATTTAATATACCAAAAATTTAAATTTATAATAAGTACTAATTACTCAGTAGCAGTTAATGACAGAAATATAGACAAATCATTAGTATTATATTGGAAAATGTCAGGAATAAAACTAGCACCTAGAAGTAAAATATTTACAACTAGATGTAAGAATTTATATGTTTTAACAACAAAACATAAAATAACAGCAAAAAATAAAATAAAAAAATTTAAATAGAAAATCCCTTTGAAAAAATAGTTACGGTTAGAGATAATAGTGACTATAGTTATAATGAAATTGATATAGAAGAAGATCTAGAGATAATACAAGAAAGACAAAGCACATCAAAAAGAATAAATAATAATGATATACCATAAACATAATAAAAAATGAGTACTTCAAATAGTTTCAAAAGAATAAATATAATTTCACAAAAATTAATAGAAGAAGAAATAAAACCATATCATTATTATATAACAGAAATAATGGAGCAAAGAAAATATTTAATACTAATAAATAAAGGACAAGAAGAAAGCTATATTACAAGAGAGTTAGTAATGGAAGATAAAATAATAACTACGGAACACTTATGTTCAGAATTACCGAAAGTATTAATAAATATTGAAGAAACAACGGAACAAGAAATAATAATTGGAGGTATACCAATGGTAATAAAATTTAAAATATATCAAAGAAATGACAATATAACATTAAAAATAAAATAGCTAGAACAAGTAAAACCATATAATATAGAGCATAAACAACTAACGATAAATTATCAAAATATCGCGTATATTTTCATATATTTTTTTTAATATTAAAGTCCTTTTTATTATGACTTTTTTATTTTGATAATTTATCATTAGTTGTTTATGCTCTATATTATATGGTTTTACTTGTTCTAGACATTTTATTTGTAATGTTATATTTTCAATTCCTTGATATATTTGAATTTTTATTATCATTGGTATACCTCCAATTATTATTTCTTGTTCTGTTGTTTCTTCAATATTTATTAATACTTTTGGTAATTCTTAAAATGTGTGTTCAGTAGTTATTATTTTATCTTCCATTACTAACTCTTGTAATATAGCTTTTTTCTTGTCCTATATTTATTAGTATTGAATATTTTCTTTGCTCCATTATTCCTGTTATATAATAATGATGTGGTTTTATTTCTTCTTCTATTAATTTTTGTGAAAATATATTTATTCTTTTACAAATATTTGAAGTACTCATTTTTGATAATGATTGTGGTATATCATTATTATTTATTCTTTTTGATGTGCTTAGTCTTTCTTGTACTATATCTAAATCTTCTTCTATATCACTTTCATTATAACTATAGTCATTATTATCTATAACCGTAACTAATTTTTCAAAGGGGTTTTCTATTTTTATTTTATTTATTTTATTTTTTGCTGTTTTTTTATGTTTTGTTGTTAAAACATATAAATTCTTATATCTGGCTGTAAATTGTCACGACCCAAATCCGAGCCGCGAGTGGCACCCACACTTATCCTACTATGTGGGCGAACCAACCAATCTAAACCCCAACATTTCAATATAATAACAGAAAATAATGCGGAAGACTTAACTCATTAATGAAAATCAATTTAATAACTTCTAAAAACTCAACAACTATTATTATCCCCAAAATCTGGAAGTCATCATCACAAGAAGATCTATCCTCAATTACTAAAACTAAGAGTATCTAAGAAAGCTAAAATAAGTAAAAGCTAGTCCATGCCGGAATTTCGAGACATTAAGACATGAAGAAGAAGATCCAGTCCAAGCTAGAAGCATTAGCTCACCCTGAAATCCGGTGTAATGAAGACTGACTAGAATTGCGGTTGAGTTGAAGACGACAGTATGTTTGCTGCACTCTACAAATAACAAAGAAAGAAACATACAAGTAGGGGTCAGTACAAAACACGGGTACTGAGTAAATATTATCGGCCAACTCAAAATAGAAAACAATATATATCAGATAATATCATAAAATCAACTACAACACTACACATGCGGCATTTACAATTACCATAACTCTTGGTCACAACACCAAGCACATCAATGAGGACTCACGCCTCCCCATCATACTCATTTGGGTATTAGGTTCATTAAATTGAGTATATTAACATATTTCAATATTCATTATCTTTATTACTCTCGTGTCGGTACGTGACACTCCGCTCCATATACTATCCTGGTGTCGGAACGTGACACTCCGATCCTCATATACTATCCTGGTACCGGAACGTTGCACCTGATCCATATACTATCCTGGTGTCGGAACGAGACACTCCGATCCTCATATACTATCCTAGTACCGGAACGTGGCACCCGATCCATATACTATCCTGGTGTCGGAACGTGACACTCCGATCCTCATATATAATCCTGGTACCGGAACGTGGCACCCGATCCATATACTATCCTGGTGTCGGAACGTGACACTCCGATCCTCATATACTATCCTGGTACCGGAACGTGGCACCCGATCCCCTAATCTCACTACTTTCGTTCATCAATCCTTCTTTTATACCAAGGCATAATCATTAACAAAGTAGATTAGGGTTTTTCAAGATTTAGGATTCAATAGCTTCATCATGCTTATTTTATCACAATTATATAATCACATTCATGCAAGCATACAATTAAGCATATAGAAGGGTTTACAATACTACCCAATACATATCATTCGCTATTAAGAGTTTAGTACGAATAGCATAAACTATAACCTACCTCCACTGAAGATTCGTGATCAAGCAAGCAATTTTCCAAAGCTTTGTTTCCTCTTCGTTTCCCTCTTTCTCGATCGTTCTCTGTCCCTCTCCTTGTTCTTTCAATTTTTCTTATTCAAATCCTCTTTCTTTTACCCTAATTAGCATATAATTAAGTATAAAAGATGATGAATTAATCTATTAATTAATTCAAGGTTAACTCTTCTAACCCTCAAGCAATTGAATTATTAATATTAACCCACTAACATTATAATTATAACCAAGAATAGTCCAAAACGCCCCTTAAAATATTTAAAAGAAATCCGACCCAGCCTGGGATTACGCAGCCTGTGACGGCGCGTCGTGCCTGCGACAGTCCGTCCTGCTGCTTCCGTCACAAAGTTCAGAGACTCAATTTCCTTGAAGAGTCTGTGACGGTCCGTCATGCCCACGACGGTCCGTCTTGCCATGTCGTCACGAAGTTTAGAGACTTAATTTCTTTGGAAGATGTGTGACGGTCCGTCGTGCCCACGATGGTCCGGCCTGCCATTCCGTTACGAAGTTCAGAGAGTCAATTTCAGTAACCAAATTTCCGAATTCTAAGTGTTTTGGAACGAGACACCCTCGACGGTCCGTCGTGCCCATGACAGTCCGTCATGGGATCCGTCGATCAAGACAGTTTTTCCAGGATTAAAATCTGTTGCTCAAAACGACTAAACAGGTCGTTACATAAATATTTTACTTCCAGGTGCTAGTTCTATTCCTGACATTTTTCAATATAATACAAATGATTTATCTATATTTTTGTCATTAATTGCTACTGAGTAATTAACACTTATTATAAACTTGAATTTTTAGTATATTAATGTAACGACCTGTTTAGTCGTTTTGAGCAACAAATTTTAATTCTGGAAAAACTGGCTGGGACGACGGAAGTCACGACGGACCGTCGTGGTCACGACGGCCCGTCAAGGAGGTTTCGTTCCATGACACTTAGAATTCTTCAATTTGGATATTAAAATCGACTCTCTGTAATTTGTGACGGACCTGCAGGACGTGCCGTCACATCTACGACGAACCGTCTTGAGCCACCGTTTCAATATACTTAGGAATTCTGAAATTGGGTACCGAAAATTGAGTCTCTGACCGTCAGGACGGAGGTGCAGGACGGACCGTCACTGGTGTGACGGGCCGTCACAACTCACCTGGATTTTGGGAAGCTGCGACGACCTGCGTGACGGACCGTCGCAGGCACGACGGCCCGTCACAGGTCGCGCAGATCCCAGTCAGAATAGGATTCCTCTACACGTTTTAAGGGTCGTTTTGGACTATTCTTTCCTTAATTATAAAGATTGAGGGTTAATATTAATAAGTCTATATTACTTGGGGATTAAAAGTGGTAACCCTAGTTAATTAGTGGGTTCTATTGTCCTCTTTTATTCTTAATTATATGATAATTAGGGTAAAGGAAAGAGGGTTTGAATAAAACAAAAGAGAAAGAACAGAGAGAGAGAGTATTGATCGATCGAATTGGTTGAGGAGAAAACGCAGCTTGAGGATTAGCTTGTTTGATTCCAATTCTTCGGTGGAGGTACGTTATGGTTTTTACGATATTCGTAGTGAACTCTTAATAGTGAATGATATGTATTGGTGGTATTGTAAACCTGTCTATATGCTTAATTGTATGCTTGCATGAATATGATTTTGTGATTTTGATAAAACAAGCATGATGAAAACCATTGAATCCCAAATCTTGGAAGAAACTTTAATCTATGTTATTAATGATGATGCCTTGGTATAAAAGAAGGATTGATGAATTAAAGTAATGGGATTGATGATGCCTTGGTATAGAGAAGGCTTAATGAACGGATAGAATGAGACTAGTGGATCGGAGTGTCACGTTCCGACACATAGTATTAGTGGATCGGAGTGTCACGTTCCGACACATATTATTAGTGGATCAGAGTGTCACGTTCCGACACATAGTATTAGTGGGACGGGTGTCACGAACCAACACGTAGAATTAGGGGATCGGAGTATCACGTACCAACACATGTAGGGGATCGGAGTGTCACGTTCCGACACATATAGGGGATCGGAGTGTCACGTACCGACACATATAGGGGATCGGGTGTCACGAACCGACACGTAGAATTAGGGGATCGGAGTGTCACGTACCGACACATAGTGGTAGGGGATCGGAGTGTCACGTACCGACACAAGAGGAAGAAAGATAATGAATCTTGAAAGATGAATATATACTCAATCTAATAAACTTAATTCCCAAATGAGATGGTATGGAGGCTTGAGCCCTCATGGATGAACTTGATGGTACTTGTAGATGATTATAATACTTGTTGTTGCTACATGTTGAGTTTATAGTGATTTATAATATTAATTGATATATATTATCTTCTATTTTGAGTTGGCCGATGATACCTACTCAGTACTTGTGGTTGTACTGACCCCCTACTTTTATGTTTTCTTCTTTGTTATTTGTGTAATGCAGCAAACGTTCCGTCAACTTCAACTCAACAGTAATTCGAGCCAGTCTTCGTCATACCGGATCTCAGGGTGAGCTAATGTCTCTAGCTTGGACTGGATCTTCTTCTTTAAGTCTTGATGCCTTGACTTCCGGCATGGACTAGCTTCTTATGTATTTTTAGCTTCTTAGACATTCTTAGATAGTAATTTGGTTATAGATGTTCTTGTGATGATGACTTCCAGATTTTGGGGATATAATAATAGTTTGAATTGTTTTATTAATGAGTTTAAGTCTTCCGCATTACTTTCTGTTGATATACATTGAAATGTTAAGGGTTAGATTGGTTGGTTCGCTCACATAGGAGGGTAAATGTGGGTGCCAGTCGCGGCCCCGATTTGGGTCGTGACAAACTTGGTATCAGAGCATTAGGTTCGTTGGTCTCATCACACAAGAACAGGTCTAGTAGAGTCTTAAGGAACGGTAGGGGGACGCCTTTACTTTTCCTTGAGAGGCTATAAGACTTTAGGAAAATTTCACTCTTTCATTCTTTCTTTCGTGCTACTACTTGAGTCCAATTGGTATCTAGGCGATACGAATTTGTATCTGACCATCTTCACTCTATTTCGCAGATGGTTAGAACTAGAGCAACGACCGCACCAGCAGCAACAACGGAGAGACAAGAAACGACTGAGCCAGCCACTGGGGCTGTAGCTCGAGGAAGAGCAGCGGCAAGAGGCCGTGGTAGAGGTCGTGGGAGGACGTCCTCTAGAGGAAGAGGACGAGCACCTAGCCCATCTGACGCTAGGGCGGTGACTTCTCCACCGACTGAGGAGGTAGTTAGAGAGGGTGAGGAAGGGGAAACTGAACAAGGGCAGAATGAGGAAATGCCACCCCAACCTACCCCAGAGATGATCAACCAGGTACTTGCTTATCTTAGCGGGTTATCCGATCAGGGTCAGGCACCCCCAGTGGTTTCTGCACCAACACCTCCGGTTTCAGAGATACGACATGCGGCTACCATGGCTCCCCGCATGGATGCACCATTGGGAATAGGCACATTTCCCCGTCTGACTACTGGGCTTATTATGACAAACGATCAGCATGAACTCTTCAGTAAGTTCTTGAATTTGAAACCTCCAGTCTTTAAGGGTGCAGAATCAGAGGATGCCTACGATTTTCTAGTTGATTGTCATGAGCTACTACACAAGATGGGTATAGTAGAACGGTTTGGCGTGGAGTTCGTGAGCTATCAGTTTCAAGGGAACGCCAAAATGTGTTGGCGGTCACATGTTGAGTGTCAACCAACAGAGGCACCACCTATGACTTGGGAATCATTCTCTAGCTTGTTTATGGAGAAGTATATCCAAGGACTTGAGAGATAGAAAAAGGGATGAGTTCTTGAGTCTAGAGCAAGGAAGGATGACAGTTAACGCATATGAGGCTAAATTTCGCGCACTATCCAGATATGCCACCCAACTTTGTTTCATTCCACAGGAACGGATTCGCCGTTTCGTGAAGGGGTTGAGGTCAGAGTTGCGGATTTCAGCCTTACAGGTAGCGGCAACGGCAACATCCTTCCAAGAGGTGGTAGACTTGTGATAGAGGTGGAAGGAGTGAAACCAGATGACTTCACCACGACATCGACATCAAAAAGGTTTCGAAGGGGAGGGAGGTGAGTTAATGGTTCTTACTCTAGAGGACAGAGCTCCGGAGGTCACTCAGTTCGACCAATTCAGTCTTCACTACAGACTGTAGTTGGGGGTCCACCTCAGAACGGTCAACACTACTCCGAGAGACCTATGCCTGACTCCAGAGAGTGCTATGGATGTGGGGAGATTGGACATATTAGGAGGAATTGTCCAAAACAGAGTTACAGACCCCCAATAGCTAGAGGTAGAGGTGGTCATGGTAGAGGCCGCTTTTCTGGAGGACGTGGTGGTCGAGGTAATGGTGGTCACCAAAACGGCAGAGGTGATGGGCAAAACGGAGCCACTACTACACAACATGGTAGGGGCAATGGACAGACTGGTGATAGGGCCCATTGTTATGCTTTCCCTGGGAGATCCGAGGCGGAGGCGTCTGATGCCGTTATCACAGGTAATCTTTTGGTTTGTGATTGCATGGCATCTGTATTATTTGACCCTGGCTCCACGTTTTCATATGTATCTTCATCATTTGCTAATGGTCTAAATCTACATTGTGAATTACTTGATATGCCTATTCGTGTTTCTACTCCGGTGGGTGAGTCTGTGGTAGTTGAAAGGGTACATAGGTCTTGTTTGGTGAACTTTGTGGGGAGCAACACTTATGTAGACTTGGTTATTTTAGAAATGGGTGACTTTGATGTAATTCTGGGTATGACTTGGCTTTCTCCAAATTTTGCGATCTTGGATTGTAATGCTAAAACTGTGACGTTAGCCAAGCCTGGGACAGATCCGTTAGTGTGGGAAGGTGACTACACTTCCAATCCGGTGCGTATCATATCCTTTCTTCATGCTAAGAAAATGGTTAGTAAAGGGTGTTTAGCTTTCTTGGCACATCTCAAGGATGACACTACCCACGTACCTTCGATTGAGTCGGTTTCGGTAGTCCGTGAGTTTTTGGATGTGTTCCCTGCAGATCTTCCTGGTATGCCACAAGATAGGGATATTGACTTCTGTATCGATCTTGAACCGGGCACTCGCCCCATTTCTATACCCCCTTATAGAATGGCTCCCGCGGAGTTAAGAGAGTTAAAGGCACAACTTCAAGAGTTGTTGAGCAAAGGCTTCATTAGACCAAGTGCATCTCCTTGGGGTGCTCCGGTTTTGTTTGTGAAGAAGAAGGATGGGAGTTTTCGGATGTGCATAGACTATAGACAACTGAACAAGGTAACTATTAAGAACAAGTATCCTCTTCCTCGCATTGATGACTTGTTCGATCAGTTACAAGGTGCTTGTGTCTTCTCTAAAATTGACTTGAGATCCGGTTATCATCAATTGAAAATACGGGCAACGGATGTGCCAAAGACCGCTTTTCGGACTAGGTATGGGCATTATGAATTCGTAGTGATGTCTTTTGGTCTTACAAATGCCCCCGCTGCTTTCATGAGCTTGATGAATGGGATTTTTAAGCCGTATTTGGATCTCTTTGTGATCGTATTTATAGATGATATACTGGTATATTCTAAAAGTAGGGAGGAACATGAGGAGCATTTGAGGATTGTGTTGGAAATGTTGAGGGAGAAAAAGCTTTATGCCAAGTTCTCTAAGTGTGAGTTTTGGCTAGATGAAGTGTCCTTCTTGGGGCATGTGGTTCTAAGGAAGGAGTGATGGTGGATCCTTCTAAGATTGAGACAGTGAAGAATTGGGTGAGACCCACTAATGTGTCAGAAATACGGAGTTTTGTTGGATTAGCTAGCTACTACCGCCGATTTGTCAAGGGATTCTCTTCTATTGCTTCCCAATTGACAAACTTGACTAAGCAGAATGTTCCATTTGTATGGTCGGATGAGTGCGAGGAAAGTTTTCAGAAACTCAAGACTTTGTTGACTACCGCGCCTATCCTTACCTTGCCAGTGGAAGGTAAGAACTTTATTGTTTATTGCGATGCATCCTATTCTGGGTTGGGTGCAGTGCTAATGCAAGAGAAGAATGTGATTGCTTATGCTTCAAGACAATTAAAAGTGCATGAACGTAACTATCCAACCCACGATTTGGAGTTGGCCACGGTAGTATTTGCACTAAAGCAATGGAGACATTATTTATATGGGGTTAAGTGTGAAATCTATACGGATCATCGTAGCCTTCAGTATGTCTTTACTCAGAAAGATTTGAACTTGAGACAGAGGAGATGGATGGAGCTACTGAAGGACTACGACAACACTATTTTGTATCATCCGGGGAAGGCGAATGTTGTGGCAGATGCTTTGAGTAGAAAGGCGGGAAGCATGGGAAGTCTAGCTCATTTGCAAGCTTCTAGACGCCCATTGGCTAGAGAGGTTCAGACTCTGGCTAACGACTTGATGAGGTTAGAAATAAATGAGAAGGGAGGATTGTTGGCTAGTGTGGAGTCGAGATCTTCTTTTCTTGACAAGATTAAGGGAAAACAGTTTGATGATGAGAAACTAAGGCAAATTCGAGATAAGGTGTTGCAAGGAGAGGCTAAAGAAGCAACAATTGATGAGGAAGGTGTTTTGAGGATAAAGGGAAGGGTATGTGTACCCCGCATTGATAATTTGGTCACCACTATTCTTACAGAGGCTCATAGTTTCGGATATTCTATACATCCTGGTGCAACCAAGATGTATCGTGACCTAAAGCAACACTTCTGGTGGAGTAGAATGAAGCGAGATATTGTTGAGTTTGTTGCCAAATGTCCAAATTGTCAACAAGTGAAGTATGAACACCAGAGGCCCGGAGGAACACTTCAGAGAATGCCCATTCCTGAATGGAAGTGGGAGAGAATCGCAATGGACTTTGTGGTTGGTCTTACGAAGACAATGGGTAAGTATGACTCCATTTGGGTGATTGTTGATAGGTTAACTAAGTCTGCTCATTTCATTCCGGTCAAGGTGACTTACAATGCAGAGAAGTTAGCAAAAATCTACATCTCAGAAATTGTTCGATTGCATGGGGTTCCACTATCCATCATATCAGATAGGGGTACGCAGTTTACTTCTAAGTTTTGGAAAACATTCCATGCTGAATTAGGTACTAGATTGGACCTTAGTACTGCATTTCATCCTCAGACCGATGGTCAGTCTGAGCGAACGATTCAAGTGTTAGAGGATATGCTTCGCGCATGTGTGATAGAGTTTGGTGGCCATTGGGATAATTTCTTACCTTTGGCAGAGTTTTCATACAATAATAGCTATCACTCCAGTATTGATATGGCCCCATTCGAAGCACTGTATGGGAGGAGGTGTAGATCTCCCATTGGGTGGTTTGATGCATTTGAGGTTAGACCTTGGGGTACTTACCTCTTGAGGGATTCGTTAGATAAGGTGAAGCGCATTCAAGAAAAGCTTCTAGCGGCACAAAGTAGACAAAAGGAGTATGCAGACCGGAAGGTTAGAGACTTGGAGTTCATGGAAGGTGAACAAGTCTTGTTGAAGGTTTCACCCATGAAAGGGGTGATGCGGTTTGGCAAAAGAGGTAAGCTAAGTCCAAGGTATATTGGACCATTCGAGGTACTAAAGCGAATAGGGGAGGTGGCTTATGAACTAGCCTTGCCCCCAGGGCTGTCCGGAGTGCATCCGGTGTTTCATGTGTCCATGTTGAAGAGATACCACGGAGATGGAAACTACATTATCCGTTGGGATTCAGTTTTGTTGGATGAGAACTTGACTTATGAAGAGGAACCGGTTGCTATTTTAGATAGAGAGGTTCGCAAGTTGAGGTCGAGAGAGATTGCATCCATCAAAGTTCAATGGAAGAATCGACCGGTTGAAGAGGCTACTTGGGAGAAGGAGGCAAATATGCAAGAAAAATACCCACATCTGTTTACAGATTCAGGTGCTCCTTTTCGCCATTGTTTCTCTTCTTTTGATCGTTCGGGGACGAACGATGGGTAAATTGGTATCTATTGTAATGACCTGTTTAGTCGTTTTGAGCAACAGATTTTAATTCTGGAAAAATTGGCTGGGACGACGGAAGTCACGACGGACCGTCGTAGTCACGACGGCCCGTCAAGGAGGTTTCGTTCCATGACACTTAGAATTCTTCAATTTGGATATTAAAATCGACTCTCTGTAATTTGTGACGGACCTGCAGCACGTGCCGTCACATCTATGACGAACCGTCGTGAGGCACCGTTTCAATATACTTAGGAATTCTGAAATTGGGTACCGAAAATTGAGTCTCTGACCGTCAGGTTGGAGGTGCAGGACGGACCGTCACTGGTGTGACGGGCCGTCACAGCTCACCTGGATTTTGGGAAGCTGCGACGACCTGCATGACGGACCGTCGCAGGCACGACGGCCCGTCACAGGTCGCGCAGATCCCAGTCAGAATAGGATTCCTCTACACGTTTTAAGGGTCGTTTTGGACTATTCTTTCCTTAATTATAAAGATTGAGGGTTAATAT
The DNA here is from genome assembly GCA_027705065.1 of Solanum peruvianum. Taxonomy (NCBI): domain Eukaryota; kingdom Viridiplantae; phylum Streptophyta; class Magnoliopsida; order Solanales; family Solanaceae; genus Solanum; species Solanum peruvianum. The sequence continues at coordinate 28,310,832 of JAKWJD010001765.1, read as the reverse complement.
TAATAAGTCGAATTACTTGGGGGTTAAAAGTGGTAACCCTAAGTTAATTAGTGGGTTCTATTGTCCTCTTTTATTCTTAATTATATGATAATTAGGGTAAAGGAAAGAGGGTTTGAATAAAACAAAAGAGAAAGAACAGAGAGAGAGAGTATTGATTGATCGAATTGGTTGAGGAGAAAACGCAGCTTGAGGATTAGCTTGTTTGATTCCAATTCTTCGGTGGAGGTAGGTTATGGTTTTTTACGATATTCGTAGTGAACTCTTAATAGTGAATGATATGTATTGGTGGTATTGTAAACCTGTCTATATGCTTAATTGTATGCTTGCATGAATATGATTTTGGGATTTTGATAAAACAAGCATGATGAAAACCATTGAATCCCAAATCTTGGAAGAAACTTTAATCTATGTTATTAATGATGATGCCTTGGTATAAAAGAAGGCTTGATGAATTAAAGTAATGGGATTGATGATGCCTTTGTATAGAGAAGGCTTGATGAACGGATAGAATGAGACTAGTGGATCGGAGTGTCACGTTCCGACACATAGTATTAGTGGATCGGAGTGTCACGTTCCGACACATAGTATTAGTGGATCGGAGTGTCACGTTCCGACACATAGTATTAGTGGGACGGGTGTCAAGAACCGACACGTAGAATTAGGGGATCGGAGTGTCACGTACCGACACATGTAGGGGATCGGAGTGTCACGTTCCGACACATATAGGGGATCGGAGTGTCACGTACCGACACATATAGGGGATCGGGTGTCACGAACCGACACGTAGAATTAGGGGATCGGAGTGTCACGTACCGACACATAGTGGTAGGGGATCGGAGTGTCACGTACCGACACAAGAGGAAGAAAGATAATGAATCTTGAAAGATGATATATATACTCAATCTAATAAACTTAATTCCCAAATGAGTATGGTATGGAGGCTTGAGCCCTCATGGATGAACTTGATGGTACTTGTAGATGATTATAATACTTGTTGTTGCTACATGTTGAGTTTATAGTTGATTTATAAAATTACTTGATATATATTATCTTCTATTTTGAGTTGGCCGATGATACCTACTCAGTACTTGTGGTTGTACTGACCCCCTACTTTTATGTTTTCTTCTTTGTTATTTGTGTAATGCAGCAAACGTTCCGTCAACTTCAACTCAACAGTAATTCGAGCCAGTCTTCGTCATACCGGATCTCAGGGTGAGCTAATGCCTCTAGCTTGGACTGGATCTTCTTCTTCAAGTCTTGATGCCTTGACTTCCGGCATGGACTAGCTTCTTATGTATTTTTAGCTTCTTAGACATTCTTAGATAGTAATTTGGTTATAGATGTTCTTGTGATGATGACTTCCAGATTTTGGGGATATAATAATAGTTTGAATTGTTTTATTAATGAGTTTAAGTCTTCCGCATTACTTTCTGTTGATATACATTGAAATGTTAAGGGTTAGATTGGTTGGTTCGCTCACATAGGAGGGTAAATGTGGGTGCCAGTCGCGGCCCCGATTTGGGTCGTGACAATTAAATTACCTTTTAATGCACTTATTATACTTTTTTCTATAGGTTGTATAATTCTATCATCTGCTAAATATATTTTTATAGGTGTATCTATTCTTTCTCTAAAACATGTTTTTATTAATATTTCAGTTCCTACTAAATGTACATATTTAATTGGGTTTTTTGCATTTGTTTCTTGTATTTGTTTAATAATTATTCTCTTATTTATTATTGGTATTTTACCTTTTCCTTTGGTATACTTACAATCTATGATATGTTCTCTTTGGCTTACTGCATAATATTCTTCTTTTTGTCTTTTAAATCAATTTTTATTTTTGGTACTTCTAATTTTTTTCTACACTTAGATCTAATTCTTTTCCTTTTATTTGTTCAAATATACTATTATCAAATATTATTTTTTGTTCTAAAGTTTCTTCATCTTGACATTCTTCTTTATTTATTTTTTGTATATCTGCTTCAGTCATTTATATTATAAAATTCATTAGCTGATTTTAATTTTATGTCATTATCTATTTCATTTTCTAATTTTCATATATACTATCTTCACTTTCTAAATCATAATTGACATATTCTATTTGTGTATATTTTTCATTTTCCATAATTATTTCTGATACCTGTTTCCCCTTCCGATTTTTAGGTAATTTACAATGTTTAGCTATATGTCCTAATTTTCCACAATTATAGCAAGTACATTCCGCCAATTTTCTTTTTTGTAACGACCCGCAAGGTCGTTTTGAGAAATAGGACTAGTTTGACTCCTTTTGAAAATTTAAAGGGGTATTTTTAAACTATTCGAAACAAAGAATATTTAGTTGATAAAAATTTTAGTGAAGAATTAATATAGTTTATAGTTAGTGGGTCATATCCATAATTCATTTAATACCTTTTTACTTGACCCATTAATTGATTTATGTTGGTGAGATTAGTTTATTTATTTTACTTAATTAACATAAGAAGGGTAGAAAACAAAAGAGGTAGAAACTGTTTATTTTTGGGCAGCGTAGATTACAGAACATGAGGGAACCAACGAAATCTTCTGGTACGAAGCAATTTGAAAAATTTCTTGATTGTTATATGGATGATAATGAATGTAAGGTAGATGGAAAGTTGATCCCTTGTTCGTCTATTTATTATTATAATAAGAAAATTGAGAGGAAAATTAGCAGAGAATTGTGTATATTTTCATCGCAATTGCAGTTTTGAGTTTGTCGTTCCTGTGACTATTATGAGAAGTTTAGTTGTTACAATTAATGAAGTTGAGAGAAAATATTTAGGATCATGTGATTGTATTAATAGGAAGAGTGGATGGAAATTTTGTTTAAATTAAATTAATTAAAAAAGGGACGAGAAGAAGCATGTTTGGCGTGAAAAAAAACTGAGTTAATATGACTTTAGTCATTATGTAGTAATGTCAATGTTGGAGGAGATTATCATGAGCCAATCATTGGCAATCCTGCCAATCATTGACAATCATTTGAAATCATGTGTCAATGATTGGCCTTTATATAAAATTCTTTAACAAAGGCATATAAAAAAACTAAGACCTGCAGATGGTCATGTTGCAGTGCTCCTGTTTGTCTGCAGTGTACGCTATTATGTTGACCAACTAAGCTAATTATCAAATTTAGATTTAAATTTAATATATTGAGATTGATAATTAATTATTAGGTGTTATTTTATATGATCTAACATTGAATTTTAGTTCATTTGAAGAGGTTAGAGTTAAGTTCTTGGCTTGAAATTTAGCAAGTATGAAAAATGTGGCATACCAATATATATCAAAATTTGGAGTTTGGTTGGAAATATGAGTGAGTTTTAGCGTCGATGATAGACATAAAATAATTTGAATGTCTATAAAAATTGCTTACTTATGAATATTGCATAATTGGTAGATTAGGAATGTTTCGAAACCTTGCGAAAAGGAAAGGAAAAATCTTAAAATATTCGTGGCACGAGTTCGGCATCTAAGGTATGTTAAGACTTTTTAGACTAGTTGAAGGACGTTTTTCTAATTAAAGATTAAAAATAAAAATAGACAAAGGGGTAAGGGCGAAAGATGGGGGTCTCATATCAATGAAGTGACGGGCATTTGTACGAGTGCTGGTGTTATAAAACAAAAAGTTACTACTATAGAATGCGGATTGAAATTTGAAAATTTCCAAAGCATATGGGCATTAGCTAATATGTTATTGACTTGAAATCCTTGTGTGATTGTGTTTTATTTATTTCACCCGTATAGTTTTGATAATTGAGGTGGTTATGTATTATGTTCATATTGATTGATTGAGATGTATCATCATCCCCTATATTGAAATAATATTGTGCACATGCATAGACATGAGACTGAGTATAAGTTGGGCACATGGAGATCGTCCTTGCTAGGGATGGTGAGATGTAAAGATTGTAATTTGGGCACGTGGAGACCGTCCGTGCGAAAATTGTTTGATATTATGATACTGCTTTGAGATCGTCCGCACAGATGCATGGAGTTCGTCTGTGTCGGTATATGGACCTCGTGAGTCCCCCATGGGTCATGAGCTCTCGATGTATTTCACAGGAGTATCATGTATATACGGTTGAGTGAGTACTGGGTATTCTCAGATGATTCATTACATGGTATCATATTGCATTGCATTTCATCACATCATTTATTTGTGATGATTATGTGTTTTGTTTGGTGTTTGGAAAGTACTTGATGTTTGATTACCTTTATTGATGGAACTTAAATAGTGAGTGTAATTTATATATACTTATATAATTTAAGAATTTATATTTTTTAAACTCCCATTACTACTTCTTCGTTGTCAGTCAATGAGACCTACTGAGTACACGTGGTTTCGTACTCATACTACACTTGTTGCACTCTTTGTGGTGCAGATTCAAATCCGAGTAGGAGCACATCTCGGGGAGTAGCTTGAGTCCAAATTTGGAGTGTCTTGGAGTTGTGGTGAGCTGCTTGGCTGTTCCGTGGCCCACACCTCCCTCTATCTTTTACGTATTCGGTTATTGAGTATTCATACAGGATATCCCTTATGTTAGATTTGTCATTTTAGTTTCAGACTTGCATCATATTCTAGAAGCTCTTGTACTTATGACACCAATTCTAGGGTAATATTTTTTTCAGTTTTCCGCATTCGTACTTATAAGGAACTCAATGTTGGAGATGTGACAAATTATTGTCTTTTCACTCATTAGTTAGTTATGTTTGTTAAAACATGTTCTTTGACTTACCTATTAGTGGGGAACGTAGGTGCCATCACGACTCTTGATTTTTGGGTCGTGACAAATTTGGTATCAGAGCGCTAGGTTTATCGGTCTCAAGAGTACAAGAGCAATATCTAGTAGAGTCTTGCGGATCGGTATGAAGACGTCCATACCTATCTTTGAGAGGCTATAGGACATTTAGGAAATATTCTGTTCTTTTATTCATTATCGTGCACACTTGACCTTGTAGAAATTCTAATCTTGATATCTCATTCTCTCTCGGATGGCGAGGAATCGTACATCGGCAAGTGGTGGTCAGGATCCTATTCCTACGCCTGCTTCTGGGAACACTATCTGAGGTAGAGGTAGGGGACGAGCTCGAGGTCGGGGTAGGGGCCGTATTGCAGCACCTGTGGATGGTCAAGTACCAATAGCTACCCAGGGTCGTGATAGGACTGTACCTCCTGATGCAGAGGTTATTTATGGGGATGTGCAAGATCCTGTCGAGGGGGATTAGCCAGATTAGGCTCCACCCAGTACTATAGTCCCCCAAGTCCTTCAAGATACCTTGGTTCATATGTTAGGAATATTCGAGGGGATGGCCCAAGCATGAACTTTGCCTGTCACTTCTGATGGCTCACAGACCCGTGTTGGAGGTCAAACTCCAGACCCGATAGTTTCTCCAGATTCTCAGACTCCCAGGACTCAGCCAGCTGCCGCTGTAGCTCCTCGTTTGGATAGTATGGAGTTTCCAGATATGACATCACATTTGGTGAACAGGCCTTCTATTACTATTTATGAGCAAAATATGTTTGGGAGGTTCAGACTAATGAATTCTCCTACTTATACTGGTGACTTAGCTGAGGATGCATATGAATATATAGTTAGTTGTCACGAGAGGTTGCATAATCTTGGATTAGTGGAGTCTCATGGAGTTGACTATACAGCGTTTCAGATGACTGGATCTGCTAAGCAATGGTGGAGGGATTATATTAGTAGTAGGCTAGCTGGATCCCATCCACTATCCTGGACTCAGTTTACTCAGGTATTTTTATCCAAATTTGTTCCACGCAGTGAGAGGGAGCGCAACAGGGCCGAGTTTGAGGGTTTGCAGCAAAATGGTATGTCAGTTGCAGAGTATGAGGGTAAATTTCATGCCTTGGATAGGCATGCTTCGATGATACTTCCCACAGAGGCTGAGAGAGTGAGAAAGTTTATTAAGGGGCTGATTATTCCGATCCGTCTAGGAGTTTCTCAGGTTGCTGCTTCTGGTGTTCCATTCCAGAAAGTGGTAGATGCTTCTAAGGAGTTGGAGATGATTCGGCGTGAGGTATTTGAGCAGCGAGAGGGCAAAAGGAATCGTTATTCAGGTGATTATGGTGGTGCTCCGCCTAGGAGTCGGGGTTACTTGGGAAGAGGTTATCACCCTCAGTCTAGCAGACCCATTCATGCTGCTATACCAGCGTTTGAGGCTGGTTACGCTGGGCATAACTCTTCGAGCTCGGTGCATACTTTGTAGGGTTCACCTTTTAGACCTGTAGTTCGTCGAGGGCATTCTGGTCATTTAGGTCCTCTCATCAGCCTGCGCCTCGTAGGGGCTGTTTTAAGTGCGGTGATATGGGACACTTTGTGAGAGACTGCCTTAGGACTAGACGTGGTGGCATACCTCAAGGTTCTCAGGCTTCGACTTCTAGGGCTGCACAACCTCTAGCTAGGGGTGGTGCACAGAATTTTTAAGGTGGTTCTCCTTCTGGTCGAGGTGGTGGTCGTGGAGATTCACAATCTGATGGAGGTCGTTCTCACTGTTATGCTTTTCCAGGTAGGCCAGAGGCTTAAGCCTCAGATGCTGTTATCACAGGTATTATTCCGGTTTGTCATCGACCAACTATTGTATTATTTGATCCAGGCTCTACTTATTCTTATGTGTCCACATATTTTGCTCCTAGTCTAGATATATTGTGTGAGTATCTTGATTTTTGCCAATACGTGTTTCTACTCCTGTCGGGGATTCTGTAGTTGTAGATCGGGTGTATCGATTATGTACTGTTACTTTGATGGGGTATGACACTCATGCAGATTTAAAGGTCTTAGATATGATAGATTTTGATGTGATTCTTGGTATGGATTAGTTATCTTCTTACCACGCAATTTTAAATTGTCATGCCAAGACCATCACTTTAGCTATGCCTAGAATTCCTATTCTAGAATGGAGAGGTTCTCTTAGTCACCCTTATAAGGGTGTGATATCATTCCTTATGGCTTGTCAATTGGTACAGAGAGGATGTTTGACTTACTTGGCCCACATTCGAGATACTAGTATTGAGACTCCTATACTTGAGTCTATTCCAGTAGTGAGTGAATTTTCAGAAGTATTTCCGATCGATTTGCCATGTCTTCCACGATATCGTGATATTGATTTTTGTATTGATGTGGAGCCAGGCACTCGGCCTATTTCCATTCCTCCTTATCGTATGGCACCGGCTGAATTTAAAGAGTTGAACGAGCAGTTGCAGGATTTGTAGAGCAAAGGTTTTATTAGACAAAGTGTATCTCCTTGGGGTGCTCCAGTGTTATTTGTGAAGAAGAAAGATGGATCTATGCGTATGTGTATTGACTATCGGCAGTTGAACAAGGTAACCATAAGAAATAAGTATCCGATACCTCGTATTGATGATTTTTTTGATCAATTGCAGGGTGCTTCAGTTTTCTCCAAAATTGACTTGAGATTTGGCTACCATCAGCTGAAGGTTAGGGTGGAGGATATCCCTAAGATGGCTTCTCGAACACGTTATGGCCATTATGAGTTCTTGGTGATGTCTTTCGGATTGACTAATGCCCCAGCAGCTTTTATGGACATGATGAATGGAGTGTTTAGACCGTATTTAGATTCCTTTGTTATTGTATTCATAGATGATATATTGATATACTCACGCACTAAGGAGGAACATGAGCATCATTTTGGGACTGTTTTTAGGATTCTAAAGGAGAAGAAGCTTTATGCAAAGCTTTCAATGTGTAAGTTTTGGCTTAGTTCGGTAGTATTCTTAGGACTTGTAGTGTCCAAGGAGGGTATCATGGTAGATCCTAAGAAGATTGAGGCAGTTAGAGATTAGGTCAGACCTGCTTCAGTTGCCGAGATTCAGAGTTTCGTAGGCCTTCCACGTTATTATCAACGATTTGTTGAAGGTTTCTCATCCATTGCATCTCCATTAACTAGATTGACACAGATGGAGGTGACTTTTCAGTGGTCTGACGAGTGTAAGGTTAGTTTCAAAAAGCTCAAGACTTTATTGACTACTGATCCGATTTTGACCCTACCCGTGGAGGGAGAGGGTTTTGTTGTATTTTTTGATGCTTCTCGGATTAGTCTTGGTTGTGTATTAATGCAGAAGGGAAAAGTGATATCTTATGCTTCGAGACAGTTGAAGGTTCATGAGAAGAATTATCCTATTCATGATTTAGAGTTGGCGGTTGTTGTGTTTGCATTGAAAATTTGGAGGCATTATCTTTATGGTGTGAATTGTGAGGTGTTCACGGATCATCGTAGGCTCCAATATATATTCAATCAGAGAGATCTGAATTTGAGACAGTGGAGATGGTTGGAGTTGCTCAAGGACTACGACATGACTATTCTTTATCATCCAGGCAAGGAAAATGTTGTAGCAGATGCCTTGAGTCGAAAGGCGGTAAGTATGGGTAGTCTAGCCATGTTACAGGTCGACGAGTGTCCTTTAGGTAGGGATGTCCAATCCTTGGTCAATAGCTTTGTGAGACTTGATATTTCAGAACCTCGTAAGGTGTTGGCTTATATGGAGGCTAGATCATCCTTGTTGGAACAGATTCGGGCTCAACAATTTGATAATGGTGATTTAGGTAAGATTAGAGACAAGGTGTTAAAAGGAGAAGCCAAGGCTGGAATTCTTGATAGTGAGGGAGTTTTGAGGACAAAAGGTCGTATCTATGTTCCTCGTACAATGATTTGACTAGATTAATCATGGAGGACGCCCATAGTTTGAGGTACTCCATTCATCCAGGGGCTACTAAGATGTATCTTGACTTGTAACAACATTATTGGAGGTGTCGTATGAACAGGGACATAGTAGACTTTGTATCCCGTTGTTTAAACTGTCAGCAAGTGAAGTATGAACACCAAAAGCCTGGAGGTGTGGCACAAAGGATGCCTATACCTGAGTGGAAGTGGGAGCGTATTGCTATGGACTTTGTGGTAGGATTGCCACGCACCTTGGGTAAGTTCGATGCTATATGGGTCATTGTGGATCGACTGACTAAGTCTGCACACTTTGTACCAGTTCCAACTACCTATAACTCAGAAAGGTTGGCCAAGATTTATATTCGGGAGGTAGTTCGGTTGCATGGGGTTCCTATATCTATTATTTCAGATTGTGGCATCCAATTTACATATCATTTCTGGCGGTCTATGCAGAAAGAGTTGGGCACTCGGGTGGATCTTAGCACAGCCTTTCACCCTCAGACTGATGGTCAGTCTGAGCGGACTATTCAGGTTCTTAAGGACATGTTGCGGGCGTGTGTGATTGACTTTGGTGGTCAGTGGGATCAGTTCTTGCCTTTAGAGGAGTTTGCTTTCAATAATAGTTATCACTCGAGCATCGAGATGACACCATTTGAGGCTCTGTATGGTAGGAGATGTCGATCTCCAATTGGCTGGTTTGATGCATTTGAGGTTAGACCATGGGGTACAGATTTGTTGAGGGAGTCCTTGGACAAGGTCAAATTGATCCAAGATAGACTACTCATGTCTCAGAGTAGGCAAAAGAGTTATGCAGATCGAAAGATTCGTGATTTAGAGTTTATGGTTGGAGAGAGGGTTCTATTGAAGGTTTCACCCATGAAGGGTGTGATGAGGTTTGGAAAGAAGGGCAAGTTGAGACCAAAGTATATTGGTCCTTTCGAGATTGTGAGCGTATTGGTAAGGTGGCGTATATGTTGGCTTTGCCACCTGGTTTGTCAGGTGTCCATCTTGTATTTCATATTTCAATGCTTAAGAAGTATCATCAGGGTGGTGATCATGTGATTCAATGGGATTCAGTGTTACATGATCAAAATTTGACTTTTGAGGAAGAGTCGATCACCATTTCAGATAGGAAAATTCGGAAGCTAAGATCCAAGGAGATTGCTTCAATAAAGGTTCAGTGGAAGCATCGTCCAGTGGAGGAGGCTACATGGGAGACAGAGTCAGGCATGAGGAGTAAATATCCTCATCTTTTTTAGCGTTCAGGTTAGCTCTTTTATTTTCCCGTTCGAGGACGATCTTTTGTTTAAGTGGTAGGTGATGTAACGACCCGCTAGGTCGTTTTGAGAACTAGGACTAGTTTGACTCCTTTTGAAAATTTAAAGGGGTATTTTTAAGCTATTCGAAACTATGAATATTTAGTTGATAAAATTTTTAGTGAAGAATTAATATAATTAATAGTTAGTGGGTCATATCCATAATTCATTTAATACCTTTTTACTTGACCCATTAATTTATTTAGGTTAGTGGGATTAGTTTATTCATTTTATATAATAAACATTAGAAGGGGAGAAAATAAAAGAGGTAGAATTTTTTTTTTTGGGCAGCGTAGATTACAGAACGTGAGGGAACCAACGAAATCTTCAGGTAAGAATCAATTAGAAAAATTTCTTGACTGTTATATGGATCATAATGAATGTAAGGTAGATGGAAAGTTTATCCCTTGTTCGTCTATTTATTATTATAATAAGAAAATTGAGAGGAAAATTAGCAGAGAATGGTGTATATTTTCTTCGCAATTGCAGTTTGGAGTATGTCGTTCGTGTGACTATTATTATAAGATTAGTTGTTACATTTAATGAAGTTGAGAAAAAATATTTAGGATCACGTGATTGTATTAATAGGAAGAGTGGATGGAAATTTTGTTTAAATTAAAATAATTAAAAAAGGGACGACGAGAAGCAAGTTTGGCGTGAAAAAACCCCCTGAGATTTTATGATTTAGTCATTATGTATTAATGCTTTTTCAATGTTGGAGGAGATTATCATGAGCCAATCATTGGCAATCCTGCCAATCATTGACAATCATTGGAAATCATCTGTCAATGATTGGCCTTTGTATATAATTCTTTAACATTGGTATATAAAAAAATAAATGACCTGCAGATGGTCATGTTGCAGTGCTCCTGTTTGTCTGTAGTGTACGTTATTATGTTGAACTGCTTAAGCTAATTATAAAATTTAGATTTAAATTTAATATATTGAGATTGGTAATTAATTATAAGGTGTTATTTTATATGATCTAACATTGAATTTTAGTCGATTTGAAAAGGTTAGAGTTAAGTTCTTGGCTTGAAATTTAGCAAGTATGAAAAATTTGGCATACCAATATATATCAAGATTTGGAGTTTGGTTGGAAATATGAGTGAGTTTTAGCGTCGATGATAGACATATAATAATTTGAATGTCTATAAAAATTGCTTACTTACGAATATTGCATAATTGGTAGATTGGGAACGTTTCGAAACCATGCGAAAAGGAAAGGAAAAATCTTAAAAGATTTGTGGCACGAGTTCGGCATCTAAGGTATGTTAAGACTTTTTAGACTTGTTGAAGGACGTTTTTCTAATTAAAGATTAAAAATGAAAATAGACAAAGGGGTAAGGGCGAAAGATGGGGGTCTCATATCAATGACGTGACGGGCATTGGTACTAGTGCCGATGTTATAAAACAAAAAGTTATTACTATAGAATGCGGACTGAAATTTTGAAAATTCCAACGCATATGGGCATTAGCTGATATATTATTTACTTGAAATCCTTGTGTGATTGTGTTTTATTTATTTCACCCGTACAGTTTTGATAATTGAGGTGGTTATGTATTATGTTCATACTGATTGAATGAGATGCATCATCATCCCCTATATTGAAATAATATTGTGCACATGCATAGACATGAGAGTGAGTATAAGTTTGGCACGTGGAGATCGTCCTTTCTAGGGATGGTGAGATGTAAAGATTGTAATTTGGGCACGTGGAGACCGTCCGTATGAAAATTATTTGATATGGTGATTTTGCGTTGAGATCGTTCGCATAGACGCATGGAGATCGTCCGTGTCGGTATATGGACCTCGTGAGTCCCCCATAGGTCATGAGCTCTCGATGTATTTGTGAGGAGTATCATGTATTTACGGTTGAGTGAGTACTGGGTATTCTGAGACGATTCATTACATGGTATCATATTGTATTGCATTTCATCACATAATTTATTTTTGATGATTATGTGTTTTGTTTGGTGTTTGGAAAGTACTTGATGTTTCATTACCTTTATTGATGGAACTTAAATAGTGAGTGTAATATATATATATATATATATATACTTATATAATTTAAGAATTTATTTTTTTTAAACTCCCGTCACTACTTCTTCGTTGTCGGTCAATGAGACATACTGAGTACACGTGGTTTCGTACTCATGCTACACTTGTTGCACTCTTTGTGGTGCAGATTCGATTCCATGTAGGAGCACATCTCGAGGACCAGTTTGAGTCCGAATTTGGAGTGTCATGGAGTTGTGGTGAGCTGCTTGGCGGTTTCGTGGCCCACACCTCCCTCTATCTTTTACGTATTCTGTTATTCAGTATTCATACAGGATATCCCTTATGTTAGATTTGTCATTTTAGTTTCAGACTTGCATCGTATTCTAATAGCTCTTGTACTTATGACACCAATTCTTGGGTAATATTTTTTTTCAGTTTTCTGCATTCGTACTTATAAGGAACTTAGTGTTGAAGATGTGACAAATTATTGTCTTTTCACTCATTAGTTAGTTATGTTTGTTAAAACATGTTCGTGGGCTTAACTGTTAGTGGGGAACGTAGGTACCATCACGAGTCGTGATGACATTTTTGGTCTAAATGGTCTTTTAGTTTTGTAACTTTTTACATGATATCTCTTTCTTGTTTTTTTATATTTATATGTTGATCTATATCTTTTATAATTTTAATTTCTATTATACTTCTTTTTATAATATCTATGTGTGTAACCAAATTGAGGTGCTATTTTATTTTTGCAACATACTAAATTTTTTATTAATACTTTTTCCATTTTTACGTCTTCTTTATGTTTTTCGCATAGTTCTGTAAATCATCGTTGCAAGAATTTCATTCTAGCTCCTAAAGTATCTGTTAATTGTGCTTCATTCTAACTTTTTATTATTTTTGTACTAAAAGGTTTTGGTAATTTTGTAAAATATATTTTTCTAATTTTCTAATTTTCTTACTTTGTTCCATGTTATAATTGATCTGTTTTATTTATATCTGCTACACAGTGTTAATCTAAAAAATTATGTTTTTCAGTTGTTGGTTTAGGTGTCCATTTATTTAATCGTTTATCCCGTAAAATTTTTTCCTTATCATATTTTTCATAACTTACATTATAATATGTTGGATTTAAGTATTTTGAATTTTTTACTCCTGATATAATAGGTTTTTCATTCATGTCTATATCTCTCGTATTTATTTCTACATTTTTTGTATTATCTATATTGTCTAAAAGTTCTGTATATATTTCACTTATCTCTGAGTGTTGTTCTTCTAAATCATTGTTGATATCATCAGTTCTTACTTCAGGCAGATTAGTTAGAGTATCTTGATTACTTTCTTCTGATTTATCTTCTAATTGCAATGTTTCTTTAAATTTGTTTATCTAATTTTCTAAGTTTCTTTTCTGTTTTTTTTTTCTATTTGTTTTATTTTCATACATTTCTTTCAACATTGCTAACTCTTTTCCTAATTCTAAAATTTCTTTATTTTTTACTTCTTCTATTTGTTGTACTTCTTTCTTCGCTTGATGTTTTATTTTTTCAATTTCCATTTTTCTGTCTATTTCTTCATTTTCTTTTGCTTCCTCACCATAGCAGTTAAACTATATTATAATTTACTGTGTCTTTTTCTAACATTAAACTTAAATTGTCACATATCTTCTTATATCTTCTTCCTAGATTAGAAAATATTATCCTTATTTTAAATCTTTCATAGTTTTCAAATATTTTTTCGTCTATTGCATATTCTTCCTTATTCATTTATAAATTATGTTGTAGTTTATATTCTAGATTATTTATTTGTATTTCTAGATATAAAATAGTATTTCTTTGTGCTATTATAGATTTTTCACAAATTCCTGCAAATATATTACTATTTAGTCTATTTTGTCAATATCTTAATTCTTTTCTTTTTGCCATAATTATTTTATTAAGTTGTTGTTTATATTCGTTATTCATCGTATTTTTAATATATTTATATTATAATTTAGAATTAATATCTATCATTTCTTCTCATTCTTTATCATTAGTTTTTGTAATATTAAGTTGTTTATATTTTGGATATAATTTGTTTAATCTTCTTCTTATTTTTCTTATCTTTCTGCTGATACTATACTTCTTTTCATCTTTAATGGCACTGATACCAATATTGGGGGGTGCGGAATTCATCATAGAGTAAGATACTATTTTATAGAGTAAAATATATTTTATCAAAAAGTTCATTTGGTAATTGTTCTAATCTAAATATTCCTTTAATATTAATATATATCTATATATATATATATATATATATTATATATAATATATATATATGTCTACTTTTTTCTCCATTTTTATTTGTTTGTCTTATTTTTTAAATTTTTATATATTAAAAAATCTCATAAAAATAATATGCATCATAATAATTGACAACTAAAATTATTAGGAAAATACTTTTTGCCTAGAAAATTTGGCCGAATTTTGACTAGAATGATATTTTTCTATGGCATTTCACCTTTCTAAACAATTTTACCCTTCTAAGTTTAATAAATTTTATCCATAAAAAATTGAAAAAAAATCTTATAAATAATTTTTTTTTTGTAATTTTCTGGTCAAATTTTGATAAAATTTTCTGGCCATTTAAGACTTTCCAAATAAATATATTTGTGTCACATAAAATGGGACAAGAGAAGTAATATCCATTATTAAATTTGAAAACTGCGGAAAAGATATTGTAAATCTCAATAATATTAACATATTGACTCTTGAAATTCTATTTGTTCTACATATATTGAAACAAAGAAAGTAATATTTATTACGTAAAAAGTATAGTAATTAACAACTTAAAATATTTTTAATTTATATCAAAATTTAATTGACTCGTTAAATTTTATCAATATCACATAAAGTGAGACAAGAAAATAACATTTTGGACCCGTGGCACTTATATGTAGTACAATTCGAAGATATGACCCTATAATACTAAACAACTGCTTACATAGGTATAAAAAGATTTGACATTAGACATAGCATATTTTGTTTAATTTTATTGATGTCAACCACAAGTACAATCCTTTTAATTTGAAGTTAAACTTTATTTCAATACTCCAACTTAATTTTATTGTATTATAATCTTCTCAACTCTATTCTTCATCTATCATTTGAACACAAAATGCCATTGGACAGATTGTTGAGATATTACTCAATTTTTAAGGTGCGTGAGAGATTCTTTTTAAAGTTAGGCCTATACGTTTATAATAAGTAAAGAATATCCTACTTTTACTTAATTTAAAACTTTTAATGCACTTTTTATTCTTTTAAAATACCTTCAAAAATTTAAAAAGTGTAACGACCTGTTTAGTCGTTTTGAGCAGCAGATTGAAATTCGGGAAAAACTGGTTGGGACGACGGAAGTAGTGACGGACCGTCGTAGTCACGACGGCCCGTCATGGATGTTTCGTCCCATGACACTTAGAATTCTGGAATTGGGTACTGAAAATCGACTCTCTGTAAATTGTGACGGACCTGCAGGACGTGCCGTCACATCCACGACGAACCGTCGTGAGGTTCCGTTGCAAAACACTTCAACTTTTGAGAATTTGGTGCAAGAAAACGAGTTTCTGACCGTCAGGACGGAGGTGCAGGACGGACCGTCACAGGGGTGATGGGCCGTCGCAGACCACCTGAAATCTGGGAGGAGGCGACGGCCATCGTGACGGACCGTCGCAGGCACGACGGCCCGTCACAGGTCACGCAGTCCCAGACAGTTTAGGATTTCTCACACGTTTTAAGGGTCGTTTTTGACTATTCTTTCCTTAATTATAAAGATTGGGGGGTAACATTAATAAGTCTAATTACTTGGGGGTTAAAAGGGGTAACCTTAAGTGAATTAGTGGGGTTTTATTGTCCTTTTTCACACTTAATATATGATTAATTAGGGTAAAGGAAAGAGGGTTTGAATAAAAACAAAAGAGAAAGAACAGAAAGAGAGAGAGCAGATCGATCGAATTGGTTGAGGAGAATAGCGAGCTTGGGAAATTTCTTGTGGATTCCAATTCTTCGGTGGAGGTAGGTTATGGTTTATATTACGATATTCGTAGTGAACTCGTGATGTGATAGTGAATAATATGTGTTGATGATATTGTAAACCTGTCTATATGCTTATTGTATGCTTGAATGAATATGATTATGTGATGTTGATAAAACAAGCATGATGAAAACCATTGAATCCCAAATCTTGAAAGAAACTTTAATCTATGATATTAATGATGATGCCTTGGTATAAAAGAAGGCTTGACGAATTAAAAGTAAGGGATTGATGATGCCTTGGTATAGAGAAGGCTTGATGAACGGATGGAATGAATTTAGTGGATCGGAGTGTCACGTTCCGACACATAGTATTAGTGGGACGGGTGTCACGAACCGACACGTAGATATAGGGGATCGGAGTGTCACGTACCGACACATAGTATTAGTGGGACGGGTGTCACGAACCGACACGTAGATATAGGGGATCGGAGTGTCACGTACCGACACATATAGGGGATCGGAGTGTCACGTTCCGACACGTAGATATAGGGGATCGAAGTGTCACGTACCGACACATATAGGGGATCGGAGTGTCACGTTCCGACACATATAGGGGATCGGAGTGTCACGTTCCGACACATATAGGGGATCGGAGTGTCACGTTCCGACACATAGTGGTAGGGGATCGGAGTGTCACGTACCGACACAAGAGGAAGAAAGATAATGAATCTCGAAAAATGATAATATATTCAACATAATGAACTTAATTCCCAAATAAGTATGGTAATGAGGCTTGAGCCCTCATGAATGAACTGATTGATGGTATTTATTGACGATTTGATACTTGTTGTTGCTACATGTTGAGTTTATAGTTGATTTATAATATTACTTGATATATATTGTTCCCTATTTTGAGTTAGCCGAGATGATATCTACTCAGTACTTGTGGGTGTACACCCCCTACTTTTATGTTTTCTTCGTGTTATTTGTGTAATGCAGCAAACGTTCCGTCAACTTCGATCTCAGCAGTAGATCAAGCCAGTCTTCACTTCATCAGAAATTCAGGGTGAGCTAATGCGTCTAGCTTGGACTGGGTCTCCTTCTTCAAGTCTTGATGCCTTGAACTTCCGGCAATGGACTAGCTTTTTAGTATTTTGTTCTTAGACAGTTTTAGTTTAGAAATTTGAGATAGATGTTCTTGTGGTGATGACTTCCAGATTTTGGGAATATTAATAATAGTTTTGAGTTGTTTTTATTAATGAGTTTAAGTCTTCCGCATTATTTTCTGTTGAAATATCTTGAAATGTTAAGGTTTAGATGGGTTGGTTCGCTCACATCGGAGGGTAAATGTGGGTGCCAGTCGCGTCCCCGATTTGGTCGTGACAAACTTGGTATCAGAGCATTAGGTTCATTGGTCTCATCACACAAGAACAGGTCTAGTAGAGTCTTAAGGAACGGTAGGGGGACGCCTTTACTTTTCCTTGAGAGGCTATAAGACTTTAGGAAAATTCCATTCTTTCATTCTTTCTTTCGTGCTATTACTTGAGTCCAATTGGTATCTAGGTGATACAAATTGGTATCTGACCATCTTCATTCTATCTCGCAGATGGTTAGAACTAGAGCAACGACCGCACCAGCAGCAACAACGGAAAGACAGGAAACTACTGAGCCAGCCACTGGGGCTGTGGCTCGAGGAGGAACAGGGCAAGAGGCCGTGGAAGAGGTCGTGGGAGGACGTCCTCTAGAGGGAGAGAGAGGACGAGCCCCTAGCCCATCTGATACTAGGGCGGTGACTCCTCCACGACTGAGGATGTAGTAAGAGAGGGTGAGGAAAGGGGAAGAATGAACAAGGGCAGAATGAGGAAATGCCACCCCAACCTACCCCAGAGATGATCAACCAAGTACTTGCTATCTTAGCGGGTGTCTGATCAGGGCCAGGCACCTCCAGTGGTTTCTGCACCAACACCTCCGGTTTCAGAGATACGACATGCGGCTACTATGGTCCCCGCATGGATGCAACATTGGGAATAGGCACATTTCCACGTCTGACTACTGGGCCTATTATGACAAACGATCAACACGAACTTTTTAGTAAGTTCTTGAAATTGAAACCTCCAGTCTTCAAGGGTGCAGAATCTGAGGATGATGCTTATGATTTTCTGGTTGATTGTCATGAGCTACTACACAAGATGGGGATAGTAGAGAGGTTTGGTGTCGAGTTCGTGAGCTATCAGTTCCAAGGGAACGCCAAAATGTGGTGGCGTTCACATGTTGAGTGTCAACCAACAGAGGCACCACCTATGACTTGGGAATCATTCTCTACCCTATTTATGGAGAAATATATCCCACGGACTTTGAGAGATAGAAAGAGGGATGAGTTCTTGAGTCTTGAACAGGGAAGGATGACAGTAAACGCGTATGAGGCTAAATTTCGCGCGCTATCCAGATATGCCACGCAACTTTGTTTCAGTCCACAAGAACGGATCCGCCGTTTTGTGAAGGGGTTGAGGTCAGAATTGCGGATTCAGCCTTACAGATAGCGGCAACAGCAACATCCTTCCAAGAGGTGGTAGACTTTGTGATAGAGGTGGAAGGAGTGAAACCGGATGACTTCACTAAACGTCTACAAAAAAAAGGTTTCGAAGGGGAGGTGAGTTTAATGGTTCCTACTCTAGAGGACAGAACTCCGGAGGTCACTCAGTTCGACCATACAGTCTTCACTACAGACTGTAGTTGGGGGTCCACCTCAGAACGGTCAACACTACTCTGAGAGACCTACGCCGATTCCAGAGAGTGCTATGGATGTGGGGAGATTGGACATATTAGGAGGAATTGTCCAAAAAACAGAGTTACAGGGCCCACTCGCTAGAGGTAGAGGTGGTCATGGTAGAGGCCGCTTTTCTGGAGGGCGTGGTGGCCGAGGAGGTAATGGTGGTCACCAAAACGGCAGAGGTGAGGGTCAAAACGGAGCCACTGCTACACAACATGGTAGGGGCAACGACAAACAAATAATGGGGCTTGCTACGCTTTCCCTGGGAGATCTGAAGCGGAGGCGTCTGATGCGTTATCACAGGTAATCTCTTGGTTTGTGATTGTATGCATCTGTATTATTTGACCCTGGCTCCACGTTTTATATGTATCTTCCTCATTTGCTAATGGTCTAAATTTACATTGTGAATTACTTGACATGCCTATTCGTGTTTCTACTCCGGTGGGGAGTCTGTGATAGTCGAAAAAGTGTATAGGTCTTGCTTGGTGAATTTTGTGGGGAGCAACACTTATGTAGATTTGGTTATTCTAGAAATGGGTGACTTTGATGTAATTCTGGGTATGACTTGGCTTTCTCAAAACTTTGCGATTTTGGATTGCAATGCTAAAACAGTGACGTTAGCAAGCCTGGGGCAGATCAGTTAGTATGGGAGGGGACTACACTCCCAATCCGGTGCGTATCATCTCCTTTATTCGTGCTCAGAAGATGGTTAGTAAGGGTTGTCTAGCTTTCATGGCACATCTTAAGGATGACACTACTCAAGTACCATCGATTGAGTCAGTTCGGTAGTCTGTGAGTTTTTGGATGTGTTCCCTGCAGATCTTCCCGGTATGCCACCAGATAGGGATATAGACTTCTGCATTGATTTGGAACCGGTACTCGCCCCATTTCTATACCCCCGTATAGAATGGCTCCCGCGGAGTTAAGAGAATTAAAGGCTCAACTTCAAGAGTTGTTGAGCAAAGGCTTCATTAGACCAAGTGCATCTCCTTGGGGTGCTCCGGTTTTGTTTGTGAAGAAGAAAGATGGGAGTTTCCGAATGTGCATAGATTACCGACAGTTGAACAAGGTAACTATTAAGAACAAGTACCCCAATCCTCGCATTGATGACTTGTTCGATCAGTTACAAGGTGCTTGTGTCTTCTCTAAAATTGACTTGAGGTCCGGTTATCACCAACTGAAAATACGAGCAACGGATGTGCCAAAGACTGCTTTTCGAACTAGGTATGGGCATTATGAGTTGTGGTAATGTCGTTGGTCTTACTAATGCCCCTGCTGCCTTCATGAGCTTGATGAACGGGATTTTCAAGCCATATTTGGATCTCTTGGTGATTGTGTTTATTGATGATATACTGATATACTCCAAAAGTAAGAAAGAACATGAGGAGCATTTGAAATTGGTGTTAGAGTTGTTGAGAAAGAAAAAGCTTTATGCGAAATTCTCCAAGTGTGAGTTTTGGCTAGATTCAGTGTCCTTCTTGGGGCACGTGGTTTCTAAGGATGGAGTGATGGTAGATCCATCTAAGATTGAGACGGTAAAGAATTGGGTAAGACCTACAAACGTGTCAGAAATAAGGAGTTTTGTGGGGTTAGCTAGCTACTACCGCCGATTCGTCAAGGGATTCTCTTCCATTGCTTCCCAATTGACGAACTTGACTAAGCAAAACGTCCCATTTGTATGGTCGGATGAGTGTGAGGAGAGCTTCCAGAAGCTTAAGACTTTGTTGACTACCGCACCTATCCTTACCTTGCCGGTAGAGGGCAAAAACTTCATTGTTTATTGTGATGCATCCTATTCTGGGTTGGGTGCAGTGCTAATGCAAGAGAAAAATGTGATTGCTTATGCTTCAAGACAATTAAAAGTGCATGAACGCAACTATCCGACCCATGATTTGGAGTTGGCCGCGGTAGTAGTTTGCACTAAAGCAATGGAGACACTATTTGTATGGGGTTAAGTGTGAAGTCTATACGGACCATCGTAGCCTACAGTATGTCTTCACTCAGAAGGACTTGAACTTGAGACAGAGGAGATGGATGGAAACTACTAAAGGACTACGACATCACTATCTTGTATCATCCGGGGAAGGCAAATGTTGTGGCAGATGCCTTGAGTAGAAAGGCCGGAAGCATGGGAAGTCTAGCTCATTTGCAAGCTTCTAGACGCCCATTGGCTAGAGAAGTGCAGATTTTGGCTAATGACCTTATGAGGTTAGAAATAAATGAGAAGGGAGGATTGTTAGCTTGTGTAGAGGCAAAATCCTCTTTCCTTGATCAGATTAAGGGGAAACAGTTTGACGATGAGAAACTAAGGCGAATTCGAGATAAAGTGTTGCAAGGGAGGCTATAAGGAAGCAATAATCGATGGGGAAGGTGTTTTGAGGATTAAGGGAAGAGTATGTGTACCCCGCATCGATGATTTGATCACCACTATTCTGACAGAGGCCCATAGTTCCGGATATTCTCTACATCCTGGTGCAACCAAGATGTATCGCGACCTAAAGCAACACTTCTGGTGGAGTAGAATGAAGCGAGATATTGTTGAGTTTGTTGCCAAGTGTCCAAATTGTCAACAAGTAAAGTATGAACACCAGAGGCCCGGAGGAACACTTCAGAGGATGCCCATTCCTGAATGGAAGTGGGAGAGAATCGCGATGGACTTCGTGGTTGGTCTTCCAAAGACATTGGGTAAGTATGACTCCATTTGGGTGATCGTTGATAGGTTAACTAAGTCCGCTCACTTCATTCCTGTCAAGGTGACCTACAATGCAGAGAAGTTAGCCAAGATCTACATCTCAGAGATCGTTCGGTTGCATGGAGTTCCACTCTCCATTATATCAGATAGAGGTATGCAGTTTACTTCTAAGTTTTGGAGAACGTTGCATGCTGAATTAGGTACTAGGTTAGACCTTAGTACTGCATTTCATCCTCAGACAGATGGTCAGTCTGAGCGAACGATTCAAGTTTTGGAGGATATGCTTCGCGCCTGTGTGATAGAGTTTGGTGGCCATTGGGATAGCTTTTTACATTTGGCAGAGTTTTCATACAATAATAGCTATCACTCCAGTATTGACATGGCTCCATTTGAAGCATTGTATGGGAGGAGGTGTAGATCTCCCATTGGTTGGTTTGATGCCTTTGAAGTTAGACCTTGGGGGACTGATCTGTTGAGAGATTCTATGGAGAAGGTGAAAGAAATTCAAGAAAAGCTTTTGGCGGCTCAAAGTAGAAAAAAGGAGTATGCAGACCGAAAGGTTAGAGACTTGGAGTTCATGGAAGGTGAACAAGTCTTGTTGAAGGTCTCACCCATGAAAGGGGTGATGCGGTTCGGAAAAAGGGGTAAGTTAAGTCCAAGGTATATTGGACCGTTTGAAGTGCTTAAGAGAGTAGGGGAGGTGGCTTATGAATTAGCCTTGCCCCCAGGGCTGTCCGGAGTGCATCCAGTGTTTCATATATCCATGTTGAAGAGATACCACGGAGATGGAAACTACATTATCCGTTGGGATTCAGTTTTGTTGGATGAGAACTTGACTTATGAAGAGGAACCGGTTGCTATATTAGATAGAGAAGTTCGCAAGCTGAGGTCGAGAGAGATTGCATCCATCAAAGTGCAATGGAAGAATCGACCGGTTGAAGAGGCTACTTGGTAGAAGGAGGTAGATATGCAAGAAAAATACCCATATCTGTTTACAGATTCAGGTACTCCTTTTCGCCATTGTTTTTTTTCTTCTTTTGATCGTTCGGGGACGAACGATGGGTAAATTGGTATCTATTGTAATGACCTGTTTAGTCGTTTTGAGCAGCAGATTGAAATTCGGGAAAAACTGGTTGGGACGACGGAAGTAGTGACGGACCGTCGTAGTCACGACGGCCCGTCATGGATGTTTCGTCCCATGACACTTAGAATTCTGGAATTGGGTACTGAAAATCGACTCTCTGTAAATTGTGACGGACCTGCAGGACGTGCCGTCACATCCACGACGAACCGTCGTGAGGTTCCGTTGCAAAATACTTCAACTTTTGAGAATTTGGTGCAAGAAAACGAGTTTCTGACCGTCAGGACGGAGGTGCAGGACGGACCGTCACAGGGGTGACGGGCCGTCGCAGACCACCTGAAATCTGGGAGGAGGCGACGGCCATCGTGACGGACCGTCGCAGGCACGACGGCCCGTCACAGGTCACGCAGTCCCAGACAGTTTAGGATTTCTCCACACGTTTTAAGGGTCGTTTTTGACTATTCTTTCCTTAATTATAAAGATTGAGGGGTAACATTAATAAGTCTAATTACTTAGGGGTTAAAAGGGGTAACCTTAAGTGAATTAGTGGGGTTTTATTGTCCTTTTTCACACTTAATTATATGATTAATTAGGGTAAAGGAAAAGGGTTTGAATAAAACAAAAGAGAAAGAACAGAAAGAGAGAGAGCAGATCGATCGAATTGGTTGAGGAGAATAGCGAGCTTGGGAAATTTCTTGTGGATTCCAATTCTTCGGTGGAGGTAGGTTATGGTTTATATTACGATATTCGTAGTGAACTCGTGATAGTGAATAATATGTGTTGATGATATTGTAAACCTGTCTATATGCTTATTGTATGCTTGAATGAATATGATTATGTGATGTTGATAAAACAAGCATGATGAAAACCATTGAATCCCAAATCTTGAAAGAAACTTTAATCTATGATATTAATGATGATGCCTTGGTATAAAAGAAGGCTTGACGAATTAAAGTAATGGGATTGATGATGCCTTGGTATAGAGAAGGCTTGATGAACGGATGGAATGAATTTAGTGGATCGGAGTGTCACGTTCCGACACATAGTATTAGTGGGACGGGTGTCACGAACCGACACGTAGATATAGGGGATCGAAGTGTCACGTACCGACACATAGTATTAGTGGGACGGGTGTCACGAACTGACACGTAGATATAGGGGATCGGAGTGTCACGTACCGACACATATAGGGGATCGGAGTGTCACGTTCCGACACGTAGATATAGGGGATCGGAGTGTCACGTACCGACACATATAGGGGATCGGAGTGTCACGTTCCGACACATATAGGGGATCGGAGTGTCACGTTCCGACACATATAGGGGATCGGAGTGTCACGTTCCGACACATAGTGGTAGGGGATCGGAGTGTCACGTACCGACACAAGAGGAAGAAAGATAATGAATCTCGAAAAATGATAATATATTCAACATAATGAACTTAATTCCCAAATGAGTATGGTAATGAGGCTTGAGCCCTCATGAATGAACTTGATGGTATTTATTGACGATTATGATACTTGTTGTTGCTACATGTTGAGTTTATAGTTGATTTATAATATTACTTGATATATATTGTTCCCTATTTTGAGTTAGCCGATGATATCTACTCAGTACTTGTGGTTGTACTGACCCCCTACTTTTATGTTTTCTTCGTGTTATTTGTGTAATGCAGCAAACGTTCCGTCAACTTCGACTCAGCAGTAGATCAAGCCAGTCTTCACTTCATCGGAAATTCAGGGTGAGCTAATGCGTCTAGCTTGGACTGGGTCTCCTTCTTCAAGTCTTGATGCCTTGAACTTCCGGCAATGGACTAGCTTTTTAGTATTTTGTTCTTAGACAGTTTTAGTTTAGAAATTTGAGATAGATGTTCTTGTGGTGATGACTTCCAGATTTTGGGAATATTAATAATAGTTTTGAGTTGTTTTTATTAATGAGTTTAAGTCTTCCGCATTATTTTCTGTTGAAATATCTTGAAATGTTAAGGTTTAGATGGGTTGGTTCGCTCACATCGGAGGGTAAATGTGGGTGCCAGTCGCGTCCCCGATTTGGGTCGTGACAAAAAGTGTTTAAAAATCAATAACATCTAAAAATAAGTTAATCAAAATAAACACTTAATATCAAAATAAAAACATAATTACCATCGATGTAATCATAAAAAACGATTTTTTCAGGTAAAGTAAAATTATGTGTAGACAAATTTGTAATAACATTTATTTAGAAGAAAAAACATAGAAATATGTGATCTATTAATACTTCATATTAAGAAACTTAGATACCTTGCAGGAGATTTTTATGGACTTAGGGAGTTGGGGTGTAAAGATCGGTTTTCGTCATTATAGAAATGACAACGAGGGGAAAATCAACGTTGGAATTTTTTTTCTGTTGTACTAGGAATTTCCCAACGTTGTCCAGACTTGGAGGTAATTGGAGTCATTAAGGTGTAGGGAAATTTTGTAGCAATCTGGTAGAGTAAAAATAAAGTTGATGTCGTAATCGGTTAGATAAATCGTTAAGGAATCCGTACGACATTACGCAATCAAATTTGAATAAGTATATCTTTAGAATCGATCTTAGCGTTAAGGATATTTTATAAGCGTAGTGGGTTAAAAGTCTGTTGTAAATAGGAGGAATTGAATTTCATTAAAAAGGGTTAAGTCCCGATTTGTGCCGGTGTAGCGGGAATTGTGCTGCTATAGGGAGACCGCTATATCAAGATGGGTGCCGCTGCAGCGGACGAGACAAGAATTGAAAATGTAGAATTTTGGGATTTTTGATCAAGGGCTCAATGTCGAAAAGCTGCCGCTGTAGCGGTATTTGTGTCGCTGTAGCGATGCTGCTACAAAGGGAGAAATATCGCTGTAAGAAGGACATGGGAGAATTAAGTCGCAAATAAAACCCCTAAACGACCTTATTTGACACTTTTAAACTTTTAGAGCCAAGGAATAATCTGTGGGCTATTCCAACTTTTTTCCACCATTGTTAATAAAGATAAGTTTTTCACTCCCTAAATTCAATTTTCGATCCTTAGAACGTAATAGTATGGGTCAATATTTATGGGGAAGGGGTTCTTGGTAGATTCTATGGTGTAATTTAACCATAATTTGACTAGTCGATATCATGTGTATCATCTATGGTTCATATAATTGTTAGTAAGCTAGGTAATTAGCGATTGTTTATTCATTGTTATGTTATTGTGATTGTTTGTAGATCAAGAACAAGTGGAACGAATCTAGAAAGGAAAATATCAAGTTTCTTAGGGTTTCAACGTTGATTCGAGGTAGTTGATGGTTATGATTTCACGATTTTGTGATGTATGAATATTATTGCTTCATTATGATACTTGTATCTTAATGTTGCAATGTTGATCACCATTGTTGTATTTGTGATAGATGAATGATGTAGTTAGGAAATCATGATCTAAAATATATGATATTGATGATGTACTTGTGATCGTGATTGTGGTGTGTGAATGAGGATAAGATTGCCACGTTTCAGCAAGCTAACTAGGATTAATTGCCATGTTCTGGCATCGCTTTGGATCGGTTGCCATGATCCAACATACTTTGGGATTGAATTGCCACATTCCGAATGATAAGAGGACCAATGATGTGTTAAGCATGTGAAATATCCTGTCGAATTGTCATGTTGATAATGTTATTTATCTTGATATATATGCATGTGCTTATAATGTTTGTTCGACTTGTTTATATTACAGTAGTGGGATAGCTGCGTGATCCTACAAGTACACGGTGGTTGTGTGCTGATTCTGCACTTGCTCTTATTTTTGTTGAGTACAAGGCATTTTCAAGCAGCTATTGACAGACCTCACTTAGGAGACTAGAGATCATCACATAGAATTCAAGGGTGAGCCACATCTTTCGGGCTGCCATTGACTTTTCTTTCGTCTATGTCCAACATTTCTAATCTTAGACTATTTTATTCGGTTGTTGAATAGTACAATAGTATTATCTTATTTAGACTTGGATATCAATAAATATTTTTGGTACAGTGACTTACAGATCTTAGGTTTATCTATCGCAAATATTTGTTGTTAGTTTTTTTATTTAGTAACGGGACTTTTCTCTTAGTCATTTAACTTGCTTCTGTAACTTAAAACCTTTGTTTTAGAATAATTACTAGTTTGATAGTAGTAGTGGTTCTCCCATCGGCTTGTAAATGTGGGTTCCAATAACGATGGTTTTGTGTTGTGAAAAAGTTAATATCAGAGCCTAGGTTCGTTGATCTCAATGTAGAAAAACAATTTTAATAGAGTCTCGCGGAATGGTATGGGGACTCCTTTACTTTTATTGAGAGGATATAGGACTTTAAAAAATCCCCATTTTCTCTTGTCACTTTCGTGCTTTGACTTCATTCCAATTGATATTCGTCGAATCAAATTGTTATCTAACTTCTTTCACTCTTCTCTCCTCATATGCTTAAAACTAGATATAACAGTATTAGGCCTGTAGTTCGTGACAATGCTCCACCTGAGGAACCCACAGAGAGAGGTCGTGGCCGAGGCAGAGGTATGGAAAGAGCTAGGGGTAGACTCCATGAAGAATGCCACCTGCTGTGAATGATCTGTCGATTTTTAATGTTTTGGGGAATGAGAACCCTCCGGCACATAATGAAGAGATAAAATATGAAGTTGAAATTGAGGATGTTGAGGAGTTCAAACAAGAGGAAGGAGCGAAGGCTGTAGCGACAAGAACCCCTCTTATCGATTCGTTGTTAGTTCAACACATCATGTCATCCTTGAAAGGGTTGTCTGGTCTTGGATGATTCCACCCATTCAAACCCATACTAATCCTCCGGCAGCTAGGACTCTACCCATGACAGGTGATGTGGGAGGTAACAATGATTTCTTTCATCCTTTATTGGGTTCTGTGATGTCTGGTAATGAGCATGACATTTTGACCAAATTTTTGAAGCTCAAGCCTATGATATTTCTTTATTTTAAGTCTGAAGATGTTTATGAGTTCATCTTAGATTTTTATGAGAGGATGCATAAATCTTTTATTGTTCAAAAACATGGGGTTGAGTTTATGTCCTTTCAACTTGAAGGTGAGGCCAAACAATCGTTGAAAGCTTAAATGGAATGCATATCATCTACATTACGTCCACTTACTTGGACCCAATAAATGCCTTGTTTCTACAAAACTATGTACCTATGACCTTCACTGATCACAATAAGGATGAATTTATGGCCTTAGAGCAAAGTGGTATGTTTTTGGCTTCTTATGAGGCCAAGTTTCATGCTTTATCCAGATATGCTACATAGTAGATTACTAGGAAGAAGAGCGGATCCGGTTATTTGTTGAGGTTTGAATTTTGAGTTCCATGTTTTGTCAGTCTACATGACTTCTGCAGGGAAGAGTTTCAATGAGGTAACATATTATGTTAAAAAAGTGTAGGGGTGAAAAGAGATGGTAAAGCTAAAGCATTCATTAAGAGGGCCAGGAATTTCAGAAATTTTCAAGGCTCCTATGATAGAGGATCCAATTGACCAACGCTTTTGTCAAAACCAATTCAGTACGCCTTGCCAATCTCTATAGGTAAATATTCGGGAAGCCCATATAATAATTTTCACGATAGTTAGAGTATTGTGCATGTGATGGGTACCAGACCATCTGGCGATCACATTTGTTTTAATTGTGGGGAACTTTGACACATGAGAAGTGATTTTCCACACTCGCATGTGTTTTAGTCCGAATATCAGCCTTCTCGAGCAATGGTACCCGCGAGAAATGATATTAATGGTACAGGACGTCCACGAGTGGAAAAGGAGGTAACTAGTGAGGCTGTGGAGGTAAATGAGTGTTTAACGGATATAGAGGTAACACACAACTACGCAAACATGTAGATCTTGCCCACGATAAAGCATATAATTATGCTTTTCTAGGCAAAAATCAGGTGGAGGTATCTAATGCGGTGATCACATGTACTATTCTTGTCTGTGATTGGATGACTACTAACACCCCAAAAATGATTTAGGTTAACTACTATTGATGGTCTAAGGTCCTAAATATGTATAATTTATGATATAGAGGCAGTAGCTAAAGTATTAGGTGTGTTGGAAGTCAAACGTCAAGGGACGACCAAGACATTCGACGACTAAGTCACCTAAATGCCTCCTCCGTGATTCTATGTGTTTATATGTGTGAAACTAAGCTTGTGTTGAATTTATTAAGTTATATTGAATTAACCTAGTTCATTGATTATTATAGTTTTATGTTGAAATGTTGGTTATGGCCTTGGGTAAGGGTCTTGTGTTTTTGAATTGAGTAATTTAGCATTGACTTGAATTGTTGATGATGGAGTGGAGGTATGCTGACCTATTTTCTTTTTTTTTTGATGTTATTTATACTTCAATTATGTTATGATTTGTTTTGTTACCTTTGGTGGCAGTGCTATGTGAATTGATGTGGCCTTGTCGGCATTACTTTCTATAATATTGATGATCATGGCTTTGTCGACACTACATATCTACCTATATGTGAAAGTATGTGTTAGAATATTGATAGTATTTACGTAATCATGTTATGTTATGGCTATGTGTTAAGTGTGTAGTCTTAGAGTTGATACATGGTTGATCCTAAATTGTCTAGATGAGTCTAAAATGGTTAGGTCGATAACGTTAAGGTAATGAATGGGTTTACTAAATAAGGTTAAGGGTCATTCCTAAGAGTCTAATGTAAGATAGGCAATTTGTGTTAAATAGAAGTATGTTGTGTCTTGTTTAGGTAGAGTTGGATCCCTTACTTGATTACTTATGTGAATATGTGATGTCTTGACTTGGGAACCTAAAGGGTACTTGATTACTTATGTGAATCTGTGATGTCTTGACTTAGGAACCTAAAGGGTCTTATTCTTGAATGAATGAATATAGGTGAGAGCTTTCATGATTATACGAAGGTCATTTATGTGGAACCTTGAACTAAGTGGTAAGGTTATAAATTGTGAAGTAGTTAGTCGTAATGGTATCCTTCATGTAATGACTGGTGGACTTAAGGTTGATTGGCTGGAACTAAATAATATCATACCTTAGGAAAGTCACGATGAGCTTCTTGTCCCCATAGTGAGATATGACCTAGTGGACCTTGCTTTGGTTGGTTGAATGTAATTGGGTCATGAACTAGATATGCGACTCATTTATATGAACCTTAATGAGAATTGATCCATGAGAACTATGACTAGCACCGAATTAGTATAGTAAGGGAAGTAGTTCTAGTTAAGTGTGAGTCTAGAATACAAAGAAGCTCTTCATATTCCTTAACCATGTGCCTACAATTTATGTGTTTAAGCTCTACCATTGGCAAGTAAAACAACCTTATCGGAGTAGGATAGAATTCCGAATTCCATATCTTGCTATCATGGTCCATGTCGCTTATTGTCTATTCTCATCTTGTGGGTTACCTATTATCATTGGAGAAGTTTATGAGGTTTAGATGGTGGTATGGGACGCTATCTACACATTGCACAATAGGATTTGAAGGTGCTATGTGGAGTTCCTAGGTCTTGTCCAAGACCATTAATTGAATGTCCTTTATGTTATATATGGGTATTAATGAACTAATGATTTATGTTAAGAAGTATATAAATAATAAAGTACCTAATCTAAAGTGACATACGCATTTCTTAGCTAAAGCGTGAAGAAGGCATAAATGATGATCTCTTCATGTCTTATCTAAGGAAGTCTTGAGGATGACTCGAGTCCGGAACGTTTTTTTGATTTTGTCGACATTATCTAAGCCTTAGTTAGTCTTAAGTACTATTTAGGTAAATCTCCAAGAAGTCACTACGGACGTTATCTTCTTGATTTACTTAAGTAGGTCCTTTGATAGCTTTGGAAGGAGAATATCATATCACATATGTGTTGATGTATTAAGTGAGCATGATTCTATCTTGGGGAGTCTATAGGATCTCTTATGTGTGTGTATAAATGATTGTATGGACTGTCGCTTCACAACTCACTCAATTAAGGCATAGAGTTCACCTTTGGTAGAAGAATCTTACCTTGATATTCAGGATACTCTCTTAGTGTGTATGTGACTCATTATAAGTAATCCTATGGGTCGTTTAAGCACACCTAGAGAGGGTTTATGGGCGGTCTCTCTTTGTGTCACTTAAGTTAATCCTAGGATAGCATTGAGTGAGAAGATTACATGCTAAAGGGTGTCTAAGGTAAAGAATAAGTCACTTCACTGTACAGTGAAGTAATTCACTATAATAGTGAAGTAATTCACTGTAACAGTGAATGAGCTTATTGTAAATTGTGTTCTAACAATGTGATTTTTGGTTTAAAAGTTATCGTATGTTGTTCTAAGTTGTTACATATTGTTCTTATGATTTTAATATGATATTTAAATGAAAAGATGCATATTTTCAATAAATGTCCGATTTTCATGATTTTTATGCATAATGCCCTACTTAGTACATTAGGTTGTACTAATTCTATGCTTTTATCTATCTATTTAGTTCTTCGTAGGTGAGGAGGTTTTGAGAAGTGAAGAGTTGGGCTTAGAAGATCGTTCAAGAGAAGTTGAAGTATGTCCTCACTTAACTCGAGGGCATATTTGTCTTTTATGTTTTCATTCAAAGTATTGTAATAGACTAAGTATTTTTATATTCATATTTTAAAGTATGGGTTGTGTCCCATTCTTGAGTCTCAAGATGATGAGAATGAGACTTAGTATTTCCTATTAATTTTATATGAAAGAGATTTTGAAGATTATATTATGTTTTGTGAAAATTTTTTATTCCGTACTACTTTTCACTATGTTTATGCGATGAATGATATGAAAGTGCTTCTATAAGAAATTTGAGAGGTCAAGTATGCTGGTTACAATCTGGGATTGTACTCTAATGTAGGGTGTGGTCTTGGGATCTGACAAGCTTGGTATCAGAGCATAGGTTGGTGAAATTAGTCTTAGGAATCAAAAAGTCTCATCAAGTAACATCTAGTAGTTTCTTGACTCCAATGTGAGTCGCGAGACATGTATGGGAGATAGGCTATAGAACGATAGGTTTCCCTTCTTTTCTACTTCTATGTCGTTCGTTAGGGTAATTTTTATGATTATCCTTCGTATGAGTTTCCTTGTATTTTGTATGAGGTGAATACTATAAGGATCGCCACTAGAATGTTAGAAGAGTAGAGTGTGAATAAGGAGATTCCTCCTCAAGTTGAGCAAGTTCCTCAAGATGGGCAAGGATTCCAAGGTGCTCAAGATGCCCAAATTCCACCGTGAGGTGATCCTATTCCTAATGTGGAAGGAGGTATTGAGGTTTCAGAGATGTCTAATAGGGATATTAGAGAGGCTTTGATTGCTATAGCCCAAGTCGTGACTATGCAAACTAATTTGAATATGATGCTTAGGGTTGTGGAGAGAACTATGACATCTAGGTTGAGAGATTTTGTGAGGATTGATCCTTCTATCTTTCTTGGATTTAAGTTAAACGAGGATCTCCAAGAGTTTCTTGATTGAATGTGCAAAGTTTTGAGTGTTATGGAGGTTACATCTAGGGAGAAGCCGGAGTTGGCTTCGTACCAATTGAGGGATGTTTCTCATTTATGGTACACTCAATGGAAGGATAATAGGCTGGAAGAATCGGGTCGTATTGAGTGGGAAGAATTTAAGGAAGCTTTTCTTGGTATGTACTTTCCCCGAGAGAGGAGAGAAACTATGGTGGAGAAGTTTATCAATCTCAAACAAGGCAATATGAATGTTCAGGAGTAATCTTTGAAATCATTAAGTTTTTCTAGGTATGCCCCTTCTCTTGTGTCAAATCCAAGAGATGAAATAAGTCGTTTTGTGATGAGGGTAGCCGACTTATTGGTGGAAAAATGTCGTACCACTATGTTGCATGATGATATGACCCTAGCAAGACTTATGGTGTATAACTATCAATTGAAGAGTCTAAACTTAGAAGGATGTCTAGAATTTGAATCGGAGTGGTGCTAGTGATCAATAGCAAACTGGGTTTAGGAAGAAGGTTCAATCTCTAGGAGAATCTAGGAGTGCTAAGTTCAAGGTTGAGAAAGGAGGTGGTACCAAGGATGGCAAGCCTACATGTGTAAAATGTGGCAAGAAATTTTATGGTGATGTCTTTTGGGTATCGGGAGTTCCTTTGGTTGTGGTAAAGATGGGCATAAAGTGAGAGATTGTCCTATGGTTGCTACTAAATGTAGAGAAGGTAAGAAAGTTGCTCCTAGTGTTCAAAAGGTTCATGCTCCCACAAAGAGGCGTATCTATGAACTCAGTTCTAGAGTGGAGAAGCCGTATGAGAAGGAGAGTGATGATAATGTTGGTAAGTTCTTTTTCTCTTATTGTGATATGAGTTCCTTCTAAGTGGGGGAGTGTGGTTTGTAGATGGGATAGAAGTCCTAGAAATTGTTGCATGTTCATGTTGTTTAGGAGTTTTATGAAATTGAATTTCATTAACTTCTTACATTGTGTATTTTATGAAGTAATGATTATGATTTAAGATATGTTTATATGATGTTATCTTGCATATTAGCATGTTTATATCATGAATTGCCTAAAAATTTGGATTTTTGGAAATTCCATAAAATCACTGTAATCTAAGAAATAGTTCACTGTAATATTATTTGAAAAATGATTATTTGATTCATAATATATAAAATTTTTATAATATGGTTAGAAATGATGTATATAAGTATGATATTTAATATAAAATGAGTTTTTACTATTTGGAATGAAGCATGTGAGTTTTGTAGCATAATGAGTTACAAAATTGTTTTCTAGTTTCTTGATGTGTTGTGAATCTCTTGGATATGTGAGCGCATGTTTTCATATTTTTTATGTGTGGTATGGCATGGTTATGTGCTGTTAGTTGAGTCTCTAATCTTGGAAATATCCGGAGAGTGGCAAGTGTCATTCGAGGACGAATTTTGTCCTAGTAGGGGAAATTGTAAGACCCTGAAAAATTACTTAGGTTAACTAGATCCTAATATGTTGTTCTTTATGGTATAAGGTCCTAAATATGTATAATATATATTATAGAGGAAGTATCTAAAGTATTAGGTGAGTTTGAAGTCAAACGTCAAGGGACGACCAAGACGTTCGACGACTAAGTCACCTATATGCCTCATATGTGATTCTATGTGTTTATGTTGGTTTAATGAGGTTTTAAGGTCCTCAAATGATTTATTATAGTATGTATAAGTAGTGGGTTGATTTTAGAGAAGTTTGGAGGTCAAATGTCCAAGAATGTCCATGACATTCGAAAGATATGCCTTGAAGTGACCTTGTGCATCTAGGAATGTTTCATCATATTTTATGTGTTCGTTCTGGATGAAATGTATGTGAGAGGTTGGGTTGGAAATGTTCGTTAAAATTATCCCCAAAGATCATCCAAGGGTCGTTGAGGAAGGACAAACATCTGTTGACAAGGCTATCCCAGGCAGGCCCCAAACAATAGAGCAATCGACGGCTCGTAGGGTTTTTGACGCCCCTTCAATGGGTATCTTCGATGGGTACTTAGCCTGGGGTAACTAAAAGAGACTTGGCAAGTCTCTGAACCCACCGACGGTTGTCAGCACGGACCATTAATGGGGTGACACCCCGTCGAGGGCAGTCGTCAGTGGATGCTTTTTTCTGCGTGCAGGTCTGCTGCCAAGTCAAGTGTTGAGTTGTAAATTCACCGCACTTCTAAATGAATAATTGTCGGTTTATTAAAAGGAATATTGGGTTTTTAAAATGTGTATCTAAGTGTTTAACACTTAAGAATATTTCATACACCCAAATAAAAACCCAAAAATCCCTTAGAATACTCTCAAAGTCTACATTGAAGTCCAAATAAAGAAACAACTTGTAGGTGACAATTTGAGTGGAAAATTTTCATCAATGTGAATAATTATGATCCTTGAGTTATGGATTTTGATCCTTGAAACTTGTTTCATCAAGGACCCCAACTCTCAAGATGTTTTTTAAAGTGAATTGTCTAATTTCATGATTCTACTACGTGTTCTTGCATAAATGATTTCTAAGCATTGAATTATGATCTAATTGATATTGTATTGATGATTTCAATCGAAATTACCTCTTAAGACATGAATAGGATGAACCCTAGATTTTGATCAAGTTTTTGGGTTACTTGATATTGATCTAATATTGATGAAATCTTATGTAGTTTTATGTGGGTTATTCATTTATATAATTAATATAGAAAATGTATATCTAGGTTGTGTTTAATTTATGAATTTAAATTACATTAACCTAGTTCATTGATTATTGTAATTTTACTATTTAATTGTTTGTTATGGCCTTGGGTAAGGGTCTTGTGTTATCGAATTACATAATTTAGCATTGAATTAAAGTGTTGATGATGGACTGGATGTATGCTGCCCCATTTACTTAACTTTGATGTTATTTATACATCAATTATGTTATGATTGGTTTGTTCCATCTTTATGTGGAACCTTGAACCAAGTGGTTAGCTTATAAATCATTACTTAGTTAGTCGTAATAGTATCCTTCATTTAATGACTGATGGACTTAAGGTTGATTGGCTGGAACTGCATCATATCATACCTTAGGAAAGTCGCGATGAGCTTTTTGTCGCCATAGTGATATATGCCCTAGTGGACCTTGCTTTGGTTGAATGAATGTTATTGGGTCATGAAATTGATATGGGACCCATTTATATGAACATAAATGAGAATTTATCTATGAGAACTATGAGTAGCACCGAGTAAGTATAGTAAGGGAAGTAGTTCTAGTTAAGTGTGAGACTAGAATACCAAGAAACTGTTCATATTCCTTAACCATGTGCCTACATGGGATGTGTTTAAGCTCTACCATTGGCAAGTAGACGAACCTCATCACAGTAGGATAGAACTCCGGATACCATATCATGCTATCATGGTCCATGTTGGTTATTTCCTATTCTCATCATGTGGGATACCTATTAGCATTGCAGAAATTTATGAGGTTTAGGTGGTGGTATGGGACGCTATCTACACATTGCACAATAGGATTTTAAGGTGCTATGTGGAGTTCCTAGGTCTTGTCCAAGACCATTAATTGAATGTCCTTTATGTTATATATGGGTATTAATGAACTAATGATTTATGTTAAGAACTATTTAAATAATAGATTACCTAATCTAAAGTGACTTACGCATTCTTAGCTAAAGCGTGAAGAAGGCATAAAGGAAGATCTCTTCATGTCTTATCTTAGGAGGTCTTGAGGATTACTCGAGTTTTGAAAGTTGGTTGATTTTGTCGACATTATCTAAGACTTAGTTCGTCTTAAGTACTATTTAGGTAAATCTTTAAGAAGTCACTATGGACGTTATCTTCTTGATTTACTTAAGTAGGTCCTTTGATAGCTTTGGAAGGAGAATATCATATCACCTGTGTGTTGATGTATTAAGTGAGCATGATTCTATCTTAGGGAGTCTATACAATCTCATATGTGTGTGTATAAGTGATTGTATGGGCTGTCTCTTCACAACTTACTCAACTGAGACTTAGAGGTCACCTTTGGTAGAAGAATCTTACCTTGATATTCATGATACTTTCTTAGTTTGTATGTGACTCATTATAAGTAATCCTATGGGTCGTTTAAGCACACCTAGAGAGGGCTTATGGGCGATCTCTCTTTGTGTGACTTAAGTTAATCTTAGTATAGCATTGAGTGAGAAATGACATGCTAAAGGGTGTCTAAGGTGAAGAATAAGTCATTTCACTGTACAGTGATGTAATTAACTGTAATAGTAAATGAGCTTACTTTAAAGTGAGTTCTAACAATGTGATTTTCGTTTTGAAGTTTATCCTATGTGTTTCTAAGTTGTTCCATATTGTTCTTATTATTATAATATGACATTAAAATGAAAAGATGCATATCTCCAATAAATTTCCGGTATTCATGATTTTTATGCATAATGCCATACTTGGTACATGTGGTTGTACTAATTCCATGCTTTTATCTATATATATTGTTCATGGTAGGTGAAGAGCTTTTGAGAAGTGAAGAGTTGGACTTAGAAGATCGTTCAAGAGAAGTTGAAGTATGTCCTTACTTGACTCGAGGGCATATATGTATATATATATCTTTTATGTTATCTTTCAAAGTATTGTAATAGACTAAGTATTCCGTACTACTTTTCACTATGTTTATGCGATGAATGGTATGAAAGTGCCTGTATAAGACCATCAAAAGGTCGAGTACGCCGGTGACAATCCGAGATTATACCCGAATATTTTAGGGTGTGGTCTTGGGATATGACAACTACTGTGTTATTTGATCCGGTTTCCACTTATTCTTATATGTATGTGAGATTTGCCTTTGAATTCTAGATGTTCTGTGATATCCTTGATTCCCTTGTTCGTGTTTCTACTTCTATTATAGAGTCAGTCATAGTCACCCACGTCTATCTTGCAAGTCCTATATTTGTTACAAGATTTAAGACTTTTGTTGATTTGGTAATTTTGGATATGATTGATTTTGATTTTATATTAGGAATGACATGGTTGTCCCCTATAATGCTATACTTATTTGTAATACTGAGTACGTGAATCTAGAAATTCCGGGAAGGGAATGAATAGAGGGGGAATGGGTGTAAAAGACTAAGCAAGATGAGATTATATCCTCCATCCGGGCTAGTGAACTAGTAGAGCAGGGTTGTTATCTTATTTGTCTCAGGTTAAGGATGTTTAGATTGAGGTTCCATCCATTGGGTCTATTCCTGTGGTATCTTATTTTATAAAGTATTTTCAAATAAACTTCCCGACATGCGTACATATATCTAGAGACATAGATATTTGTATTGAATTGAAGACTGATACTCACCGCATTGCAATTCATAGGTATCACATGGCTCCAGCAAAATTTAGAGAGCTTAAGCCTCAAATCAAAGAGCTACTTGATAAGAGATTTATTCTGTCTAGTGATTCCCCATAGGGTGCCCCGCTTTTATTTTGCAAGAAGAAGGATGGTAGAATGAAGATGTGTATAGATTATCGACAATTGAATAAAGTCACTACTTGGAATAGGTACCACTTGCCTACAATATATGATCTTGATCAATTGCAAGGTGCAACAATCTTCTCTAAGATTGATTTAAGATCAGGTAATCATCAATTACAAATTAGGCTTGAAGATGTACCCAAGACGGCTTTAGGACTCGTTATGGGAAATATGATTTTTTGGTTACGTCATTTAAGTTGACTAATGCGCCTGCAACTTTTATGAGCTTGATGAATGGGGTGTTCAATCCACTTCTTGATTCCTTTGTGATAGTCTTTATTTATGATATTTTTGTTTATTCAAGAAGTGAAGAATAACATGCTTACCATCTTTGTACTATTTTGGGTGTTCTTGGAAGCAAACGTTACATGCAAAATTTTCCAAGTGCGAATTTCGGTTGAAATTGGTTGCTTTATTGGGGCATGTAGTATCAAAATGTGGAGTAAGGATAGATCCCCAAAAGCTTGAAATGGTCAAAAATTGGGTACAACCATGTTCGGTAATGATAATTAGAAGTTTCATGGGA
The DNA here is from genome assembly GCA_027705065.1 of Solanum peruvianum. NCBI lineage: Eukaryota > Viridiplantae > Streptophyta > Magnoliopsida > Solanales > Solanaceae > Solanum > Solanum peruvianum. The sequence continues at coordinate 28,272,716 of JAKWJD010001765.1, read as the reverse complement.
TTCTCTAGGCATTATCATCGTTTTGTTCAGAATTTTCCTTCAATTTATACTCACTTGACCAATATGACCAGAAAGGAGGTACCATTTGAATGGACTGCGAAATGTGAGAAGAGCTTCCAAAAACCTAGGAATTCTTTACCACCGCGCCCATCTTAGCATTAACGGTTGAGGGTAAGGATTTTATTGTTTATTATGATGCTTCACATTCTGGTGTGGGTGCTGTGTTGATGCAAAATAATAATGTCATAGCTTAAGTGCATGAGAGGAAAATATCGCACTCAAGATTTGGAGTCAGCAACGATGGTGTTTGCATTTAAGATCTGGCCACATTATCTTTATGGTGTTAAATGTGAGGTATTTACTGATCATCGTAATTTGCAGAATGTATTCACTCAAATTTATTTGAATTTGAAACAACGGAGATGGATGAAGTTACTCAAGGATTATGATGTGACCATTGAATACCATCCTATCAAGGCTAATGTAGTGGGAAATGCTTTGAGTAGAAAAGTGGTAAGTATGGGCACTTTAACTTAATTGAGTGTATCCAAGCGACATTTGTCCAAGAAAATTAGAACCTTTGAGTCCAAGTTCATTCAGTTGGGCATGTCTGAAAAAGTTGGGTGTTAGCTAGTATTGAAGGTATGTCAATGTTCATGGAGGAGATCAAGGAAAAAAATTTTTAAAGATGGGAATTTAAAGGAGCTTAGAACGAAGATTGCAATGGGTAAATACCAAGATACCACTCTTGATGCGAATGGTATGCTCAACCATAGAGCTAGGACATGTGTTCCTAAAGTTTACCACTTGTTTACGAAATTGTTAGAGGAGTCTCATGGTTCACGGTATTCGATTCATCCGGGTGTGACCAAGAGTTTGTGGGGAAGTGCCAGAATTGTAAACAAGTGAAGCATGAACATCGAAGGCTTGCAGGTTTACTTCGAAGAATGCCAATTTTTTAATGGAAGTGGGAAATAATAGACATGGATTTTGTTTGTTCTCCACACGACCTTGAGAAGTTTTACTCTATTTGGGTTGTGGTTGATAGATTGACTAAGTCAGCCCATTTTATTATGGTAAGGGTAAATTACAATATGGAACAACTAGCTAAAATGTACGTGAAAGAGATAGTGAGGTTGCATAGGATGCCTCTTTCAATCATCTCAGATCGTGGTACCTTTTTTACCCCTTAGTTTTGGAGAAATTTGCATGATGAATTGGGTACGCCACTCACTATTAGTAAAACCTTTAATCCTCAGAAGGATGGACAATCGAAAAGGACTATTCAATTGTTGGAAGACATGTTGAGGGCTTGTGTGATTGATTTTGGAGGGCATTAGGATAAGTTCTTACCATTATGTGAGTTCTCTTACAATAATAGTTATCACTCAAGCATTGATATGGCACCAATTGAGGCGTTATATGAGAGGTAGTGTAGATAACCCATAGGTTTGTTTGAGGCAGGATATGTGAAACCTTAAAGGGTCGACTTAGTGAAGGATGCTCAAAATAAGGTGAAGAGCAATTAAGCGAAAATTCTAGCAACTCAAACTTGAAAAAAGAAGTATAAAGATCATAAGGTGAGGGACATGAAGTTCTAGGCTGGTGAAAATGTTCTTCTTATGGAGGCACCAATGAAAGGGGTGATGAAATTCCGTAAGAAGGGTAAGTTTAGTCTATAATATATTGGTCCCTTTGACATTCTTGAATGCATAGGATCGATGGCGTATAGATTGGCACTACCCCCTAATTTGTCTAGTGTACATCCCGTATTTGACGAGTCCATGTTGAAGAGGTATCACGATGATGGTGACAATATCATTAAGTGGGATTCAATAATGCTATATAAAAACCTCACTACATCCCATGAGATTTGTAAGATAGGTTGGAGGATGAATTCCCTTCGTGATTTGAGATGTTTGTGTTCACTAGTTATCCTTAACCTCTAGTTTATAATGTTTAGAATCCATAGGAAGTTATGACTAGCACCGAGAGGATATAAAGAAGAGGTGGTTACATTTCGTGAGTTGAGATGTTGCATTCCAATTTACCTCTTGAGAGGAATACTTCTCGTTAGTATAGAATGAGTTACTTAGTAGCAATCTCCTTCTCTCTTAACTATGCGCCCGCATAGGTGTAGCTATGGGGAAAGCCATGTAAAAGCTAACTCCATGTATATCTCTCTCATGGTCTATGTCGGTTAAACTAACTACCACAAAAGTAATGAAAGTACTAAGTCTCCTAAAAAATGTGCTACTGAGGGTAGGTAGTGGTATGAGAAGCTATTTATCCATTGCTCTAAGTAGGACCTTTTGAAGGGGAGTCTTGGTGAGTATTATGTCAATTGATTAAATGAATTCTTCTAAAAGAACGTACTACTTGGGGTTCGTGGTGGTATGGAACACTATATATCCAACCCATTATGTAGGACCTTCCAAAAGGGAAAATTTGGTACCAAACTTTCTAAAAGAGTGTGCTACTTCGGGTAGGTGGTGGTATGAGACGCAATCAATTCATTGCTCTAAGTAGGCATTTCCAAAGGGAAGACATTCGAGGTTGATGTCTTATGTAATGAATGATAGTTAAAATGCTTGTACAAGACCCCAAAGGGTCAATACGTCCGGTCATGAAACGAGGGTTCCTCCTGACTTCCACGATATACTTTCGGGTCGTGACAAACTTGGTATCATTGCATAAGGTTGCTTGAAATAGTTTAGGGTCTAAAATTCTCACAAGCCACATGTAGAAGTATTTTTTTATTAGTGTAAGTCGCGACACATCCATGGATAAGAGTCTATATGACGATAGATTTTTACTTTCTTCATAACTCTTGAATCCTCCCATAGAACTTAATTCCATAAGGCCTCTCTCTCTTCTATTCTCTTGTTCGGTGGTCTTCTAGGTGTGATTGCTCGGAAAGGGAGGTGTTTCTATGTGTGAGAGAGAGAAAAGTTGAGTATTAATGTTAAGATGGTTTTGTGCCTAGATTATTATATGTGATGGTTAGTTTTGAAAAAAAATAGTGGTGTGATGCCAATTATGTCTAGGTGTGATTTATGAGATTGGGAGTGTTGTGATGAGAAACTTTGTAGTGATGTATTTCTATTTATAATAAGAATGAATATGTTTTAATAATGTGCCTTTGAGTGCAACTGATTTATCTTGTGATTATGATCAATGATGGTAGAAATTCTTTAAGGTGTATATTTGAGGAATGTTGTAATAATGTGGACATTTGTAAGAATTGAGGGCAACCCCCTTGTGTGGTTAATGTTTTTATAGTTGTTCTTCTGTGATAGTTGAAGTTCTTGCATAGGCTTACACTAAGGAAGAAATGTGGTATGAATACCTAGTAAGGGATTTTTGTTCCATGAAATTAAATTAAGTGATGCGTAAGACTTGAATGAGGTGGTGTTTAAGGGAGTTTGTTTTGGCTTGAATCCTAAGAGGAAAGTGTTATGCTTAACTTGTATGGTTGATGTTTAGTCTTGATGTGCATGAATTGGGGGTAGGGTAAGTTCCTACCTTGTAAGAATTATAATGGTGTTTTGAAGTGTGAGACCTTGAATATGGCTTTACCCTAAGTGGGGGAAATTGATTTCAGTAGAATTGCATGTAATGTACTTAGTCCGAGAGAATCCTAAAGGGTCACTGAGTCGCATTGGTAGTATGTGCTGCTACTCTAACATTGCACTTAGTGAAACTTACGAAGTCTCTTTGGAGTATGTTAGTGTGGTTTTGTCCCTCATAGTGTCATGACATCTTGTTAATGTTGCTTGAAAGGTGCATTATGGAAATTTTAAGCATGTGACACAGTGACGTTTTGAGTTCATTGTAACTAATGTCCAAATTTTGCGAAAAATTGCATCTTTCGTTAATCATGGTTTCAATGTTTATGATATGAGTTTATATGGCATTATACTTCATATATGATCATGTCTTCTTGATGAATTTCTCAAAGAATGATATTTTTAAATTTTTATGCATGTTGGCAGTGAGTAGAGTGACTGCTCACTGTTGGAATTTTAAGTTTTTTTTAAAAAAATTGCTTTACCTTGAATTGAAGTTTCAAGGTGTGTAGAAGTGTTGTATATGATCATGTTTAATATAAGACAAGGGAGTACCTGCATAAAAGGAGGTTAAAAATGAATTTTGACTTTTTGAAGTTTTGCTAAGAGTTGCTTATGTTGCTAATTGTTTGAAAGTGTGAAAAATGTGATTCTCTCTTGTTCATTCTTTGATGTTGAGTTTTTGAGCCTTGAATGAAATATGTTAGGTGATACTAAGTGAGTCCTTGTTAATATTCAATTTTTAGTGTCATTCGAGGACGATTGTTATTCTAAGTGCGGGAGAATGGAATGCCCCAAAATTAACTAAGGTGAATTCGAGACTCATAAGTGTTTATTGAGTTAATTCTATGTTATAATTAGTGAATTTAGTGTTCATAGGTACTGTGTGAAGTTTGGTTATGTTTGGAGGTCAAACGTCCTTGAACGTCCATGACGTTCGGAAGGTTTGCCTTAGATAGAACTTGTGTGTCTTAATGTATTGTGAGTTTTACATGTTCATTTTAATCGAAATTGATGTGGGATGTTACTAAGATAAAGATGAATTATTTCGAGGGGCTTAAAGTCCGGGCATGGACCTACCTAGGACCCACAAGAAGCCTTAAAGAAGGGCCTAAGACTTGGACACAAAAGTTCCTAGGCAGTGTCCACAACCAAAACCAAACGACGACCTGTAGTTCAACCAACCGACCATCGTCTTTGTCCGTTCATTAGACATGCAATTTAGGTTGTCAAGGCTCCATTTGGAGCTAAGTATCAAGCCACGAGACCCCGTCAACGGTCTGTTGATGGACAGAGGGTTATTTGGTTAGGTCTCGTTTATGAGGCTTGTATATGTTGTGAAAAATCTTCCTTGTCTAGGGGTGTTTGGTAAATTCATCCCAAGTCATTTATGACCCTATGCCCTTAATTTTAGTATTTAACTAGATATATTAAAGTGTTCTAAACCCTAAGACCTTATTTTAGACCCCTCTTTCTATAATCCAAAACCCCTCTCCCTTAGAAGACTCTCTAAAGTCACCATTGAAGCTAGAAGTCAACAAGTTCTAGGAGGTCTGTTGATGGTCGTTTATTAATTAAAAATCTTTGGTGTTTCTTCAATGTTAGGTATGGTATACATCCTTGAACTCTCTTCCTTTCAAGGAGCCCCTTTCTAAAAGATTTCAAAAGAGTTTTCAACCCAGTTTCTTCTATCTTCAAATCTCAATGTAAAGGTCTTGCATGAAAACGTTTTGAATTACATAATAATTAGGTTTGTAATGTAAGTTGATGATTTTAAGTTTATAACTTCAATGAAATGATGTTAAAGGTTTTCATCTAATGTTGTCTGAAGATATGAATTGAATGAGCTTAGTTTTGTAGCCTTTGAACTTTAGTTTTGCTTATGTTGTTATAGATTTTTAGCTTCTGCCCTAAGGGATAATTTATGATTAATTATTGAAGAAAATGATATAGGTGATTGAAGTTTGGATTAAACGGTAATTTGGTTATGTTGATTAAGCTTTAATTATAAATTGCTCTTGAGTGGTATGGTCCACCTTCTTGGTAGCGGTGTTTACTTGAACTGTATGAATGTGAAGTTACTAGTTTAATGTGAAAGTTGCTATTAAGGATTTTCATTTGAAGTAAGATTATGAATATGCCATTATTGTTAAATGTACCTCATGAAGTGATTATGTGAAGTAGACTAGAGTTTACATTTTAATGAATTTATTCTTGTTAGTTGTTTAATGAAGCTTGATATGAGAAGAATATTAAGGATTTTGCATAAAGGACTTATATGATTTAGTAAAACATGTACTGTAAGTGATGTAATAAATAAAGGTCTAAGCTTGTAAAGTAGTTAGATGTAAATGAAATGAAGCTTATGTGCAAGGTGTGCTCATATGTACACACAAAATTACACTTGAACGAATGAACGAAGCTAAGATAAATCCGAAAGGGAAATTTGGAGTGAACACTCTTCGTGTGTTGAGATGAAGTGTTTAGTAGCAACCTGACTATATTCCATGAGCTTTCTAAGATAGGTTGGAGAATGAATTCCCTTTGTGAGTTGAGATGTGGCGTTCACTATTTATTCTTACCTTATAGTTTATAATATTTATAACCCGTGGGAAGTAATTTCTAGCACCGAGAGGATATGAAGAAGAGTTGGTTACACTTCATGAATTGAGATGTTGTATTCCAATGTACCTATTGAGATGAGTACTCCTCTTTAGTAGAGAATGCCTTACTTAGTAGAAACCTCCATATCCCTAAACTATGCGGCCGCATAGGTGTAGCTATTGGGAAAGACATGTAGAAGCTAAAAGAATAAACTCATTCTAGGCAAGTGAGGAACCCTCATCCGATAGGGGTTAGTATCGGGGTTGCATATCAAGCTCTCATTGTCTATGTCGGGTTAAGTTAATTCTCAAAGAAGTTATGAAAGTACTAAGTCTCCTAAAAGAATGTGCTACTTAGGGTAGGTAGTGGTATGAAATGCTATTTATCCATTGCACTAAGTAGGACCTTCAGAAAGTGGAGTCTTAGTGAGTCTTATGTCAATTGATTGAACTAAGTCTTCTAAAAGAACGTACTACTTAGGTAGGTAGTGGTATGGGACGTTATCTATCCATTGCACTAAGAAGGACCTTCCAAAAGGGAAGACTTGGTGCCAAACATTCTAAAAGAGTGTGCTACTTAGGGTAGGTGGTGGTATAGGAAGCCATCTACTCATTGCACTAAGAACGCATTCCAAAAGGGAATACTTTGGTGGTTTGTTGGGTGTTCTTCTAATGTCTTGTCATAAAGTGGGGGCTTGTTCTCCTGTGGTGAGTGAGACAAAAAGGGTTAGTCTTGAGAATCGGTTTGGTGTGTATTGAAGGAGGCATATGAGTAATTCCTTCATGTATTGGCTTGGTGAGTATTGAGATAATCCTTAGTTAGGAAAACTCCTATGGAAATGAGTTCACTTTCTCTTTACATGGCTTTGGAAGTTCACTACTTAGAATAATATGACTTCACTATAATGGACAAATTGAGTCACTGTAATATTTTGAAGTTAGTGTAAAGTTTTCTTTGGGCTTTAAAATTATTGAAATTCTTCTCTAAGTGTTAAATGATGTTCCTTATGATTTTTTTCTTCTATATACATGAATGTTTTACTTAATTAGCATGAAATGTTATTTTTCTAAAATGTCCCTTTTCGCTTGTTTTTGCATATGTCATACTTATTACATTGTTCTGTACTATCCCCATACTTTTCTATTCTATTTAAGTATAGGTTTTGGAAGCAAGGTTGAAATTTAGAAGGCAAAGCTTTGGAAAGTTCCTTTCATGACCAAGTGTGTCCTCATATATCTGAGTGCATGATTCTTATCTTCTTATTTTCCTTATGTTAAGAATTTTTATGTATTTTTTCAAATGTGAAGGGTAGTGTCCCTAAGTTTATTATGTCGTGTCGTAAGATGGCTTGTGACGATGAGATTTTCTATAGGTCAGTTAATTAGATAAATTATCCATTTAATTAATTAATCTAAAGGGGTCAAAACGAAATTCTTAGAAAAAATGTCAGATTTGACTAAGTGCTGTGTTTTCCTAGTTCTAGTCAATCTAGGAGGGACTTTTTAGTAATTAGTTAATAAATTTATTTAATTATCTTATCAAACCTTAGTTGAATGAGTCAAGATTAGTTCCTAAGACTTATGCTCACGTTCAAACACTAAGAGTTTTACAACGCAAATCATTAAACAACGAACAATAGAAAAAGGCAGAATGTTTATCGATTTCTCTAGGTTGATTTCAAGGTCTCGTTCAAGGTAGTCTTCGTTGATTAAGTTATACTTAAATTATGGGTTTATATCCTTGAATTCATTCTCCAATAGTATTTTCCGTAGAGCAAATCCATGAAATATCAAACACTAGGGTTGTTCCCAAAGTTCTCGTGAAACTTCCCACCTTCCCTAGTATCCTTGTATGATTTTCATGTTGTATCGATTAGTTTTGATCATGTTTTTAGTATGTGGTGATTCCTGATCATAATGTGTAGGGTTCTTGATTGTTAATTTTGGAATGAACCATGAATTGAACTTATCTGAGGCTAAACGTTTTCTTGCGTGAAATAAAGAACGATGTATTGCTAAGTTATGTCCGAAAATGTTGAAGTGTTGATGTTTAACATCTTAATGCTCACTTAATGTTAATGTGACTCTATGAAGATGCTATATTCATCAAATGTTAATAATATGTTGTGAAAGATGTTTAAAAACGTTATTCTTAAAGTCATGAACTAAGATTGGCTTAAAAGATATCCATTAAGATATACTTGAGTCAAATGCATGCCTTATGACAATTAAATGTCTAACAGTACAATGTCAAAAAGGGATGCATGGAAATGACTATAATATTATGTTAAATAAATAAAATATTGTCTAATGGTTCATACATACCAAACTAAATATGAACGAATGTAAAATGGGCCTATTCCAACAAAGATGGTTATGTAATCCTTTTCAAAATTGTTTAGCCAATAGTAAATCATATGCCAATCATATGTAACAAAAATAAGGAAATGACATCACCAGTACTTCTAAAGAAAATAAATTAATTCATATTCAAGGGCATACCATCCATTGGGACAGCTCCCAAACTGCTGTAAAAGAATGAACCATGAACATATGTAACTCATTAATGAAGTGCTCATAGTCCATAAATGACTACATGAAGCTACTAAAAGAATGTAAGCAAATAACGTGAGTAATAACCTAAATAATAATTTCGAAGTTAAGAAAGTGACCAGAATGAGGTGTTAAAAGAAGTGAGATAAGACTCACTTACACCTAAGCTACTATGTTAAAAATAATCACGAATGAAGGTGCTAGAACATGTGAGACCAGTCTCATTAACGCCAAAGATGTTATGTAAGGAAAATTCACATTTCATTAATTTTAGGAAAAGGATGACATGTCATCAATAGAGTAAGTAAATCTCAATCAAGAAGGAAGCTTCCATAATGTTTGAGACAACTCTAAAAGATAAAAAAGATAATGAAAGTAAGAAAAGCACCGATAGACTAGTTATGAGCATGTGCTTGGATGTCTAAGTAGCATGAGATGAGGCTACCAGCGAGGTGTATAAGCATTCTCCTTAAGTCCCTAGTCTTTGAACTATGTCTAGCTAACATAGGAACTAGCCAGTGGTTTCCACCTAAGAGAGCTAGGTATGTTTCGATTTCAGCTTGGCTAGTGATATCACCTCTTTTTGGTTGGGAGTAGACACTGGATTTCATGTCTAGCTCATATGATCTTTGTCGGTTAATATTCAAAAAATGTTCTTGGTTCACTATATCAGTGAGCTACTCCTTAGCATTATGGAGTGAACACCTGAGATGGATTCGGCTTAGCCAGGAATCACTCCTTTTCGGTGTGGGGCATACATTGGATATTACGAGTAGCTCACATGATGTAGATTTATTTTAATAGGTGGATCACCTCTTTTCGTTGTGGGGAATACATTGTATTTCATGTTATATCGCATGATCTTCTTTAAAAAGATGTCTCTATGAAAGTAAGAAAAATGATGATGGAACGTATGTTCAAAGTGAGATATGAAGAAAAGCTTAAGAATGTCAATTGTCAATATCACACTTATGAAGTTTTAGCAAATAATGGGTAAAGCAAAATACGGTTGTCTTATAATGACTTCTTACATGATGCTAATAAAGGGAAGTAGAAACATAAGGACAACTAACAACCTCATAACTTCGCTAACATTAAAGTAATGAAACAGATGGCGTAGCCACTAGAAACTGGCTAATGAAATGTTAATGAATACATAGAGTAACAAATGACTCATTGTAAGGTAGTGAAATCATTCCTCAGACCTTGGATTTACTTACTTGATTCATTGTGGAGTTCAATCTTTCCTCTGTCCTTAGATTACTTACTTGATTCATTGTGTGTATGGGACTACAATGAATCATTGCACTTGTAAGTAAAATATTGGATCAAACGAATTATTCAACTAGACAACAATAAGAAGAAAAAGACTGAAAAATAAACTAAGGCTTGTGCCAATATTGGAGTATGAATAGATGTCTTAAGGTATATAAACAGGGTTAATAACCAATTAATGGGCATAATCAATAAATATTGTCTTATAAATACATTTATACCCAATTTAAGAATGAAATATTTTACTTTTTAGTGAGGTAGCCAATAATGGATCATGGATTATGAATCAACTAATGAATGGTCATAGCTAATAAATATTGGCATATATATAAACATACCCAAAGGGAATAAGAATGATGAATCTAAAGTAGAGTAGCCAAATCATCTCCTTCGTCTTGTTAATTGCTTACTTGATTCATTATAGGTATGTGACTAAATTGATTCATTGCACTCTTAAGTTAAACAATAGATTAAAGGAGATCATTGAACTACATAAAAAGAAGAAGAGAAAGCCTGAAAAATAATCTAAGTATAAAAAATATGGCTCTCGGGTTTGGACTATCAAATTTCCAAATCTTCGTTCGAGTTGTTATAAACTTATGTTAATGATTATAAGGTATTGTGATCATATAAAAAAAGAGTTGTGTGCTTTCAATGATTTAAAATACATCATATTCATACCACGATTCAAAACTAACAATTTAGGAAACTCTAGTGACTGCACTTTCCAGAAATAGCATGATATATAGGAAGAGCTTTCCTTGATAATGCATAGCCTTATGTGTATGTGTGAATACGCCCATACTTAGTACAAGTGGTTTACTAACCCTATACAATTTACTATTTTTATAGGTACAGATTGAAGACTCATCGCAACGGTTTGGACTTAACGATCTCTAGACGATTTGGTAGGTCCTCTAGATTTCGAGGATGTTAAAGTTTTAGTCTAGCATTAGTATTTAGAAATAGATAATGGATGTTGTCCCTAGAATTTCTTTCATACAATTATCCAAAGCTTTGTAATAAGGACATTTTGGCAAACTTCTATGATATGTTATCCTTTGATTTGAATTGATTCCGCAATTAATAGATGGTTGTCCTTTTCCTTGAGTTTAGTATATGATGTATCACCGTAAGAAATATATGACGTCTATGTATACTTCATTGGTTTATAAAGTTTTAAATTTTCTGCAAATTTTACTAGATGAATGTGATGAATGAAAAAAGAGGATTGTCAACGACCAAGGAGAGGTCAACGCCGTCGGTCGCACTCGGGTTCTGGAATCCGAGTATGACAAAGGTTATGGGGATTGGCTTTGTCATTACACTTGTTGACATAATGAGGGTTCAACGGTGATTTTTTTTCTTCAATTATGTTGAAATAAACTCTATCTACGCTTTTTGCTATTATTACTTGCTGATAGAGTTGTTTGATAAAGTGTCCAATTATATGATATGCATGATGACTTGTCTATACTTAGTATTGTTAGTCTTGTGGTGTACATTCTTTTGACTTAATGAATGTGCGTAATTGATAGGTATGGTCTTTTTGAATATTCATATGGTTTTTGTAGGGTATTATAACATGTTTTTATGAAAGGTCCCCATTTAGCATGTTTTCATGATATGTGTGCATATATAGTCATACTTAGTACAAGTGGTTTACTAACCCTATTTCTACCTTTTCCCCAACATTTTAGGTTCCGGTCATTGAAGGGCTTTCCAAGAAGACTTTGAAGAAGACTTAGAATTCTTGATCATCAAAGATGGGTAGATCCTCACTTTTCTAACGCAATGCCAATATCAAGCTATGAAGTTGTTTTAATATTAAGACTCTTATGTTTCTTTCTTTTCACTTGAGTATTAAACATTCTATGAACTTTATTTGGTCTTACTGTTTTAATGTATGGGCTAGACAAAATTTGACAAATTCTTGTTAGAGTAGGAGTACTAAAAAAATTTAAATTTCCTGCTAAATTTGACCTATGAATGTAATGATGCAAGCTAAGAGTCTAGTCTCAATTCTTAAAGGGACGACGACGCCGGTTATGTTTAGGGGGTATTCTTGGATGTGACAAAGGATGTGCACTGAAGTGGGTGCAGGCGGGCGTCGACTGACATATGGACCATAGGTGAGAGTCTAGTAGGTCAGGTCTGTCATGGACTGGTCAATTTTAAGGTGGGTCTTTTAATTAGTTAGTTGGTTAATTAATGGGTAGGGGGTGTCTAATTAACTTAATTGAGGAACATTCCATAGACATTACCTTCATTAATCTAACTTAACTCGCTTCAATTCCTAAAACCTAAATCCTCCACCTTCTACCTATTATCCCTCTCACGAAAGAAGATTCCATAGAAAACCAAGATCAAAGGCCTTAGGTCTGTAATAACTTTACCTCTCTCCATCTATATTCAAGGATTAACAAGGTATGGGAAATCTTCACCTTCGAGATTCCTTTCCCAAAGGGTTCTTTCAAATTGATTTCGACGAGTTGAGAAAAACATGGGTTTCATTCTTAGTCAGAAATAGATTTTTCAAATTTTATTTTTCTTTATTTCTTTTGATTATTATGGATGAATTATGATATCTTTTTGGTGAATTTGGTTAGTTACTGATGTAGGAAATAGTTCTATGAAAGAGATCATGAATTGACCCTATTTCCCTAACCCTAGGTAATGAATTGATCTTGAATTGGTTAGTGATGATGCAATTTACTTAGTATGTGATGTTATTAAGCCTATTAATTGTTGAATACTGTTGGTTGATGGGGAGACCATGGAAGAAGGCTTCTGAGGGTGAATTGGTAAGACATATAATCTTGAATTCTTACTTCAATTGTGATGGTATTCATTTGAAGTGTTGATTCTTAGATTATGATTTACGTATGACCATATAAGGTTGATTGTGAATCACTTATGTGATTTTTTATGACAGGATGATGATAATGTGTTAATCTCACATATGAGGGTTGTATTGAAAGTAAGCTCTCATGCAATTCCTAGTGAGACAATGATTGTGATATACAAGGGGGTTAGTCTCCTATGGCCTATACTAAGTTATGATTATAAATAAAGAGTTAAATACATTACAAAATGGGACTCTAGCTTAGCACCGAGTGAACTAGTTTTGAGAGATGTCCCTTCCCAGTAAGGGAAGGTAGGTTTACAATGGTTCTCATGAGATAGAGACTACAATCCAATTGTTCATAAAGAGGGTCTCAAGCATGTCTTGTAGTTCTTGAACTATGTTGCCCCCCATACGAACACTATCTAGTGGATCCAACTAGAATGCTATGTTGATGTTTTGATACTATCTTGGCAAGCAGTCCACCTTCTTTAGGTGTAGGGTTTCGTGACACTGAATTCCACATTATCTCATATGGTCTATGTTGGTTAAGGCAAGTGTTTCGTAAAGTAAAATGAAGTAATAATGTGAACTCTAACTAATGTGGCTCAAGGGGTTTAACTTAGTCTAGCTAGGGATATGGGAATTTACCTATACATTGCACTAGTTGGACATGAGGGAAGTCCTAGGAGGAAGTTCTTACATTCTTATAAAGTAAATGATATGCATATGTTGACTACACATGTCAATGATCCTATATGATGTTTGTTTCACTTATGAACATGTTATTGATCTATAATGCTATATATGATGATGACTAATCATGATGCTATGTTAGATGAAGTTAGACATTATTTGTGATCCTTTCTGTGGTTTACTTGGTTGAGTGGGTATATGGAATTTCACTTGATTATTGCACTTGTGAGTTGATAAGGGGTTATGAGTAAGGGACTTGCATATGTTTGAATGTTATGAACTCTTTTACATGATTTGTGATTATAACATGATGTTGGAGTTTCTTTGATTAAGGGTTCAAATATGCTACTACACATGTTGACTTGACTCAATTTGATGATGTTGGTTGATATACCGTGGTTTTACGATATTTTTAATGCTTTTACCTTATGTTTAGTGTGTGATCAAAAGCCTTTTTGTATTAATTTTTATGTAATTTCACTTTATTTGCAGGAAATCTGTCTAAAAGATGAATGCGGAGGTTTTTGAGCAAGAAATGCAGAAAAGTACCACCTACTGAGCTTGTGACGGTCCGTCGTGCCCGTGATGGTCCGTAGGTGGCATCTTAGTGAAGCTGCTGAAGGAAGATGGGGAAGTCTGACCAAGTGTGGGGTTGCGGAGTGCATGACAGACCGTCTTAGCCATGGCGGTCCGTCATGAATATCATAGAAGTAGTCCCAATACCCGAATTCCAAGAGTTTAAATGTTATGGAACGGAGACCCTCGACGGACCGTTATGCCTGTGACGATCTTTCATACTTGTAGTCGAGGATAGGGATGAGAGATGCCAAAATAATTTTCAAAGTATGGGACAAAAGAGTCCATGACGGCCCGTCATGACCGTGATGACCCGTCGCGAGGTCCGTCGATCCAACCGTGTTATGACAGATTTCCAGCAATTTTAGTCCTTCTTTAATTATGTTTTTTTTTATAAATAGTTTGAAAAACCTCATTTTTGGGGTTAGACTCTTTGGTGATTAGACTCTCTTATAGTTAGACTCTTGGTTATTTTAGTTTCTTTTGTGGATTAGACTTGGTGATTATTATTACACTTTTGGAGAATCTTCAGTCTTCAATTAATTTTATTAATTGATTGTTGGTGATTTTTTTGATTAATCAAGTGAACTTTTGATTTTTTTCTTTCTCATCGAAGTAAGTGCGTGAATTCTTATATTAGATATTTGAATATTGTGATTATGACTATGGGTAACTAAGATCCATAACTAGGGTTGTGGGAACCATAGGCGAATAATGAAATAACAACTCTAGAATAGTGTCTTGCATGTATTGATAATTCTTTCGCTTAAAAGTCTTTTAACGGATTGCAACTTTAGAACTCGCCTTAATGCTACTTGCAGGACCAAGGAAGTAGTTAATAGGAAAAGAATTATCAACATCGATTTAGGGTATACTATCTAATAGGCTAGTATTGATTGGTATGATGTACAAATTTAGTCAAATATCGAATACGATGCTTAATATGAGGTAAAGGTAAGAGTTAGTATAGCAACACACGTATCCGAAATAAGGTGCGGAGTGAAATTTTCTAGATGCCGTACCAAGGATATAGAAATACATAACTTATGACATTGCATGAAAGATACTAGGAAAGAATTGTTATACTTAGAATTATCAAGTGAGAAACCTGTGGGGAACACGTAAACCCTAGTTACTTTAATTAACTGATTAAACTCCAATATTTGAATGTGTTAGTGGTATACTTTGATTTAGCTAATTATTTTCAGTCATTTAGAAATAAAAATCCCCCTTTTATTGTCTTTGCTTTCGAAGGAAATAATTGACTAATTAGTAGTAATAATAGATTGAAGTTAAGTATGAACTATTTTTCTCGTGGGAACGATCCCAACCTTATTATTGTGTTCTTTACTTGATACAACCGCTTTACTTCTTACTTGAGAAGTAAGTTTGAGCCTATCAAATTTTGGCATCGCTGCCGGGGACCGTAGCTTTTAGATTTACTTAAAATTATTACTAATATTTAGTCAATATTATCTTAATTTTACTTTGATTATTGTTTTTGATTCTTTCAGAACTATCTTCCTTGTATGCCAAATACACGAAGAGGAAGAGGACCCTTGTTTGCCTATGATCACGAACTAGAGCGTACACAATGCAACAAGAATCGAAACTTGGGCATTAATGATGATGATCCAAACAATAACATACAAGCTCTGGTTGATGTTCATGGTCAGTTGTTACCCGATGCTCCGGGTGAAAATGAACAGAGTGGACAAAATCCCGCTCCAAGCCCCCAAGAATACTACAGAGGCTACGACAATATAGCAGACTCTGATAGGACACTTGTCTTTCCCCCTCTACCAGCAGGCCACACCTTTGTGGTAAGTAGTAGCCTGATGCAAAAGCTCACTGCCAGAGGTTTTGTTTTCAGGGCTACCTTCTGAGGATCCACATGCCCATAGAGATAAGGTAAGGGTAGTGTGTAAAAGCTGTGTAGGAAGGTCTGACTTGGACTAGGATGTAATAGGGCTAAGAGTCTTTCCTCTCTCACTGATGGGAGATGCTGCTATTTGGTTCACTGAGCTCCCTTATAACACAATATTCACTTGGAAACAACTAAGGGACGTCTTATTAACACGCTACTACCCAGTATCCAAGAAACTAAACCACAAAGACAGAGTGAACAAATTTCTGGCACTACCAGGAGAGTCGTTTAGTAGTTCTTGGGATAGATTCCCCTCGTTTTTGAGAAGCAACCCCAATCACCGTATAGATGATGAGTCACTGAAGGAATACTTCTATCGGGGACAAGATGATGGTAAAAAAGTGGTTTTTGATACTATAGTAGGTGGTTCTTATGGGGAGTGTCCTTATGCTATGATTGTTGAAAAGTTAGTGAAAATCTCCCGGAACAATAAAGCTTGGAGTACTAGGAAGTCAGATACTCGGAGAAATACTTTGGCAGTGCAATCCACTCACAACCTGGCCACAGATGAGATTCGCGAAGAGATGGCTCAAATGCAAACTGAGCTTGGGTTTTTAATAAAATATGTCACTGGGGGTGCAGAAAAGATAAATGCAGTCAACTACTTTTCGAAACCACCACCACCAAATGATAAATGCTATTATGAGGAGGATTCCGATACGGTAAGTAAGCAGACGGGGGGTTTCCGACCGAGTGCCCAAGGCTCTTATCAGGAGAATTGGCACCAAGGTCGGATCTATGGTAACTATAACCGTGAGGGTCATTTTGTTTGAGAAGAAAATTACAAGCGCGACAACAACTTAAACAGGGGTAACTATGGTTATAGAAATGGGACCTATGTTCCTCCTAAAAATCATGAAGTTATTACTAGGGATGGTAGAGGTAGAATGGCACGAGTTAAGGATATGTTGCATAAAATGATGAGGAGGTTCAATGCTAGTGATGAGCACACTAAAGGGTTGAGGAATGATTTAGTGGGTATTGGGCAGAAAGTCGATACACATGCAATATCAATTAAGCAGCTTGAGTTACAATTGGCCCAATTATCTGCGACTGTGAACGCACGGCAACCGGGCACTCATCCTAGCAACACTGTCCAAAATCTGAAAAATAATGGACATTGTATAGAAATCACTACTCGCGATGGTAAGCAAACCATTGACCCACCTATGCCGTCTAATGATAAAAAGATGACAAAAGATACTGATAAAGTGGTAGAGGTTAATGGATAAGTAGAAGATTACACTGGAAAAGATACTGAAGTGCCAAAAAAGGTAACTCCCATGCCTAGATCACCACCCCCATTTCCTCAAAGATTAATTAAAAAGACAGAGGATGGTAAATATTGGCATTTTATAACAATGTTGAAGAAACTTTCTATCAATGTCCCTTTGGTAGAAGCTTTAGAACAAATGCCCGGTTATACCATGTTTATGAAAGATCTGGTTACAATGAAAAGATCAGTCACTTTTGAGGATGATGATCGAATGCGGCATTATAGTGCTATTGCTACAAGATCTATGGTATAAAGAAAGAAGATCCGGGTGCGTTCATTTTTCCTTGTACAATTGCACTATCACATTTTGCGAAAGCATTATGTGATCTGGGCCAGGCATAAATCTCATGCCCATCTCGATTTACAAGAAGTTGTGTTTGGGTGATCCAAAGGCCACTGCGATGCGGCTACTGATGGACGATCGAACAGTAAAAAGTCCTATAGGGATACTCCACGATGTGCTAGTAAAAGTTGATTCGTTCATATTTCCGGCAGACTTTCTCATTCTTGATTGTCAAGTTGTTTTTGAGGTGCCCATTATTCTTGGGAGTCCATTACTTGCTATGGGAAGAGCCTTAGTAGATATGGAAAAGGGGTGGATGTAATTTCGGTTGAACAATGAGGAAGCACCTTTCACATTTGTAGGTCCATGAGGCAGAGTTGTGATATCCAATCGGTATCTACTACATCCTTCAACGTTGGTGAGTCATCTGAGATACAAATAGAAGACGGTCTAGGTGTAGAATCATGAGCGGCATTGATAATGAATTTTGACAACGATTTAATTGAAGAGTATGAGTCATTAGTCGCGACTCTTGATCGAGGTAATGTTCAGTTTAAATCGAAGAAATATAAGTTAGATATGAAGAATCATGAGTCTTCTCCCGTGAAACAAGCTATAGAGAAGGCTCCAAAGTTAGAACTAAAAGCTCTCCCACCTCATCTAAGGTATGAATTCAGAGGACAGGGTGACATTTTGTCGGTAATTATTGCATCAGACCTGAATGAACAACAAGTTGAGAGTTTGGTGAACGGACATTATTAGGATCCCTCCTGGTATTTGTTCTCATAAAATCCAACTCATGCCCGATAATAAGCCAAGTATTGAGCACCAAAGACGCTTAAATCCACCTATGCAAGAGGTCGTGAAAAAGGAAATCATTAAGTGGTTGGATGCCGGAGTAATCTATCCGATCACCGATAGTAGTTGGGTATGCCATGTTCAGTGTGTACCTAAGAAAGGGGGAATGACTGTGGTCCCTAATGAGAAAAATAAACTTGTTCCAACGAGACCAATTTCTGGATTGACGGTGTGTATGGGTTACCCCAATTTAAATGCATGGACTGAAAAAAACCATTTTCCTATGTCCTTCATGGATCAGATGTTGGATAGACTTGCCGGAAAAGGGTGGTACTATTTTCTTGATGGATATTCAGGGGTATAATCAGATTTCTATTGCACCAGAAAATCAAGAGAAAACCACTTTTAACTTTCCATATGGGACCTCTGCGTTCAAAAGAATGTCGTTCGGGTTGTGCAATGCACCCGCCACATTACAGAGATGTATGATGTTGATAGTTTCCGACATGTTGGAAGATGCTATAGAAGTTTTTATGAATTATTTTTCTGTGGTTGGTGATTCATTTGAGCGATGTTTGAACAATTTATCTAAGGTCCTTAAGAGATGTGAAAACTTAAATTTAGTACTAAATTCGGAAAAATGCCATTTCATGGTGAAAGAAGGTAGTGTGTTGGGTCATCGCATTTCAGAAAAGGGCATAGAGGTTAATCGGGCTAAAGTCGAGCTAATATAGAGACTTACCCCACCTATCGCTATAAAAGGAGTGAGAAACTTTCTTGGGCATGCAGGTTTTTACCGGAGATTCATCAACGATTTTTCAAAGATTGCACATCCGTTGTTAAAACTGCTGGAGAAAGATTGTAAATTTGGTTTTGAAGAATCTTTTCTTAAAGCATTCAACGAGCGAAAAGAAAAATTGGTGTCTGCACCTATCATTATTTCTCCGGATTGGAACAGTGCATTTGAGGTTATGTGCGATGCTAGTGGGGTTGCTCTTGGTGTAGTATTGGGACAAAGAAAGAAAAAAATCCTTCACCCCATTTACTATTCTAGTAAATCCCTAAATGAAGCTCAGAAGAACTACACAGCGACTGAGCAAGAACTCCTTGCAGTAGTCTTCGCTTTTGAATAATTTCTCTCCTATTTGCTAGGTACTAGAGTTATAATGCATACTGACCATTCAACATTGAGAAATTTGATGGCAAAGAAGGATGTGAAACCGAGGTTGATTTGTTGGGTATTACTGCTACAAGAATTTGACTTTGAAGTAAGGGATAGAAAAGGGACCAAAAATCAAGTTGCCTATCACTTGTCCCGACTAGAAGATGAATCTATGAGAGAGTTAGGGGATAAGACTGATATTGATGATACTTTCCCCGATGAGCATTTATTGGATGCCTCACAAGACTTCATTCAATGGTTTGCAAATCTTGCAAACTATCTGTCTAGTGATATTATTCAATCCGACTTGTCCTTTTATCAAAGGAAAAGGTTCATGTACGATGTGAAGAAGTTCTTTTGGGAGGAACCATATTTATACATGAGTTGTGCCGACGGGCTTATTCGGCGTTGTGTGCTTGAATGTGAGATGTTAACTGTTTTAAAGGCATGCCATTCCTCACCCGTTGGTGGACATCATAGTGGTATCCGAACCGCTCATAAGATATCATGAGTTTACTAAAACATGTGATAGATGCTAAAGAGATGGCGACACTTCAAGAAATCAAGAGCTCCCTCTAAACCCCATTCTTGTGATTAAGTTATTTGATGTTTGGGGTATTGACTTTTTGGGTATTTTTGTGAGTTCTCATGTAATGAAGTATATTTTAGTAGCGATTGATTAAGTATCTAAATGGGTGGAAGCTATCGCCCTAGCGAACAATGAAGGTAAGAGTGTCACTGCGTTCTTAAAAAAGAATATATTCTCTCATTTTTGCACCCCAAGGTCAATTATTAGTGATGGGGGCTCCCACATCTACAACACATTGTTCAAGGAGCTATTGGAGAAATAAGGGGTTCGCCATAATGTGTCCACCCCTTACCATCCTCAAACTAGTGGGCAAGTTGAAGTGTCAAATAGGGAGATTAAACAGATATTGTCAAAAACTGTGAACGCTAGTAGAACGGATTGGTCAAGGAGGCTTGATGATTCTCTTTGGGCCTACCGGACAACGTATAAGACTCCCATAGGTATGTACCCATACCAACTTGTATATGGGAATGCTTTTTATCTTCCGGTTTAATTAGAGCATAAAGCTATGTGGGCTATGAAGAAGTTGAATATGGATTGGAGAGAAGCTGCAGAACAACGGTTAACTAGGTCGATGAATTTTGCCTGAAAGCTTGTGAAAGCTCAGCCCTCTATAAAGAAAAGATGAAGAATTACCATGACCTAAAAATTTAAAAACGAGAGTTAATGGTTGGGGATTCAGAGGTTATATTCAATTCTAGGTTGCGTTTATTTCTGGGCAAGTTCAAGTCCAAATGGACTAGTACTTACTTGGTTACCCAACTATTCCCTCATGGAGAGTTAAGTTGGAAACTAAGGAGGGTGTGTTGTTCAAGGTGAATGAACAACACATAAAAATCTATTTTGGTCATGCTGAATAAGTGAATGAAGTGATCGAGGCATACCAACTTGATGAAGTCTGAGTAATCAAGTATCCTAAGTCGTGTCGCAACATTAAATTAGGCGCTTGTTGGGAGGCAAACCAATACTTATTGTTTTTCTTTCTAGTAATTGTAGCATTTTCTACTAATGGGTTTCAAATTTGGAGGTACATCACTAGGAAATTCTGCAGAAAACCACTCTCCAGCAGTCACTGACGAACCCATCGACGGCCCGCCACGAAAGCAATGGACCGTCGCATGAATCCGTCGTTCCAGGTATGTCTTTCAATTATTTTCAAAACTAGGGCACATGCGACGCAACCAATGATGGACCATCACAATTGCGATGGATCATCGTTGGGGACTCGTCGCTTCATTAAAGAAGTGTACCTGACCCAACCTGACTCGGTTATAAAAAAAATCTTAACATTAAAAACCCCACACCTTCATTTCACACCTTTCCTTCCCTCTTCCTCCCATTTCCCTCCCTTTAAAACTTCCAAATTCCTACCTCTCTTTCAACCGATCATTTTCCCATATTCCTAAAATCCACTCTCTACTAGTCGTAGTCTGCTGCTGTGGTTCTCTTCTTGATCACCAGGTACCTTCCTCGCTTGTTTTTTTCGAAATTCTCAGGTATGTGTCACTGATTTCTACCTATTTACATTGCATTTTTGTTTATTACTTAGTATTAGCCTCTTTCTTATTGATGGGTCGATTCTTTAATACATATTATGTCTGACCTAGGTTGAGAATCGTGAAACTTGCCTTGTTAAAACTCTAGAAATAGGTGCTTTAGCATTGCTAGTTTACAAGGTATTTGGGTTAAACACATGTAAGTTAAAACATTAAAAATTCCATTTGGGTCATAAGGGATGAATGTGGCATCCCCAGTTCTCTCACTGAATGACAGAACGAGACCTCAATGACGGACCGTCGTACTCACGACTGACCGTCATAGGGTCTGTCCCAACATCCCTAACACCCCACTATCCAATTTCTACAAGTTTTCACCAACGAAAACATGTGACGGACCGTTTTTCCCACGAAGGTCCGTCCTGCACAACTGTTCTGGTTGTCAAAGACCCTATTCCTAGGGGTCTCTCATTTTTTCTATGTGTACTCCAACGGGCACATGCAACAGACCGTGGTTCCTATGACGGTCAGTCCTGCACAACCGTTCTGGTTGTCAAAGACCCTATTCCTAAGTGTCTCTCACTTTTTCTAAGTGCCCTCCAATGGACACATGCGACAGATCGTCGTTCCAACGATGGTTCCTCCTGCACAATCGTTCTGATTGTCAGAGACCCTGTTCCTAAGGGTGTCCAACTTTTTCCAAGTGTCCTCTTACGGACATCTACAACGGAACGTCATACCCTCGACGGTCCGTCCTACATAACCGTCATGACAGTCAGAGACCCCTCTCCTAAGGGTCTCCATACTTTTTTCTAAGTGTCCCACGACGGACATTTACGACAGACCGTCATCATCACAACAGTCCGTCCTGCTTATCTGTCATACTTGTCAGAGACTTTCCTTCAGGAGTCTCCACATAAACATAGTTTATGTAATACATGACGGTCTGTAGTACTCACTACGAGCCTTCACCTGGTCCGTCGTGTTTCACTTTTACTATAGAAATGTCATTACATCTTGACTCTTTTATTTATTTTGTGTCGTTTTGCTTGTCTTGTTTGCTCCTTCTAGTACTAATATTGATTCTTTACACGTATTATCTATTATGGCACCAAAACAAGATTGAGTCTACGCACATGGTCAATCAAAGTATGTCTCCCCATCTGCCCGCCTGGTCATTGGGTCTGATGATGAGAGTGACCCCGAGTACATGCCCCCAGTCACTTCCACCCCATCCTGAGTTATACGTTCTGCCAGAGCCATACCCAAAAAGGTGGCGTCCGGCGTAGTCCCTGCCTCCGAGTCTGATGAGGAGCGCACACTCACCGGCACACCTTCTGGGTCAGCTACTCATGAAAAAGAAGTATCTGGCTCCATAGGAGTTTCCGGGTCGGAGGAAGCCTCCGGATCTGCTAAGGTCCCTACACCTGTCATAGCTGCACTGTCAGCCTCGTCTGATGAGGCTGACAGTTTTGAATCCACACCTGGCTCACCAACTTGTGCTCTCACCCCGGTTGCTGACCAATCCAACCGGTGGTGTGTCGACGGTCAGCATAAAGTTTATTCAAACGACAAGTTTCTAAATGACAAAGAATTCATGAAACGGACCCTAACATTGGTGACGCGGGACCATACGACAAGTCTCCTGACTATGCCAGAGATCCACAATCTCTTCACCAGACATCGACTGGAGTGGACACCGTATTCATTGGTCCATTATAGTGAAGAGTTGGTCCTAGAGTTCTACGCATCCTACGTGGCTACTCTTATATCACACATTGATAGGCGGGCTTCCACCGCCAAACAAGCCCCACTGGAGCATGTCTGAGTACGTGGTATTCAGGTTGATATCTCTCTGCCTGCCATCAGCCGGTATGTATACAGCGAGGATATTGATGCCAACCGGACCCCTCTCACAACCGAGTTTGACAAACGGTGGCAAATTGTCAAAGATAGCCAATTCTTGCGTGAGCCATCGCTGAGAGAGACCACCAAGAAGTGGATGGCCCTGCACATGTCTGTTGATGGAGAGGGTGCTTACTGGGTAACCGCACCAAAGGGAGCCATCAAGAAGGCTAAAATGTCCTTCACAGTGAAGTTCTTATTGTTGATTCTCCGCCACTGCCTTTCCCCCACAGACGTTGATAATATAGTCACATGGGATTGTGCAGTACTAATGTTAGTGATTATAGCCGGGTTTAAGGTGGACTTTGCTTGGCTTCTACAAGAGGTCATGCACGAGAGGTCTTTTAAGGTCACTACTACTAACCCTTTCTCCTGCATGATATTTGCGTTATGCAGGTCCATAGGTATGCCCATCTGGCACATTTATTAGCTCAAGACCCCGCTGGGCACTATTGATATCGGCCTTATTAGGGATGAGGCCAATGAGTTGGCTCCACGTAGAGGGACCCGTCCAAAGTTGCCTCCACTTAGTGACGATCTGGCTGATACGGTAGCACAGGCTCATACGGCTGCGCAGGCTGCTTCCACTGACACTACCCCGATTGAGCCTATCGGGGAGAGTAGCACTGCCCCGAGCTCCTCTCGCTCAGCCCTTTTCCCCGCTCGGTCCTGCCTGCTAGGGTCCAGAAACTAGAGGCATAGATGGCTAAACTTCTTCATCACATCTAGCCTTGGATGCAGATGTCTATTGCTGAGGAAGAAGAGCGCTGAGTGGAGAATGGTCCAGCACACCGAGCGGAAGATCGTTGAGGTTCATCAACACTTGGACGCTTTTGAGTTGCGGGTGCTAGCCATGACAACCCCTTAGGTGGATGTTTTGACCATTCAAACTGCGGTCGAGAGTCTTCGTGTAGACATCTATATGATCTTAGTGGATAGGGTCCCTGTGTCTGAAGCCCCTTCTGCAGCGCCTGCTGAGGACACAGTGATGGCGACCTTATTTGCCACTTCTAAGATTCCGCCACCTCCCTCTCGAGAGCATGCAAAGACGCGTAGGTTTCAAAAGGAGGATGAGTCTAGAGCATGGATGAAGGAGCGTCGTGAGATGGAGGCTGCGAGGAGAGCCTCGCTTGTTTATGAGGAGGCGCGTCGGATGAGGCCTGTAGAGTTAGCTGCCGGAGCATCTAGAACCGGAAATGTTGCGATAGCGGGAGGCACAACTGATAGTCTTGTTGCTGATGAGGACAGTACAAAGAGTGTCATGACTATAGAGGTAATGGGTTCCGGGGAAGCAGACCCACAAGCTTGCTGATCGTCGGCGCTTTGCGCCCCAGGTTAGCTTCACCTACCACTCTCGTATTTTAATTTTTATGCATTACGGACAATTTCATGTCTTTTTGTTGGGGGTGGGGTAAATGGAAAGTGAGTGCTAGGTTGAAGTCAAAGTAGCCCAAATTCACTATCCTCTTTTGGGGTTTTCTTACCTGTGTTCTTTTTCCCAAGAGACTTATTATTTTTAATGTTGAATTGACTTGTCTATATCTTGTGTACATAGTTTAACTCTAAAGCATGATGGCTTAAATGATATCCTGATGTAATGAAAATGATGCATGACTAGGCATAGTAATTTATAAATGTGTTGGTCTAAGCATGACATAGAGATACTCCACTTCATGACCCTATGTCTTAAATTTGAACTAGGTGTCTGATAATCTGGTAGAGTAATGAGATGTCAAGTGAGTGTGAGGAAGATTTAAATAGTCCACTATTTGTGTTTAGCTAGAACATCCCTGGTTAGTCCTGCTAAAAGTAAGCTGTAATAAAAAATTAGAAAAGGATCATAGAACCTTGTTCAATATACTGAATTTTTAGCCTACATAAAAAAACCAAAAAACCAAAAAGAAATCGAATGAAATTTGATCCAAATGATTTGTGCTTAAACTAGACCTTTCTTTTTCACCCCAACATATCTTTTTTGAGAATAATGTGTTGCCCCTAGTCCCTCCTTGGACATGTGCACCTCAGCTTATGCCAAAAGCATAAATTGAGGGTGGCTTATGCAGTAAATAACCTTTTCGTGGATCTGACAAAACTTTGGTTATTATATACTTTTATTCTTGGCAAAGCCATGAGTTGAGGGTGGATCTTCTGAGGAATGCTCTAGAAAAAGGGGTTGAAAAAAAATGAAAGAGAAAGAACAAAATTAACGTGACTCAAGAGCTAGTTGAAAAAAAATATACAAACAAGAAAAGAATAGAGTCACTTAAACAAATGAAGAAAGAAGGGAAAATAGTAAGGTGAAAGAATATGAGAAATAGGGCGAAATAAAATGATAAAAAGTGGTATGTTTAGCCGATATGTCAAGGAGGGCAAAAAGTCACTAAAGTATACCTAAATATACCCTTACCTAAGCTTGAGCCTATGTTAGAAGCTAAGAAAGTCCTATCATTATCCTAAGAGTTGTATGGCGAACATAAAACATTGAAATTTAGAGCAAGCTTATGGCAATATGTATGAATGAGTTGTGAATTTGTTCTTAGAGTGAGTGTTGAAAAGAAACACTTATATTCAAACTTAAATTATTGTTTGAAAAATGAGTATGTTGTTTTGAGGTAAGGACACTAGTTGCAAATACCAGAAATATTAGCAGCTCGGTGAGAAATTAAAGAGGATAGGTGTCAGTGCGTGGTGAGCCTGTGTCTTGGTCTGATTCCATATAATTCAAGCCTAAGAGTGATAACATTCATAAAAATGATGAGGCTGATCGGGATTGATAGCCAAATGATTGCGAGAGATATAACATGGATACTATTGTACAAAGATTTTGTACTGAGTTATAGTGAGTCACTTGAGGACAAACAACGAATTTAAATTGAGGGAGTTGATATACCGTGGTTTCACGGTATTTTAAATAATTTTTCCAGAATTTTAGTGTGTGTCCAAAAGCCTTTTTGTATTGATATCTATGTAAGTTTCTGTTTATTTGCAGGAAATCTATCTAAAGATAAAACCAGAAGTTTTTGAGCAAGAAATGCAGAAAAGTTACTACCTACGGAGCTTGTGATGGTCCATCGAGCTTGTGACGGTCCGTAGGTGGCATCGTAGTAAAGGTGCTGAAGGAAGATGGGGAAGTCAGACCTATGTGGGATTACGAAGATCATGATGGACCGTCATAGCCACGACGATACGTCCTGTTTGTTTGTTGTGATGATCAAAGAGTAGTCCCAGTATCCAAGTTCTAAGATTTTTAAATGTTATGAAACGGAGACCCTCGACAGACTGTCGTGCTTGGAACCATCGTTCATACCTATTCGTCGAGGGTAACGAAGAAAGCAGAAGAAGCATTTGTAAAGAATAGGATGACGGAGGCCTGACAGCCCATCGTGACCACGACGGCCCATCAGGAGGTCTGTCGACTCGGACGCGTTTTGATAGATATTCAGCAATAAGAGTCCTTCTTTTATTAGGTTTTTGTATTTTTATAAATAGTTGGAAAAACCTCGTTTGGGGGTTTGACTCTCTGATAATTTTTAGACTCTTTGTTTGTAGACTCTTTTATGTGAGATTTTTGATTGTTAAACTTTTAGAGAATCTTTAGTCCTTGATTAATTTCAGTAATTGGGACACTTTTTCTGGAACTTATTGTTGGTGCGTTTGTTGATTAATCAAGTGACCTTCTGGATTTTATTCTTTCTCATTGAAGTAAGTTCATGAATTCTTATATTAAATATATTAGTATTGTGATTATTACTATGGGTAACTAAACTCCATAACTAGGGTTGTGGGAACCATTGATGAATAATAAGGTAAAAGTCTAACTAAAATAACAATTCTAGAATAGTGTCTTGAATGTATTGATAATTCTTTCGCTTAGAAGTCTTTTTAACGGGTGGCAAACGTTAGAACTCGCCTTAATGCTACTTGCCGGACCAAGGAGGTAGATAGTAGGAAAAGAATTATTAACATAGATTTAGTGTATACTATCTAATAGGCTAGTATTGATTATTACGATGTAATATGTTAGTCAAATATCGAATATGATGCTTAATATGAGGTAAAGGTAAGGGTTAGTATAGAAACACACGTAGTTAGACCAAGGTGTGGAGTGAAATTTTCTAGATGAAGGACCAAGGATTTAGAAATACATACTTATCACTTTGCATGAGAGATACTAGGAAAGAATGGTTATTGTTAGAATTATCAAGTTAGAAACCTGGGGGGGAACAATTAAACCCTAGTTACTTTTATTTATTGTTTAAACTCCAATATTTGAATCTGTTAGTTGTTTACTTTAATTTAGTTAGTCATTTTCATTAATTTACAAATAAAACCCCCCTTTTTTGTTGTCTTTTGTTTTCTAATGAAATAATTGACTAAATAATAGTACTATGGATTAAAGTTAAGTATGAATTATTTTCCTCGTGGGAATGATCCTAACCTAATTAGTTGGGTTCTTTACCTGACACGATTGTTTTACTTCTTATTTGAGAAGTAAGTTTGAGCGTATCACTTCTCCTTTCACCACCTTAACCCAAAAGAGTTTTAAGTTTGAGTGGTTAGAGGCTAGTGAAAAGAGCTTCCATGTATTGAAAGACAAGCTTATCTCCACTCGCGTGTTGACTTTGCCGGAGGGTACCAAGGGTTTTGTGATGTATTGTGACACTTCTTGAGTAATTTTGAGTTTTGTCCTTATGCATCATGATAAAGTAGTAGTGTACGCCTCTGACAACGCAAGGTGCACGAGAAGAACTATCCAACTTATGACGATGAATTAGCGGTCGTAGTGTTTTCCTTGAAAATATAGAGATATTACGTATATGGTGTTTATGTGGATGTATTTACTGACCATAAAAGTCTTCAATATGTGTTCAGTCAAAAAGAGTAAATCTCTAACAAAGATTATGGTTGGAACTTTTGGAGGAATACAACATGATAGTCCTGTACCACCTTGGCAAGGCTAACGTGGTTGCGGATGCTTTATGTCGTTCGACTATGGGTAAAAAGGACCTAGTAAAGGATGTTCATAGCTTGGCCCCGTTAGGTGTTCGATTAGAAGATTCCTCAAAAGAAGGTTTTATTGTTCATAAATATAAGTAGTCTTTAGTTATTTAGGTGAATCTTAGAAACATCTCGATCCTCTATTGATGGAGTTGAAGGAATAAGTACATAGCAAATTCAAGGAGTAATTCTCTTAAGAGGGGACGGTGTGGGAAGGTACCAAGGTAGATTGTGTGTACCGAATGTTGATAATTTGAGGGAAATTTTTTTGGAAGAGCCCATGGTTCCCTATATTGCATTCATTCGAGTGCCACAGAAATGTATCATAATTTTCCAGAGGTCTGTTAGAGGGATGTCTTAAACAGGAACAAATCATAGTTTTTGGGAAGGTCTCCAAATTTCCAACAAGTACAAGTCGAGCATCAAAAATTGGGTGGGTTAACTGAATTAATGAATGTCCCATCTTGGAAATGGGAAGAAATTAATATGGACTGTATTGTTGGGTTGCCTCAAACCCAGAGATAAAATGACTCAATTTTGGTTATTGTGGATTGATTGAAAAATCCGCACACTTTATCCTTGTCAAGTCTACTTATTTGGTGAAGGATTCTGCAAGTATATACATTTATGAGATAGTGAGCTTCTTGTTTTTAGAGGCCTTTTCGAAAAGGGTTGGGTACTCAAGTGAAGCTAAGCACCACTTTTCATCCTCTAACTAATGGTCAACTGTAGCGTACAATTCAATCCCTTGAAGATATGTTAAGAACTATTCTAATAGATTTCAAAGGTAATTTGGACAATTACCTACCATTGATTGAATTTTCATATAACAATATTTACTATTCGAGTATTTCCGTTGCACCTTTGACGCACTCTATAGTAGGAGCTGTAGGTCTCTGGTTGGTTGGTATTAGGTTAGTGAGTCTTCACTCCTTTGTCTCGAAATAATCTATGAAGCCTAAATAAGTCAGCAAAAGTCCTATACCGACAATGGAAAAAGATGCCTTGAATTTGAAAAAGGTTATTGGATGTACATAAAGATTTCACTTAGAAAGGAGCTATGAGATTTGGTAAAAAAGGGAAGCTTAGTCCCCATTATGTGGCTCCCTTGAGATATTGCATCGGGTCAGAAAGGTTGCTTATGAGATTACACTACCTAGTGAACTAGCTTTGGTTTATCCGGTATTTGATGTCTCCATGCACAAGAAATGTTAGGCCGACCCAATTTTTGTTCTGCCTATTGAAGGGATGGATGTGAATGAGAACCTTTTTGATGAAGAGGTGGATGTCCTAGATCGCCAAGTCAAGAAGTTGAGGAACAAAGAGGTCACCTAGTTGAGGGAGAAACATGGGAGGCCGATGCCGACATTAAGTCATGTTATCCACATCTTTTTCCTCAAACATCTAGAAAAATTTGAGTTTAGTTAAAACAAGATAACAATTAATGTTGAATTTTCTTGATTTTTTACGATGTGCATATTATGTTAATGGTTTGTGCTTAAATGAGTTTTCATATAAAAATGCCATTCTACATAACTCACACTTATTTGTGTTTTGGGTATAGTTTCCTGTATGAAATGACAGTGAATATGTTAATGTGTTTTTAATGAATATTGGCATAAGGGACTCTTTATGTTTATGTTGAGATCATGTTGATATTTAGAAGATAGTTCCTCATGTATGATGTTGAGCTCTTATATGTGGTAAATTGTTATTTGAGTTCATATGTGTAATTGTCATGTTTATGTGTTTAATGGAGCTGTGAAGTACTGTTATGATCTTTGATTCAAGTTGATAATATGTTGTTGGTTGGACTTCTAGTATTGAATCTTCAATTTCCCCTACAAAGAGTTTAATATTAATTAGGGACGAATGTTCTTAAGTGTAGGGGGGATAATGTAATAATCCGAAAGTCCATGACTTAGTCTAGACACTCACTTGATTAACTAAGGCTTAAAACACGATTTATAAGTTTAGAATAATGTATTTAAACAAATTAGGAAGTGTTAGAATCAAAACGTCAAGAAACGACCATGATGTTTGGATAATTGTGAAATGAGATCTAGTGTGCCTTGACATGTTTCATGGTGATTTAAGAGTCAGAATTTAGTGAAATTTGGTAAATATATGTTTAATATATAAAAGAGTGTGTTTAGGGTCGAAACGCCGGGTACGATTTAACACCCCGTATTTCATGTGTATTTGTTCTATGTATATGTCGCTTTAAAAATTCGCTGTTTTATAGTTATGGACTCGGTATCCTATGCGACTGGTGACAATACAATATGTTTAAAGTTGTAATACCTGTGCCTTCCAACACATACAAATAGCTGAACTGAAAAACTATCATAAAGGGTGGATTCAATTTAAAAGTCAAAGTGATCAAGTGTGTATTAGTTCTACGGTCTTGTAAAGAAACTTTGATGAGAAAATGGTGTAAAATAATTGGGGTCCTTGCTTTACAAAACAATTCTAGTAGGTCATAAGTATGTGATACACCTACTTAGAATTAGCTGACTGCATTTTAAGCTAAAAAGGGCAAGTAGGTGATGCACCTACTAAGAATCAGTGCACTGAATTTCCAGTTAAAAGGAGCAAGAAGCGATGCACCTACATAGAATAAGAAGACTGTATTTAAGTGGGAAAAAAAAGTAGTTGATGGAACTACTTAGAAAGTTGTGGCTGAAATTAAGGAGGTGTTGCACTTGCTTTCTTAAAAGTAAAGGACCATATTATTTCTCCAATTTATTAAGTGAAAACATCCAAAAGGGACCTCTAAAGCACTTAAGCTTATCGTATCTCCTTCATCACTTATTTTCCAGAATATTACTTCCAAGGAAAACCATAGAAGCTTCAACGAATTCAAGTCTACAACTTCACCAATAGAATCTGAATTAAACATGTGTTTTTAAAGTATAAGTTGGTAGAATATCTCCATCATAAGGAATTCAAGTGAATAATATTATTTCACATCAAGGTAAGTGGAAGAGGACAACCTAAACCTTGAATAATCCAACTCTTAGTATGTGAAGTTTCTTTCAGGCAACATAAGCTATGGAAATTTTCATTCCTCACTTCTTCTTGTATTATTTGAAAAAGTTTTTATATGGTAATGAACAGAGTAGTGTTTCCTCTATGGGGTGTGAGATTCGTGAATGTTCAGGAAAAAGGTACTTGTTGGGAAATACAAGGAGTGGAGTTCCATTGAATAATGTTAGTGATCTTGTTTTGAAAATCTAAATGTTAGCTTGAACTCATGGGATGTTGATCGGATGTCATAAGTTCATATGGAAATTTCCTCATTCTGAATCTTATGGATTGTTTTGTCTATCGTATAATAAAGGGGGTGGATGGTATGTGTTGATAACTCATGAGAACTTTTTAGAGGATTGAACATTGAGAAGTGTAGATATATGATGCTTAATTGAGAGTTTCATGAGCTTACTTACTGCCATCCCGTTGTATATTGTTTTCCAAGCGTGTGAAGCCTAAGGAGTTCCGGAGGACCTTATAAGAATGTTGTGT
Source organism: Solanum peruvianum (assembly GCA_027705065.1). Taxonomy (NCBI): domain Eukaryota; kingdom Viridiplantae; phylum Streptophyta; class Magnoliopsida; order Solanales; family Solanaceae; genus Solanum; species Solanum peruvianum. Next base: position 28,240,640 of record JAKWJD010001765.1, on the reverse strand, counting down.
TGTATAATAAGAAAAAAAAGAAGAGAAGAATGGGTGGGAAGAACACCCTTGATGGTATCAATTATTGATTTACTGCTATGTCCTGTTATCTTGATCAAGTAGTCAAAATTTGTTGATTAAGTACTAATGCTAGTTTTATTATTTACTCCATTGTAGATAAATAATCTGAAAGGAAGACGGTTAACTCATTTTAATATCCAAAGTTGCAAGCAAGGTATGTAAGGCTATTCGATTTCCTATTTCTTGGGCATGAATCCAAAACATGCATTACAAAAAGAAAGTTTTCTAAGTGTATTTGTTAGTGACTAATCCATAGTTATAGTACCCACTTCCTAGAGAATTAAAGTGATCACTCTAATATAAGCTTGTTACTAAATGTGTGTGTTTACTATCAAAGTGTTAGCATGCAAGGTTTACACTTGTTTCATTGACAAAGTGCCCCTGAGACATATGTCCTTATATATAAGTCAAAGTGATCCTAGATTACACATGGTACATATATTTATATGATGGATACTCCATATACCCATATCTTGCAAACTTGCTCTAATACTCTATTCCATTATACATGTCATCTTTTCACATATTCATGTGTTCCCTTTATTAGTATTACTCCTATTGTATTAAACTATAATGTTACCTCACAAGATCCGTACTTTCTATACTGTACATTTTATATTTACTTACTTCGAATATTTATCCATCGTAAGTTGAATCTACCCACATTTCCCCTAGGTTCCACATTCATTAACAACTTGTATTTGTACCATATAGACCCCTGACAGTACCATTATTAGAGGGATATGGGGTCGAGACAAAAAAACATTTAGGAAGAATATCAATTATTCCTCTTGATTGATTGCTTAATATCTTCACTTGATGTGTTCAATTTGAGATGTCAAAATGCTTACCGAGTCATATAAGCTCCTAAGTATTACGTTTTTGTCACATTTGCTTCACATGTCATTGTAATTATTGTAATTCAATATTCATATGTCTTTTGCTACTAGTAAATAGTTCCTAATATCAACAATGATTATGACCAACAAATCAACAATCCTAAAAGAGTTTATATCAACAAAAAAACAATCTCAAGAGTTATAATTATCAGAAGAACAATCTCGAAGAGTTATGAACATCAAACAACAATCTCAAGGATTAAAGAATCTAAGTGAAACTATCTGTATAATAATTGGAGGCAGATCATGGGAAAATTCCTAGCATTTGTCGATATCAATTGGTATATAAGGGTGGCAGCTCAGGGGCGAAAGCCTATCATGGGCCGATCCAAATTGGTATCAGAGAGTGGCACCTCAGGGGCGAAATCCTAACATAGGCCGATCCTAATTTCTGGAATTATGAGGACATCAAAGGGGTTAAAATTCCTAGAATGAATATTCCTCTCCTACCAGTAGTCAGGTTGTCATTTGTACTATATGGATTATAAAAATTCTAACACACAGAAAAGTAAAGAAAAGAATGTAATATACATGATTCCGCAGGTATAACCAAAGGTGTTCTTAAATCCTTACCTATGTGTGTTTTGTTTCACTTGAGCTCTCATTTTACATATTGGTGTATTGCGCCTTACATATTAAGTACATTCTTTCGTACTGTCGTCCCTTATTTTGGATGCTGCATTTTATGCTTCAGGTACATGTAGTCAACTAGTAGATCTCACCAATCCAGGAATATGACACTCAACTGTTATTGGTGAGCTCCACATTGGTTCAGCTATTTCCCAAGTCGTTAATATGAATATTTTCGTAGTAGTACATCCAGGAATTGTAGTAGAGGCTTTGTAGACATTGTAAAATTATCATTTGTAACCATAGGTTCACTTATTACATGTATCGGTTCAGCTAGATGACTTATGATGTATATGAAATTCTTTATATGGATAATAGTTTACTTTGTCATCGTACATCACTTGTAAAGCATGTAATCATATTATACTAGTCCGCCTAACCTAGGTTTGAGGTGTGACACACAACTCCCGAAGGACAACCCTAGGGGTCGGAAGAGAGGAACCTTCCATTTGACCCTAAAACTGCAACCACGAGCCAAAATATCAGTCGTCATTTGATCAATGCTCTGTCGATGTCATTGTTTCTTGCGACTTAGAATACTTTATAAAGGGTCAAATCAAACTGTCTGAATAAAACCACAGACTACCAGTACGCTCTGTGGTTTGATCAATGCCCCGTAGACGAGTGCCACGTTTTATGTTGCGGAGTTCTTTGTTTAATTAGTTAGGTTATTAATTAAGGGTTAAGGGGTGGTTAATTAAGTTAGTTAGGGGACTATATAAAGACTAAACCTCATTAAACTAACTCAACACCCATTATTTTCGAAACTCAATTCTCTTAAATTTCTCTCTACTCTCTCTATCAATTCAAAGACCGCATTGATTACCAAGCTTCATGTCACGACCGCGAAGCACCCCTTAGATGTAACCGATTTTGTCATTCTTGGAAAGGACTAAGACTAGCCTCTTTGCATTATTTATTACATTTCATAGGATAAAAATGAGGAAAAATTGGAACTTTTTATGCACATTGAGGTGACATAGATCTCTCGCATATTACACAAATATACATAGGGACTTTATGTAGACTTCTCACATAAAAAGCTACATAGACTTTTATTTTTACATAGCATAGTTGATACAGAAGAATTAGTCAAATACTTCGTCTAATATTGAACCATCTAAAATTAATAGAACATTCGCGCATATCCCTCAAGACAAATTCATGATTTCCACATAAGGATTTCCACGATATCTTCAACAATAGGAGATAAATGAACTGTAGCAAGCTACTAAGATAGAGTACGGGGAACCATCCTCGAAACTATACGACTTACTGAAATTTGGGGAAAACTCAACGTTGTTGCAATCGACCTTGATACCACAACAGCTCGAACTACATATTATACAAAACATAGAAAGATGGGTTAGTGCAGCCAGTTGTACAAAGTATGGTTATATGCATATAAAATATTTCAATACATGCATGTAAATAGACCGTTTCTTTAAAAAATATGCTAAGTCATATAGAATGCTTTTGTTCCACATACAAGATAGGATATACAAGATAAGGATCACAATAACATTAGACACATTCATAACCAAAGAAAACATGAACATAAATACATAATATTAAATTATGTTCAATAGTTCATATAAACATAGTATATAAAACCCATATCAACAACCCCATCCCAAGCCTATAAGTGCAATAATCATGTGAAATCCCATAACCGCACATAATCAAGTAAACAAGTTAGGAGATCATAAGTATTGCTTTGCTTCAAATAACATGTCATGATAAATGGTCATCACCACACATTGAAATTTATACCAACAACATAGCCAATATCATATAAAGTGTCATCATATAAAGCTAACATTTCATAATACATGATATCATAATACATAAGACCATCTCTTATGACTCTTTTTAGAGATAACATGTGCAATGTGAAGGTAGAGTCCCATACCCCTACCTATCTTAATTAGACCACTCAAGTAATCCTAATCAATGTCCATCTTCATTTAGTAATTCATTTTACTTTCCAGAACACTTGCTTTAACCGACATAGACCACATGAGCTAATGTCGAATCGGTGTCATGAAACCCTACACTAAATGAAGGTGGAATACTTGACAAAGTAGCACCAAAACATAAACATAGCATCAAGGTGTGTCCGCTAGCTAGTATTCTTATGGGTGAAACATAGTTCAAGGACTAGAATACATTCTTGAGACCCTCTTTATGCCATTGATATTGTAATCTGTATCTCATGAATATAATAGTGAACATACCTTCCCTAATTGGGAAGAGACACTCCTAAGTACTAGTTCAGTCAGTGCTAAGCTAGAGTCCCTTTGTGAAATGTCTTTAGGACTTTATGAGTTATCATAGCTTATTGTATGTCGTAGGAGACTAACCCTCTTAAATATCATCATCATTTATCTCATTAGGAATTTCGTGAGAATATCCTTTCAATACAAACCTCATATGTGATATTAACACATTATCATCATCATATAATTATAAGGTACATAGGTAATTCATAACCAACCTTATTTAATTAAATCTTATTCATAATCTCACAATCCATATAGTAAAGTCATTTCAATTAGATTAATCTTACCATCACCTATTTAATGTAATCACAATTTACACTTCAATTAAGTATCAACAATATATACAATTCATCACAATTAAAGTAAGGATTCAAGATCACAAGGTCTTACCAATTCACCTTCATAAGCCTCCTTCAACTTTATTACAATAAACAAGACATATTCATCAATCAATAAGCTGAATAACACTATACTATAGTAATCTATACAAGAACAAGGTTAATTGTATCATCACTATCCCAATTAACTTCAGTTCATAACATAGGATAAGGGGGAAAAGGTTCATCATGAATTCATTAAGAACAGATCCAACCACAACAATACACCGTCATTGAATGAATAGAATAGATAAACAAGTCTATAAATCAATACATTTATCAATTCCCAACAATTCATAAGCAAGAACAAATATTTTGGGAAATTTGTGGAAGGGACATGATCCTCACGAAATTCCCTTTATTATAATAAATTACTAAAGAATTTACACTTAATTAGCTATAGGTAATCACAATTATACATAATAAACCATCAATTTCAAGTTTAGAAGAAAATCCTAAGAATTGCGTGATTTAAAAATAAACTTTTAAAGGAAATCTCGGGGAAAGGAATCCCAAGAGTGAAGAACCCATACCCTAATGAAGATTAATCAAAAAAATTTGAGTGAAATCCTAGAGAAATTTGTCTTCTTCTTCAATCTCCTTACTTCTTTCAATGGAGGTGGAATAGAGAGAGAAAGTAGAGATAGGTGAGAGCTTTTAGGTTTTGATTTGTGGATTTGATTTGAGTGAGTGAATGTGTGTAAAACTGATTTAAAATCAATGTACAATTGTCCTATGAAATACCCAAAATATCGCTTACTGAAGTTGACCCTTTACTGAAGTAAAACTTTAATTCCAAATATCATATTTTTTGCGGGGAACAAGTCCGCATCTCAAAGCTGCTCTTGTAAGTATTCCTAATATTATTTCAAAAATAGAAGAGTGCGAAATGTGTATGCTGAAGACAAGGTTTATTAATCCAAGTGGGACCTAGTATGCAATGCGGAGACACTTCCAGTGTATGTATTTTCGTGATACCGTAGGCAGCTTGCTTGTCCAAGTTTGGGATCCGTATGTAGACCCCTAGGGCGATACTTGGTGGTCAAACCTGGAAGTTAGCACCCTATATACATTATCTTACCGACTTAATGTCTTTATACAAGTTATAAACCTTATATGACACCTCCAAACCTTTATGAAACCTAAGGATGTTTTACTAGTTCAAGTGCACTAGCTTCGAGACGTCATGAACGTTTCTTGACGTTTTGGCTCTAACACCTACTAACTAGTTTTTAATACATTATGTTAGGCTTAGAAAGATTGTTTTATGTTTTATTTAATCATGTGAGTATCTATATTAGGTCATGGAATTTCGGAGTATTACATTCTCCCAATCTTAGGAACATTCATCCCCGAATGACACCTAAATCTTTTTATAGGGAAAGGATAGAATCGATACTACAAGCTTAACAAACAACATGTATAATGAGTCAAATCTCATAGGATTACTTCATAAATCAAAATATCAAAAACATTACACATAGCAACTGAAGTCACAACACATAAAACCTCAACATTTCATAACACATTTTGAGTAACTACCTTCTCAAAATCAACATGAGCTCAAAATGAAATTAAAGAGTTACAATGATATTCTTCTCAAAACAACATGAAAACACCTTAAATCTCAAAAATACAACATATATTTCACATTAGTCCAAGTTAACACAAAAAGCCTTTTTCATGAAAACTCATATTGACATAAAATTTTACCAAAATATGCACATACTTGGAACAAATCCAATTTGTGTTATTCATTATTGTATATTAAGAGTAATTTTTTACCTTGTTAAGGAAAGAGATGAGGATAGAGGGTTTTCATGTAAGTCTCGGCCTCCCATCTTGTTCCCTCAAATAGCTCGGTTTTCCATAGAACTTTTATAGAGGCCACCTATTTGTTCCTCAACTTCTTAACTTGGAAATGATCTAGAATTTGCACCGAAACCTCTTCCTAGGAAAGTCTCTCATTCACACCTAAACCATCAATAGGAATAATGGACACAATATAGTCAACAATCATCTTATGCATGGATACATTGAATACCAGATGAACCGATTCTAGTTCACTAGGCAGTCTCAACTCATATGCAACTTTTCCAACATGTTGCTAAACCTCATAGGGACCCATATAACGGGGACTGAACTTCCCTTTTTTCCAAATCTCATCAACCCTTTCATAGTTGAAACATTCAAATTCATCATATCACCTACTTCAAATACAACTTATCACCCAAACCTTCTCCAAATAGTCATAGGTTATTTCCGGACCAAGGAGAACTTCCTCTTTGACTACATTACTTCGCTCTGTTTCCTACTATTGGGTGGAGACCTCGGACTCTCTGATAGCCCTAAGAGGAAGGACTATAAGTGAAGACTCTCCAATCTCAAACCATCCATCTGGATACCTACATATCCTACCATATAGATCTTGAAATGGAGCTACTGAATACTAGAATGGTAGCTATTATTATAAGAGAATAAAATCAAAGGCAATTGTTCATCCTAACTTCCCTGAAAGTCAATAACACAATCCCTTAGCATATTGAATAGTATGCTCCTCTTTAAAATCCATTTGGGGATGAAAAGCGGTGCTAATATTCACTTGTCTATCCAAACCTTTTTGAAAAGACCTCCAAAAATGAGAAGTGAATTGAGCACCTCTATCCGATATGATTTACAAAGAAATCCCATTAAGACTCAAAATGTCATTAGTAAATATCCTTTCATAATACTCTGGCGTATAAGGAAACTTAACAAGAAAAAATTGAGCTGATTTTGTCAATCTATCCACTATAACCCAGATTGAGTTATTTTGCCTCCGGGTACAAGTAAACTCAATAACAAAGTCCATATTAATTTCTTCCCACTTTCAAGTGGGAGCATCCATGGAATAAACCACTACATTTAGATGCGCGACTTTTACTTGTTGGCATTAGGATACTTGGATATAAACTCCGCTATGTCACTTTTAAAGACACCCCACTAATATACCTATTTAATATCACGATACATCTTGGAGGAACCTGAATGAATACAATATTGAGAATCATGAGCTTTTTCTAATACTCTATTCTTCAAATCATCAACATTCGATATACATAATCGATTCTTGTAACTTAGCACAATTTCCACTCGGGAGAATGACTCATTCAGCTTACTATGTACCGATTTCTTCAACTCCATCAATAGAAAATCAAGATGTTGTTTTGACTTCACCTAAACCACTAAGGATGACTTGGAGTTATTATGCACCACAAAACCACTATTGGGAAATTCTTCCAACAAAAAACCCAATCTAGAAAACATGCAAATATCTTTAAATAGGTTTTTGTTACCTTTTTCTACATGAGACACACTACCTATGGTCATACAACTCAAAGCATCTACAACTACATTTGCTTTGCCGGGGTGGTAGAGAACACTCATGTCGTAATATTTCAACAATTCCAACCAACTTCTTTGTCGGAGATTCAACTCTTTTTGAGTAAACACATGTTGAAGACTCTTATGGTCTGTATACACATCCACATGAACAACTTACAAGTAATGCCTCCATATTTTCAAAGTGAACACTATGGCCGCTAATTCAAGATCATGAGTTGCATAATTCTTCTCACACACATTAGTTGTCTAGAGGCATAGACTCCTTCCTTCCCATGTTGCATAAGAACACATCCCAAGCCCACTTGGAATGCATCAAAATATACCACAAATCCCTTGGTACCCTCCGGTAAAGTCAACACTAGAGAGAAGGTAAGCCTATCTTCCAAAATTTTGAAGATTCTTTCACATGCCTCCGACCACTCAAATTTCACACCCTTTTGGGTCAAGGTAGTTAAAGAAGAAAGAATGAACGCAAAATAATCCACAAACTTTCTATTGTACTCTCTAATCCAAAGAAACATCTTATATTGGTTAGAGTTAATGGTCTAGGCCAAATCTTAACAGCCTCGGTTTTCTTTGAATCACTTCTATAACCTTATTCGAGATGATATGACCAAGAAACGCCACTGACCTTCACAAATACTCATTCTTTTTATACTTGGCAAATAGTTAGTGTTCCTTATGGACTTGTAAAACAACTCTCAAATGACACATGTGTTCACCGTCATTCTTTTAATATACCAAGATATTAATAAAGACAATGAGAAATGAATCTAGGTAATTTTGAAACACCCTATTCATAGGATCCATAAAAGTCGTCGGGGCATTAGTGACACCAAAGGACATTACAAGGAACTCATAGTGACCATATCTAGTTTGAAATATCGTTTTAAATACATCCTTTCCTGTTACCCTATATTTTTGATACCCCAACTTAAAGTTAATCATACAGACGTAGCTTGCCCCTTGGAGTTAATCAAACAAGTTATCAATCCTAGGGATAGGATACCTATTCTTAATGGTGACTTTATTGAGTTGATGATAGTCAATGCACATCCAATGGGACCCATCCTTCTTATTAACAAGCAATAATGGAGAACCCTATGTATAAATACCAAGCTAAATGAAACCTTTATCCAGAAAATCCTTGAGTTGATCCTTCAACTCTTTCAATTTGGCCGGATCAATCCGATAAGTTTCATATCCAGTAACAAATCAATACCAAAGTCAATTTCCCATTTGGCATGATTTTTGTTTAAGCCATCTAGAAAGACATCCGTAAATTCCCTCACTACGGGGACTGACGCAATAGGAGGAATGTCAGTTTCAAGATCTTTGATTCTTAGGATATGGTAAAGACACCCTATAGAGATCATTTTATATGCTTTGAAAAAAGAGATGGTACGACCTATAATAATTAGCCCACTTCTACTATAAGATGAGTTCATTAGAAAAATTATACTTAACCACTCTTGTTCTACAATAAATGGAAGCATAACAAGCGTCCAACCAATCCATTCAAAAAATAACATCAAAACACCCACATGAAGTTCTACCGAATCCACCCATGTAACTCTATTGGGAATGTATATTGGAAAACTCCTAAATACTCTTATAGCCATAATGGAGTCACCCCCTTGGGTTGCAACAAAAAAAGGTTCCATAAAAACATCGAGTAGAACATCAAAATTTTTATCTACTAGAGTAGTTAAAAGTGATAATGTAGCACTGGGATCTAGTAAATCATAAACATCAATAGAGAAGACTTTTATCATACAACGGCCACATCGGGAGACTCATCTTTCTCAGCTCTACAGAGGAGAGTATAAAAGTGGTTACTCTTTGGATTTTTGGAACTTGTAGTACTAGGTTGAGATTGACCACTTCCCTTTTTTTGACTCTTTATATTAGGGAAATCACTAACCTTATAGACACTATTTCCACAACCATAGCAATTAATCAACCGAACTAGACACTCACCCGAATGATTTTTACCAAACTTGAAAAAATAGGTTGCTTGCTAGGTGAATTTCCACTACTTTCATTTTGTGACTTAGGGCTAGAAACCTTATCCTTGATTTCCTTAGGAAACAATCCCTCAAAAGGAAGTCGTGATGCTAAAATTAGGTTTAACACAAGGTCCAACCTCCCTATTCGCTTGAGCCATCATTGTTTGAGCTTGGGTGGTCGTGGCTTGGGCCAAATTGAAAATGTTTACCATATCTCTCCATCCTTCATAGGGGGAGAAATGACTAGCGCTTTGACTTTTGGAGCCTCTTGGTGGTCTTGTGGAGGGACTTGGTAATCTTATGGAGGAACTACCGAATTAGCCAAACCTTCTTCCACTCTCCTTGTCGTTGCACGTCTTGTAGTCATCTCCTATATTCACAAGAAAAAGAATAGAAGATAAACGGGCACATAGAGTTTCGAATCATAAGGATTGACTTTCGAGATAACCAATAAGTGAGAACTCCTAAGCGTCACATAGCCTCCCATTCATAAGTGTAACGCGCTTCACACCCATGTAGAAGACTCTAGGCATATGTGGTTGAATGAGACATCAATTCTATGATTTTTTAACCTCATATTCTAATACCAAGTTTATATCGACAAGGGAGCACCCCCTAGATGTAACAGATGCCTTCGTCCTCGAAAAGGATTAAGAGTAGCCTCTTAGCATTCATCGTTAGATTTCATAGGTACAAATGCAGAAAAATTAGAACTTTTTATACACATTGAGTTTTACTTAAACCCCTTGCATACTACACATATATACATAGGGAGTTTACTTAGACTCCTCGCATAAGAAGCTTATGTAGGCTTTTGCTTTTGCATAGAATAGTCGATACATAAGAATTAGTCTAATACTTTGTCGCATATTTAACAATCGAAAATTAGTAGAACATTCAGCCATAACCCTTAATAAAAAATCATAATTGCTACATAGGAGAGAAATGAATATCATTAGACTATAGAAGCACAACTAAGGTAGAGTACGTAGCACCATTCTAGAAACTAGAGGATCTACCAAAACTTGGGTAAAAGTAAAAGTCTTCTTGCAATTAACCTTTATACCTCAATGATTCGAACCTACATACTATAGAAATATAGAAATATAGGTTTCTACATTAACTTGTAGTTAGTATGAGTATATTCACATAAAAAATTAGAAGGCATGCATGACTGTTTCTTTAAAAAACATGCTAAGTAATTTGGAAAGCCTTTTATGCACGTACAAGGTAGCATATACAAGGTAAGGATCACAATAATATAAGACATATTTATAACCAAAGAAAACATAAACATAAAGGCATATCAACACATCATGGTCAATAATTCATATCAACATAGCATATAAAACCCATACAAACAATCCCATTCAAAGACTACAAGTGCAATGCTCATGTGAAGTCCCATAACCCCACATAATCAAGTAAATAAGTCTGCAGATCCTTACTAATGCTTTGCTCAATACAAAATATCATCATAAATGATCATAAGCAAATATAGATACTTAGACAAACATTATAGCCAACATCATATAAGAGTGTAATCATATAAAGACAACATTGAATAATACATGATATCGTAATACATAAGACCATCTCCTAGGAATCCCTTTAGTGTTATCTTGTGTAATATCTATGTAGAGCCCCACACCTCTACCTATCTTAAGTAGACCCCTCAATTAGTTTTATCAATGTACATATTCATTTAGTCATTCATTATACTTTCTGGAACACTTGTCTTAATAGACACAGACCACATGAGCTAATAGGAATTCGGTAAAATGGAGCCCTACAAATAAAGAAGGTGGACTACCTACCAAGGTAATACCAAAACATGAATGTCACATCTGGGAAACACCCCTTGATGAAACCGACGTCCTTATCCTCTTTGAGGACTATGACTTTCTTCATAGTTTAAATCATTATATTCATAGGTTAAAATCACGGGAAATATAAAAAATTTCATTGCTTCTACGTGGAGGTTTACATATACTTCTATATACACATAATAGATACATATTGAGTATATATAGACCCTTCGTATAGGAATATACATAACATACTCTCAAAATAGTCATCTCATGCCTTTAATATATAATAAGAGAATATCTAGTTGGGCCTATCCTGTACAACTATACAATAAGACTACATATAGGTCATACAACCTTTAGTATCCAAATGAAAAGGAAACAAACATAAGAGTCTTAATACTAAAAACAACTTCATAGCTTTATCGTGGCATTGACCTTGAATAGTGAGAACCTATAAAACTTGTATGATTAAGAATTCCTAGTCGTCTTTAAAGTCGTCTCCAAAAGCCCTTCAACGAATTAAACCTAAAATGTTGTGGAAAGGAAGAAATGGGGTTAGTACACCAGTTGTACTAAGTATGAGACCATGAGCACACCTATTATCAAATCATGCTAAAATGGACCTTTCATGAAAACATGTTATTTTACTGTTTGAAAACCTTATGTTCAATAAGACCATACCAATCAAAAAGACATATTCCTTAAGTCAAAGGCGTGTACGTAACAAGACTAACAATACAAAGCACAGTCAATTTAATGATTATATCAACATACTTAAATGTAAAATCAAGACTACTCTAATAATAAAGTTTATAACTTCAAAAAACGTTATTAACAGTACATTTTAACATAACAAAAGAAATATAATTATTCATCATCCCTTATTAAGATAACAAGTTCAATGACCAAGAAAAGCCCCATAACCTTGCCCAATCAAGTAACCTAACAAGAACCATGACTAATATACAACTTCACATAAAATTTCATTTAAGAGTACATATCAACATTGTTTTAAAATGGAGACCAAATACATGTTCATAAGTGTAACCAACATCACATAATTTCATTTACATGTAATATAATCATATTATCACCATTTATATTTATAAGAACGCACATACATAATGAAAACCTCCTATGGCTTCCCTCAAGGAAAACTAGTGCAAGGCATAGGTAGAGTCCCATACCCTCACTTCAGCTAAGAAAAACCTCTTTAATCACTATAGTTTGTTTGTACTTTATTACATCATTTTAGTATAGGGAACACTTACCTTTACCGACATAGACCACAAGAGCTATGTTTGGAATTTGGTGTTGTAAAACCTTACACCGATGGAAGGTGGTATACTGGCCAAACTAAAACGATACATAAACGTAACTTTCTGGGTTGATCCACTAGCTAGTCTTCTTATGTGGGATACATAGTTGAAGAACTAAGAGATAGGTACAATCCCTCTATAAACTACTTTGTAATTCGGTCCTACTATCATGGGAATCCATTAGATGAGTATCCCACATTTGGGAGTCAACAGTACATGTGGTACTATAGGGTGAATCTTCCTCTATGGAAAGTCATCACCTCCCATTGTTAAGTGAACTCGATTCTAACCTTTGTCCTTTTTGAAATTTCTTTAATATCTTCATTAATCAACATAACTTGGTGTAGGTCATAGGGTCTAACTCTTGTATATTCATAATCATCATAGCTCAATAAGAATTGCATGAGTATAGTACTTTCATTACAATTCATATGAGTGAGGTTAGCAAATTTACATATCACTTCATAATAAGGCACATTGGTAAATCATCACAATAGTCACAACATTTACATTTTAGCCAACACCTCACATATCATAGTTAAGAAATTTAAATTAAACATCATACAAACCCTATAAATCCTAATACAAGGCATATTCAAATGCCACATCATAACTTAATAAAAATTTACCATAATTGAAGTAAACAATAGGGATCACAAGAATTACCAAGTCTCCTTCATAATTCATCATCAAGGTCTTATCATCCACACTTAAATCAACACACAATTAGGGGTAGATTCATAAAAAAAACCAATATAATAACAAGTCTAATTGAATCACTACATCATGATCCAACACTAATTCACAGTTTAAGATAAAATACTTAGGTAAATCTCACAACATACTTCATAACCTAGATAAAATTCTCAAGAACTAGAACTATGGGACTATAATTCATCATTATCTATTCATGATTTATAAAAAACATAATACTAATAGAAATTCAACCAATATCCAATTCTGTTTAACCAATATAACACAATTTATATCAAGATCACAACCTAAAGTTAAGGGATAAAGGTCATCATCTACAAACTATACCATTTCATCAAGATATAACATAATTGAGTTAAATTACATGTTAATATATTCATAATATCCTAAAAAGACCATAAAAAATAAATTCACAACATTAATTTCGTATCGGATGAAACTCAACATGAAAATCAATCTTTTGAAATAAATTTGATGGATCCGTTTGAAGAAAGAGATCTCAAAGGTAAAAGAGATCTCATACCTTTCTAATTGATGAAGATTGATTGAAAAAATTAACCTTTTTCAGCCCTTAGACTCTCCCCTATTTTTTTCTTCATTAATGTTCTGACTAGAGAGTAATCAAGAAAGAAGGAAAAGTGTTTTGTGTTAGGGAATTATGATAGTTTTAATTAGTCTAATTAGGTTAGGAATTAATATCGGAGGTTACCTAAAATAATTAGACGTCCATTAATCTATAATTAAATTCCTAACTAATAAAATAAAAATTAATTAACCTAAGTGAAAATGTACAGCAAAACAGACCCCTCACAGCCAAGACCCCGATCGATGGTCCGTCTGTGAGACGAAGGCCACAGGACCTAAAATACTTCAAAAATCAATGACACCTTCTAGAGCCTAACATAAGTTTCCTAAGGAATAAACACTATTTTAAGGTCCATTTAAATAAATATAAGTAATTTAGGAAGTCTGGAGACCAAAATGTCCAAGAACGTACATGATGTCTGGAAACTAGTTCAAAAAGGTAATAGCGTGCCTTAGCCTATTTGACTAGATTTTAGGAGTTAAAATAATGATAATTGGTGGAAGCATGTATAATATGTGTTTAAGTTGATTCATGGTCTTAATTTTCGGGTATGACTCCTCAATTACCAACCAAGGGCCCTTGAGGAGGACCCTTGCAAGAGTGGGAAAAAGCGCTCAAAAGACAGTGTCAACAAAGGATGCCATAGACGGGCCATTGGTGAGTCCTTAGGGCATGGATGCCACCATCGATGTGCACTTATACAAAATCCTCGAGGGGTCATTTTTCATAGTCTCTAACAAAGAAAATGGATGTGCATCAATAAAGGGCAAAGTGGCCGTCGATTGACCCACCATTCGTCGATCATGGTGTCGTCGTGATTATTGTAGTTTGTTGTAAGTTTTTAACTAGTTCAAAATAATGAATCAAAGAATTAAGTGGTTAGTTAGGGGTTAAAGGAAGACTATTTAGGTTAATTAACACCCTATATAAAGACTTTAACCGTAACATCTAGGTTTAAACCCTATATGTAACTGTAACAACCCTTAAATTGGATACGCTGAGGAATGCTTAATTTGTCTAGAATGCCTTACGATAAGACCGGGCTCGCACGGATTAATGCGCGTAGAACCAAACCTCTGAACCCTTGATACAGGCAAGCCAACTAACTTGGAGAGTTTGTTGAGCTAGGAATGGTTGGGTCCAGCCATGTAGTGCTCCCAAATATGAAGATTTACCAAGATGAATCTTTACCGGACATAAAAGGGGAAATGTTAAATTTGCAGGGTGTAGGGGTAAAATGACCTTTTTCCACGCTAAGGTTAGTATTGTAATTAACCTGAATATGTAATTAATTATATAATTAATAAAGTATAGGGGCATTTTTGGGAGAGCGGGCCGAAAATTGGCGTTTGAGTGAAGTCTTGCTCAACCCGGGTTTGAACCTAGTTGGAAGCAATGATTTAAATTGTTTTTATTTAACATGGTAAATTAAATTATTTAATTACTATTTATTAGATGATTTTAGAAAAAGGAAAATCAGGTTGTTTAAAGGGTTGAAAGAGTCCTAGTAGACTAAGTCCTCACCTAAGCCTAAACTACCTTTCACGTTTCACTCTCTCACGTCAATATCTCACCTTCACGATCATTATCTCTCTTTTTTTCAAGTTTATCTGCCAACAAAAGTAATTAAGAATTACTACAGTTCTTCACACTTAGGGAACTTACACTAAAATATAAGAAAAACAAGCTAATTAAAAATGTTAGGCAAAAGGGTGGATTATTCCGTCGATTTGGCGTTGGAGTTGAGGGGATTTGGACACTATTTTTGGAGAAGGTATTGGGACGAAAGTTCAAGTTTTGAACTTCATAAAATGTATGAGTTTACTTACTCTTTGTATATTTCCCAAGAGACCCCTAAGATTCAGTCATTTCTAATCCGAAAACTAGGATTGTTTCCCTATTGCATTTCCTTGTCACTAGCTCCCATTGATTCGTAGGTTGGGTGTGTTTTCTGGTAGATATTATGCATGTAATGTGTTTTCGTGATGAATATGTTCATGAATGTGTGTTTGGAATCGTATGAATGACAACATGTGTTTTCCGAATATATGTCTATGTGTTACAAAGTTAATTGTGACTATTACCTTCGGTTTGAGGTTAAAAAATGATATGTTATGGTTGTATTTTTACGTGCACTTAAATCATGATGCTCACATGAAGTGTAATGTGAATGATATTAGTGAGAAACTCTTTGAAAAAACAATCAATGAAAATGCAACTAATACGTTCTAAATTAAGAATGAGTTACCCAAAGAATTAACGTGTAAAGTTGATGGAAAAGATGCTAAAAAATACAAAATTCCATCTACATATTGATGAGTTTCGTTCAAGTTAAAGTGGTTTAAAATTCTATGAATACTTAATTAAATAAGTGATGTAAGTGAGGATGGAACCCGTGACCTCACCTTTTTAAAAGTCATAGAATAATGTAAGTTAAAATGAATGTGGTAAGGGGGATTCAAACTGTGACCTTGTCTGGGAAATGAAAAAGAAAGAAAGAAATATGGGAAAGTAAATAGTAGCGTAGAGGCTTGATCTCGGGTTCCCAAGCAAAACTGAGGTTAATTCAAAAATAATTTAATAGACAAGTGTAACCAAAGGATTCGAAACCGGGTTCCCTTACCCAAAATTCGTACTGATACTTAAGTCATACATGAATAAATGTTCAAAGTAATGATGCGAACAAAGATAAAAATTGAGAGCTTGGTACACATACAGGATGCACAAGTCTTGTACCACATAATCTTAGGAACATAGGAATAACTTAAACAAACTATCAATGAAGCCTCATTGCTTGTATGTATAGACCCATAAGTCTCGCACACATTTTAAAGTAAGTGAACCTAATATGTATGCCATCAAATGATTAAACCCTAGGAGGGTTAAGTTAGAGTGTGAAACACACTAAATGGCCAAGTGCATTCCCATATGATGAAATGAACATTCAAGTAATAAGGGGTGACTAATTGTGAGGAAAAAATGTGCTAATGTTAATTAATGTGGTGACAACATGATAAGAGGCTAATGGAAAAGATGAGAGCAATCTCAAATGAACCTATGTAAATGTTACAAAAATGTACTCACCTATGAGAGTGTAAAGTTACTAAAGAGACCAGTCTTTATTAGCACTCTAATTAAAGCATTGACACTAATATACACATAATATTAATGATGAGATGAGAAATCATCTATTGATCTATCATGTCCCCTTACCAGAAGCCAACATTGATGATGTATGTATTGAATCTAATGGAAATTTAACTAAACACGATAGAATAACTATGAGCGGTAATACCTTCTTTCGGGAATGGTTGAGGTTCACGTAACTCTCATGAGATTAGACTGTCTGACATGCCGTGTATGACTGTTCTTATATCTCCTAGTTTTTGAACCTATACTGCCAATATATGGATCTGGAAGGTTTCAATTACAATGTATGGTAGCATGTTTAGGGTCACTTTTACCGGTAATTCCACCTATGTTGGTGTGGGAGAGACATTAAATTTCATGTTACTCACAGGATACGTCGGTTAAAGTTAAACTTCCCATGAATGAATGAGGCTTGTCTCAAATGGTGCACATATGAAATAAATGATACCAAATCTGTTAGGATAGGATAATGAAGAGATGAGCTAGACTTAAGTAATGAAAATAGGTCATTCTTGACCATTGTACAGTAAACCCGATGAAAATTTTAAACTACATCCTAGGTATAACTTGTGTTTACACTAGTTTATGAATGTATAAAGTGAAGTACGTATGAATGAATGAAGCAGACTCTGTGTTTTCTAATGAAATCTCCGTGGTTGAGGGTCCATATGTTGAGCCCTCATTTTTGGGATGTCTTGATGTCAAGTCTATGATTCCAAAGTGTCATTGCGTATGAACAAATGACATGAAAGATTTAATGTGCTATATGCAATATTATATGTGCTATGTGTAAGACATTATGTGTTGTGTGCAATATGATACATATTATGATGCTTGTTACTCTCATGGTATGACTTCCCTAATTCAAATTTGGCAGGTCCACTAACTTTCCTAATCCAAATTTGGCAAGTCCACAGACTTGACTTTCCATAAATCATGTTGTTAGGAAAGGGCTATTCTTACTAATGCAGGTCTTTTGTGTGTGCTTGCATATACCCATATTTAATACAAGTGTTTAATAATCCCATACAACTTTATATTTTTAGGTGTAGGTACTGGTGGACGTTAGATGTTATAGTACGACGTTGTAGCTATTCTGACATGGAGCTTTCATACGGATTTGATAGGCCATCATTCTTTCGAGGATGTCTGCTGATATTTTCTAGCTTAGATATAGGCTGTAGCTAGTAGAGCATGTTCCACTAGTGTTTCCTTTCCACTTTCATTTTCGAATTTGTATTGGTGCCTTTTTGGCAAAACTATGTTAAATTCAATAATGAACTATTTATTTCATTTGATGATTTTAATGTTAGATGGGTGATTGTAAACGTTTATGATTTTAAGTGCAATGTCTTCAATGAATGTTATGTAATAAAGTGTTCAAATTTTCTGCTAAAATTATCCTAGAAAAAGTAACAATGACATATGTAGGCTTGTTTGCGCCTTTTAGAGGTCAAAGACATCGGACATGTCTGGGGTCTAGACTCCGGTTGTGACAACGTTTGAATCAAAGCGTAAGGTTAAATTCCGAGGGTATTAACTTCACATCAACCACATAGAGTAGTTTCTAAGTAATGGTAGTGAAATACACTAGTATCTTGGATTAGAGACTGCATGATGCATAGGAAAATTCCCTTCTTCGGATATTATTGTTCCTTCTCTATTGTCTGATTTCTTATTTTTATGACTGTGTCTAACATCAATCTTTGTGTTTTAAGAGAATGAATACTAGGATAAACATTGGTTAGAGGAGAGAAGGAGCAGTGGTTGGGGACAATCAGGTCCACTCTAGGTTCCTACTAAAGGAGTTGTTATGCTAGTTTAGCCAGCTGGGTTAAGTTATGCGGAGGTGTTGGCATATCTGGCCCAGATGCCATAGTCGTCACTATGAATGATCATGCCATGATGGAGCAGGCCAACCAGTAGAACGTTCAGAGGGAGAACCCAGTAGTTCGTAGCATTGCTGACAGACTGAGATACTTCACGAGGATGCATCCTCTTAGGTTCACAGGGTCTAAGACGTCGGAGGATCACCAAGAGTCTGTGTATGAGGTGCATAAGATTTTGGTTTCTATGGGGGCCACATATACCGATAAAGAAGAGTTGACTTCCTATCAGCTAAAGGATGTTGTACAAACTTGGTTTAAGATGTGGCGGGATAGACGATCTTTGGGCGGAGTTCTGATCACTTGGGAACTATTTATTACATGCTTCGTGGAGAGATTCATTCCCAGGGAGATGAGAGAGGTCAAGGTTGAGAAGTTTATCAACCTTAAGCAGGGATCTATGAAAGTCAAGCAGTGTCCCCTGAAACTTCTTAAACTATCTAGGCATGCTACTTCCTTTGTGTCTAACAGTAGGGATGAGATCGGAAGGTTCCTCAAAAGAATCAACAGAGATCTGGAGGAGGAGGGTTTATATGTGATACTGCACGATAACATTGACATCTCCATGTTGATGGTGAATGTCCAGTGAGTGGAGGAGAGCTGGAAGAAGAGAGGTGTCCGTGATGCTAGTAGGTGTAAGCTTCATGATCAGGCAGGCCCTAGCAATGGGGGAATTAGGAATAACATTGGTGTCAATGAGAAGCCCAGATTTTAAAAGAGGCCACAGAGTTTAGGGAACTCTAACTTTGAGAGGAGTAAATCACCTAGAGGAGGCAGAGCTGAGCCCAAGAAGGGCAATGGAGGTGACATGCAGTGTCACAGAAAGGACTGTGCTAAGTGTTTCCGTTCTCACATTGGAGAGTGCAGAAAGGGCACTAATGTCAGCATCAGTTGCGGTAAGAGCGGGCACATTATTAAAGACGTCCCAAAGAAAAGAGGTCAGGCTGGAGGTAATGCTTAGCCCAGGCCTTATCCACAAAATGCAGCAGCAGGCGATCCTCCTAAGAGGAAAAGGTTCTACCCCCTTAAGGGCAGGGAGGACAGGAGAAGTTCGCTGATGTGGTCACAGGTATGCTGCAACTATTCTCAACTTTTGTTTGTGCTTTACTTTATCCAGGTTCTACTCTATACTTTGTACCTCCTTTGTTTTCTCTCACTTTTGAGATATTCCCTGAAGTTCTGGATGATTCTATAGTGGTTAGTACACCTTTAGGAGAAATTTAAGGACTGATAGAGTATACAAGGATTGCCCAATAGTTGTATGTGGTAAGACTATATTTACATAGTTTGTTGAGTTACCCATGCATAATTTTGATATTATTTTTGGCATGGATTGTCTGTATAATTGTTATGCTTGTATGGATTCTTGTAGTAGGGTTGTGAGATTTTGTTTCCCTAATGAAGAAGAGCTAGTCTTGGAGGGGTACAACTCGAGTCGTACTAATCCCTTAATTTGGATTCTTAAGGCTAATAAAATGATGTCCAAGGGGTTATTATGTAATCTTGTGAGTGTTAATGATTTAGATCATGACATTCCATACATAGACTCAGTGCCATTAGTGAATGAGTTCCAAGACGTATTTCGTAATGATTTGCATGGAGTTCCTCCCCCTCGAGAGATTGATTTTAGTATTGATATAGAGCCCGATACTAAACCAATTTCAATTACTCCTTACAAAATAGCTCCATATGAACTCAAAGAGTTGAAGCTACACTTAAAAGATCTCACTAATAAGAGGTTCATTCAGCCGAGCATATCCCCTTGGGGCGCTCCAGTGTTGTTTGTGAAAAAGAAAAATTGAACCCTTGGGATGTGTATAAATTGTTGGCAGCTCAAAAAAGTCACTATAAAGAATAAGTATCCACTTCCCATAACAGATGACTTGATGAGAAACTCCTAGGGTCTAGTTTCTTCTCTAAGATTGATCTTCGTTCAAGGTACCATCAGCTCAAGGTTAGGATGGAGATATACCAAAGACATCCTTTCATACCTATTATGGTCACTATGAGTTCCTAGTTATATCATTTGGTCTCACGAATGCACCTGCTACATTTATGGATCTCATGAACAGGGTGTTCACTGAATACCTTGACCCTTTCGTCATAGTATTCATTGATGACATTCTCATC
Source organism: Solanum peruvianum (assembly GCA_027705065.1). Classification (NCBI taxonomy): domain Eukaryota; kingdom Viridiplantae; phylum Streptophyta; class Magnoliopsida; order Solanales; family Solanaceae; genus Solanum; species Solanum peruvianum. Next base: position 28,219,403 of record JAKWJD010001765.1, on the reverse strand, counting down.
TACTCTAAGACCAAAGAAGAGCATAAGTAACATTTGAGATTAACCTTGAAGGTACTTAGACAACATCAGTTGTATGCCAAATTCAGCAAGTGTGAATTTTGGATAAGATCAATGAGCTTCCTGGGTCAATTTGTGTCCGATCAAGGTGTAGAGATGGACCCTAGGAAGACTAAGGCTGTTAAGAATTGCACCAAACCTCGTACTCCCACTGATATCCGTAGCTTCCTGGTATTGGCTAGTTACTACTGCAAGTCCTTAGAGGGTTTTTCTTCCATTTTTGCACCACTGACACTTTGACTAATAAGAAGGCCAAGTTTGAATGGATGGAAACTTTTAAGAAGAATTTCTAGGAACTCAAGGACAGTCTCACTTCATCCTTGGTGCTTACTTTGCCTAATTGTGGTTATAATTACAATGTTTTTTGTAATGCATCTAGGGTTAGTGTGGTTTGTGTTATTATGCAAGGTGGTAAGGTAATTACTTATGCATCCAGACAGCTCAAGGTTCATGAGAAGAATTATCCTACTCACGAGCTGGAGTTGGCATCTGTGGTGTTTGCACTGAAGCTGTAGAGGCAATAAATATATGTGGTGCATTTGGATGTATTCATAGATCACAAGATTCTACAGTAAGTTTTAAAACACAAAGAGTTGAATCTACATCAGCGGAAATGGTTGTAGCTATTGAAGAACTATGACATGAATGTCCACTACCATCCAGGTTAGGCTAATGTCGTAGATAATGCATTGAGTAGGATATGGATGGGAAGTATAGCCCATGTTGAGGATGTGAAGAAAGTGTTTGTGAAAGATGTACATAGACTGGGTGTGCGGATAGTTGACTCTACTAGTGGGGGTGTTTCAGTTCATCCTAGTTTTGAATCATCCTTAGTAGTTTAAGTCAAGAAGGGTCAGCATCTTGATATTGTGTTGATATAGCTGAAGGACTCAGTGTTAGATAAGTTGAATGAGTCTTTTGCTTTCGGAGGTGAAGACATACTTAGGTACTAGGACAGGCTGTGTTTACAAGATGTGGATAATTTGCGAACCAGGATCATTTCAAAGGCCTATGGTTCCACATATTCTATACACATGTTCCCCCAAGATGTATCATGATCTTAAGTAGATCTTTTGGTGGGATGGAATGAAGAAGAACATTGCAAAATATGTGGCCAAGTGTCCTAATTGTCAACAGGTTAAGGCAGAACATCTAAAGCCTAGCGGTCTTGCTCAGAGTAATGAGGTTCGACTTTGAAATGGGAGTCCATTAGTAAAGACTTTGTGGATGGTCTTCTGAAGTCTAGTGGGCAACATGACTCCATATGGGTTATTGTGGACAATATGGCTAAGTCTGCCCATTTTATCCCTTGAAGTCTACTTACAAAGCTAAGGACTATGCAAGACTTTATATTTATGAGATTGTGAGATTGCATGGGATTCCTTTGTCTATAATTTAAGATAGAGGAGCTCAGTTCACCTCACAATTTTTGAGATCCTTCTAGAAGTGCTTAGGAACATCGGTTAAGCTAAGTACAACCTTTCATACTCAAACTAATGCGCAGAAAGATCACACCTATAAAACATTGGAGGATATGTTAAGGGTGTTTGTGATTGACTTCACGGGTAGCTGGGACAACCATCTGCCTTTGATAGAGTTCTCGTATAATAATAGCTATCACTCCCGTATTGGGATGGCACCATTTTAGGCTCTCTGTGGTAGAAGTTGTAGTTCTCAAGTGGGGTGGTTCGAGATTTAAGAGTCATCCATTTTGTGTCCAGATATCATTCATGAGGCCTTAGAGAAGGTCAGAGTAATTAGGGATAGGTTGGCCACTTCTTACAGTCGGCAAAAGTCTTATGCAGACAATATAAAACGCCACTTAGAGTTTGATGTTGGTTATAAGGTCCATTTGAAGATATCACCTATGAAGGGAGTGATGAGGTTTGGCAGGAAAGGAAAGTTGAGTACGAGGTATGTTAGGCCATTTGAGATCCTACAGCGTGTGGGTGACATTGCCTATGGATTGGCTTTCCCTACGGAGATAGATTTTGTTCATCTAGTCTTTGATGTCTCTATTTTTAAGAAGTGCCTAGGTGATCCAGCAACGATTCTACCCTTTGAAGGTTTGGGGGTCGAGGAAGACTTGTCCTATGAGGAAGTACCTATAGATATTTTAGACAGACAGATCAAGCGACTAAGGAACAAGAAGGTTGCCATAGTAAAGGTATTGTGAAAGAATCATTTTGTTGCGGGTTCTACGTGAGAGGCCGAGGCCGACATAAGATCTCACTACCCTAATCTTTTCAACCCTTGAGGTTCGACCTCCTACTCTTAAGTCTAAGTTTACTTATCTATCCATTATTGGTGTCTATTATTTGATTGTGTATAGTAACTATGTTATGATCTGACTAGCATTATGCTAGATAGTTAGTAGTGTAATTCAGGGACGAATGTTCCTAAGGGAGGAATAATGTAACAAACGTAAAAATGGATATGCTAAGTAATGCTTAATGTGTCTAGAATGCCTACGATATGACCTGGTTCACACGGATTGATCCGCATAGAACTAGACCTTTGAACCCTCGTCAGCCAATCCGACTAACTTGGGGAGTTATTTGAGCTAGGGAAGGTTGGGTTCAGCCATGTAGGGCTCCCGAATATGAAGATTTACCCAGATGAGTCTTTATTGGACTTAAAAAGGAGAAACCTTAAATTTAGAGGGTGTAGGGTAAAAAGATGTTTGTTCAAGCCAACTCTAGTATCGTAATTACCCTAAATATGTAATTAATTATTTAACTAATAAAGTGACGAGGCATTTTAGGGAGAGAAGGCCAAAAATTGGCCTTTGAGTGAAGTCTTTCTCTTCCATGAAAAATTACTTAAGTAGAAAAATTACTAAAGTTTTTCACACTTGAATAACATACACGAAAATATAAGAAAAACAAGCTAATCAAAAACGTTAGGCAAAAGGGAGGATTATTCTGTCGATTTGTTGTTGAAGTTTAGGGGATTTGGACGTGATTTTTTGAAACAGTTATGAGCATAAACTTCAAGGTTTGAACGTCATAAAAGGTATGGGTTTTCTTACTAATGGTTACTTTCCCAAGAAAACCCAAATATTTCAGTCAATTCTAATCCACAAACAAGGATTGTTTCCCCGTTGCATGTCATTATCACTAGCTCCCATGGATTCGTAGGTTAGGTATGTGTAATGCTAGATATAAGGAATTTAATGTCTTTTCATGATGAATAATTTCATGTGTGTGTTTTGGAAACTTATGAATGACAACCTAATTTTTGCCGAAAATATGTGTATGTGTGAGCAAAGTTAGCGGTTACTATTACCTTTTTTTTGAGGTTAAAAATGAATTGTTAAGGTTTTATTTTTATGTGCACAAACATATGTAAATAGTATTGTTCACATGAAGTTTAATGTGGCTGATTTGAGTGACAAACTCTTGGCTTAATGAATCCATGAAAATGCACTCAAGACGTTCTAGATGAATCATGAGTTACCCTAAAAATTAACGTGTAAGGTTGAAGGATAAGATTATGCAAAACTACAAAATTTCCAGCTGAATATTGATGAGTTTTTGTTGATTTAAAATGGTTTTAAATGCTATGAATAATGAATTAAATAAGTGAGGTTACCTAGGATTGAACTCGTGAGTTCACCTTGTTAAAAGTCATAGAATAATGTAAGTAAAAAAGAATGTAGTAAGGGGGATTCGAATCGTGACCTTGACTTGAAAATGAAACGACGAAAATAAAAAATGAGATACGTAGGATTCGAACCCACAACCTCTTGTTCAGACTTAATGAATTAAAAGAAAATAGAGGTTGAGGCACGTGATACTCGAACCCGCGACCTCTAGGTTGATTTAGGGAATTAAAGAGAAAAATAAAGTGACGTTGTGGGGATTCGATCCCATACCCTCACGGTCAACTCAGAAAAGTCAAGGAAAAAGAAGATTAAATAAATAAGGTTTTGGGGATCGATTGCACAACCTCTCGGTCCCTAATGAATGAAAAGGAAAAATACGGGAAAGTAAATTTTTGCTTTAGGGATCGATCTCTGGTGCCCAAGCCAAAGTTAGGTTAACTCAATAATAATTTAAAAGACAAGTGTTAACCAAGGGATTTTAAACCGGGTTCCCTTGCCCAAAATCCGTATTGATACATAAGTCAGACGTGAATGAATGTTCAAAGTAATGCTGCCCACCACATACATCGAAATCAAGATCTTGTCGTACATACAAGATGCATAAGTCTTCTACCACATAATCTTAGGCAGATGTGAATCACTTAAGAAAAGTATGAATGAAGCGTCATGGCTTGTGTGTATATACCCACAAGTCTAGCACATGTGTTAAAGTAAGTGAACCTAAGATGTATGCAATAAAATGATGAAACCCTAGGAGGGTAATGTAAGAAAGTGAAACACATTTAATGGCCAAGTGATTTGGCATATGATGAAATGAACATTCACATAATAAGGGGTGAGTCATTTTGAGGAGCAAATGTGCTAAAGTTAATGAATGTGGTGAAAACATAATAAGAGGATAATGTAAAATATTAAAGGAATCTAAAATGATACTAAGCAAATGTTTCAAAGCTGTACTAACGTATGAGAGTGTAAAGTTAATGAAGATACCATTCTCTATGAACACTCTAATGAAAGTTGTGAGACTAATATACACTCAATACTAATTATAAGATGAAAAATCGTCTATTAAGCTATGATATCCTCACACTAGAAGCCAGCTTCCATGAGGTATGAGTTGAATGTAATGGAAGTTAATACTGAGCACCGATAGACAAGCTATGGTCGGTGATGCCTTCTTATGGGAAGAGTGGAGGTTCATGTAACTCTCATGAGATGAGGCTATCTGGCATTGCCGGGTATTTATCTCCTTATATCTCCTAGTTTTGAAACCTATAATGCCAATATAGGGATATGGAGGGGTTCAATTACCATGTACGCTAGCAAGTTTTGAGTCACTTTTCTTGGTGATTCCACCTCTTTTCGATGTGGGGGAGACACTGGATTTCATGATGCTCACAGAATCTATGTTGGTTAAAGTTAAAGCTCCCTATAAATGAATGAGGCCAACCTCAAATAATTCACATAGTTAAATGAATGATATCAAAGGTGTTATTATAGGTTAATCAATAGGTGATCTAGACATAAGTAATGATACTAGGTCATTCTTGATCATTGCACAACGAACCCGATGAAAATCCTAAACTGCGTCCTAGGTATAGCTGCTGTTTACACTAGCTTATGAATGTATGAAGTGAAATTACGTTGGAGTGAATGAAACAGACTCAATCTTTGCTAAAGAATGCTCCCTAGTTAAAGTCCCATATGTTTAGCCCTTATTTTTGGAATGTGTTGATGTCAAGTCCATGATTCCAAAGTCTCATGGGGTATGAACGAATGATATGAAAGATGTTATATGCTTTATGCAATATGTTATGTTCAATGTGTAAGACTTTACATGATGTGTATAATATGATACGTATGATGATACATGTTACCCTCATGGCATGACTTTCCTAATCGAAATTTGGCAGGTCCACTAAGTTTCATAATCAAAATTTGGCAAGTCTACTGACTTGATTTTCAATAAATGATGTTGTTAGGAAAGAACTAGTCTTACTCATGCATGTCCTTCGTGTGTCATTTCATACTCCCATACTTAGTACAAGTGTGTACTAATCCCATGCACTTTTTTAGGTGCACTTTACAGCTTACAGTACGACATTTTAAATATTCGAATGTGGAGCTTTAATCTGGATTGGGTAGGCCCTCATGCTATCGAGGATGTCTACTGTTATTTGGTAACATAGATGTAGGTTGTAGCTACTGCAGGTCGTTCCAATAGTGTTTGATTTCCGCTTATTTTTCATACTTTGTACTGGTGTCGTTTTGGCAAAAATATGTTTAATGCAATTATACTATTTCTTTCATTTGATGATCTTAATATTAGATGGTTGATTATTATATTAATGAGTTTAAGTAGAATGTCTTAAATGAATGTTAAGTAACAAAAAGTTCAATTTTTCCGCTAAAATTAATCAAGATGAAGTAAAAATGATGTATGTAGGCTTGTCTGCGACCTCAGAGAGGTCAATGATGACGATCTCGTTTGGGGCCTATACTCCGGTTGTGACATTAACCTGCGCCATCGTCCACTTTGAGGACTAAGACTTTCCTCTTAGTTTACATTATTACATTCATAGGTAAAATTTAGCGGAAGATATAGAACTTTTCATTACTTCTACTTGGAGGTTTACATAGACCTCTTCACACACACACACACATACACACACAGACACACACACCACACACACACACACACACACACACACACATATATATATATATATATATATATATATATATATATCGAATACAGATAGACTCTTCGTATAGAAAGATTACTTAGTCTTCTACTTTTATTGCACATAAGTATATAAAATATAAAATAGTCATAATAGTCGTCTCATCGAAAAACCATCTCATAAGAGTGTAACAACTTTGCCTAACCGATAAATCAAAGTATGAATGTCTCATATGAGCAATACAATATTTTATAATAAATGGAAAAGAAAGAACATAAGAGTCCAAAACATAAAAACACTGCATAAGCTAGATAGTGGAATCGTCCTTTAAAAGTGAGGAACTACCTAGTAGGATGAATAAGAGATCCAAGCCTTCTTCAAGTCATTTCAAATCGATTCAACGAGCGGAACCTAAAATGTTGGGTAAAAGCAATAAATTGGGTCACCACTCCACTTTTACTAGGTATGATACCACATGTACTTTTCATTTAAAAACTTTATGCACTAACGATCAACAAGACTATACTAACTAATTTCATGTTCATTAAGTCAGAGGAAATTTCATTACAAGAAAACCACCACAAAATATAGTCAAGTAAACATATACAGCATATAGTTGAAAACATATTCAAGTAACTCTATCAATAAGTCATTGTAAGACCTCAAAAATGACATTGGTGAACTAGAGCCGAAAATTTTGGTCATGATGGTTCAAGTTCTTCAATATGAATATTATTTGTTAATGAGGCCGTGTCTAAGATTTTAGGTGAATTGGAATTCAAACATCAAGGAACGACCAAGACGTTCGACGAATAAGTCACCTATGTGCCTCATATGTGGTTCAATGTGTTTATATGTGATTCATTAGGTTTAAAAGTGTTTATAAGCATTACTATGATGTATATACATAAAGTGCCGATTTTGGTAGAGTTTGTAGGTAAAACGTTCAAGAACGTCCATGACTTTCAAAATATGTGCCTTGAAACAACCTTGTATGTCTAAGCATGTTTTGTCAAGTTTTACGTGTTAGTTTTTGGTGAAATTCATGTGAAAGGTGTTATAATAATACACGATCATGCTTGGATTGTAAAATTCTAGGCAAAAATCCCCAGGGCACATCCAAGGGTCCTTGAGGAAGGTCCTAAAATTGGTGTCATGACTATGCTAGGCAGCCAGAAATGACGGAGGCAATCGACAGCTCGTGGACCAATCGACGCCTCGTCGATAGGTCCAGTTGGTGGGGACTTTGTCTTTGTAGGTAAGAGACCCATGTTTAGTCTCTGAACATAACTACGGAAGGACAGGATGGTCCGTTTGTGGAGAAACGATCCGTCGACTGTCTATCGTCAATGGGTTGTGTCCTACGAACAACTTCATTGTGAAGTGAGGGGTAAAGTTATAAACAATCACATTTCCAAATAAGAGTTTTGGCGGTTCCTTAAGGGTATTTTGGGTATATTATGTATGTACATAAGTATTAAACACTTAGAAGATTTCATTCAATCTAATAAAAAACCCAAATCCCTTAGAATACTTTCTACAACTCATTTTGAGTCAAAAGTCAAGGAAGGTCTTGGTGTGACAAATTGACTGAATATTCTTCATCAAAGTAAATAATTAGATTCATCAAGGATTTTTTTGTATTCTTTAAACTGTCTTCATCAAGGAGCCCAACTCTCAAGATGTTCTATAATGTTTTCAAAGTTGAATTGTCCAATTTCATAATTCTATCATGGGTTCTTGCATCAAATTTTTAACCGTTTACTATGGATTAAATTTCTATTGTATTTATTATTTTAACCTAAATTTTCTATGAACCCATGAACTGGATGAACCTTGTTTTTGACTAAGTTATGAGTGACTTAATATTGACCTAATGTTGATCAACTATGGTGTAGATTTTTATGGGCTATCTGATGATGTAATAATTATAGTAATTTGATATCTAGGTTGTATTGGATTTATCAATATGCAGTAATTTGAGCTAGCTTCATGAATATTGTTATAATTATGTTGAATTGTTGGTCATGGCCATGGGTAAGGGCCTTGTGATATCGAATAGGGTTATTTGACATAGGATTGAGGTGTTAAGGATGATGTAGCTGTAAGCTACCCTATTTTCTTTATTTTATTATTGATTAGACTTCAATTATTTTTTTTGTATGGTCCACTTATGGTGGCGGTGTTATGTGTTTTACTCACAATTGATTATCTCTGTTATTTTTAAGTAATGTAATTATCATGGACTTGTCGGCAAACTACTTTAAGTAATATTGATATTTGTGTAGTTTATTATGTGAAGCATGACAATATCTATATACATGTTAAATCATATATGTTTTCATCTATTAATATTAGTTAGGTGATCATGTTAGACTATAACTTTGACCTTGTGTATAGTCTTACGGTTGATGTATGTCATTCCTACTTGATTATATGAGTCTATGATGGTCATATTTATGATGTTATGATAGTTTGTAGGAAGACTTAAAGATTATAATACTTACTTTTATGTTCTTCTAATTGTGTCCCTTACTTGATGAATATATAAATGTTAATATGTTATGCCTTTACTTAGTATGCTAAAGTCTCTTAGTCTTGAATGTATGAATGACATGTGACCATAAATGAAGTTAGGCGGGTATTTTATGTGAAACCTTCAACAAGTGGTAAGGTTATGAATGTTAAAGTCGTTAGCCATAATGGTATCCTTCAAAGTAAAGGAATGATGGACTTAAACATAGTTGATTTTAAACACATCATATTTAACCTTAGGAAAGTCATCATGATCTTCTTGTCTCCATTGTAAGGAAACCCTAAAGGACCTATTTGGTAGGGTAAATGTAATTGGGTTATGAACTAGTTATGGATCCCTTTTATATGAAGCTTAAGTGTGAATTACTATATGCGAAAGAATGCTAGAACCAAGTGAGTAGGTTAAGGGAAGTAGTTCTAGTTAAAGAATGATACTATATTACAAAGCACGCGCTTCATATTCTTTAACCATGTGCCTACATGGGATTCGTATAAGTTATACCATTGGCAAGTAGAACACCCTTATCGAAGTAGGTTAGAACTTTGAATTCCATGTCTTGCAATCGTGGTCCATATCGTTTATTGCCTATTATCATCATATGGAATACCTATTAGACATTGCACAATAGGCTTTGAAGGTGTTAGTAGGAGTTTCTAGGTCTTGTAAAAGACCATTACTTGAATGTCCTTATGTGTTGAATGTCTCTTAAATGAACCAATATATATAATGACTGTCAGAGAGTATGTTAATTGAATAATTACTTATCTAGATTAGTTAAGGGTTGTGTAGTTAAGGTGTGAAGGGGGCGTAGGAATGGTCATTTCATATCTTACCTAGATGAGTCTTAAGAATAACTCTAGTTAGGTAAATTGGTTGATTATGTGGAAGTGATCTAAAAATTACGGAGTCTTAAGGATTACATAGGTAATATTGAATAGGTCAATCATAGAAGTTATCTTCTCAATTTACTTAAGTAGGTGTTTTGATAGCTCGTGGTATGAGAATGTCATATTATCTTATGTTGATATGTTTGATGTCTTTTAATTGTGCATGTCGCATTATAAGTATTCTTGAGGGTCATTTCAGTATGCTTAGGGAGGTTGTATGGGAGATCTATGTTTGTGTTGCAAAACTGGGTCTTAGGATAGCTTTTAGTGAGAAAACTACACGTTATGAAGTTTTTAGAAGGAAGAAGAAGCACTTCACTGCAACTGTGAATTCCTTCACTGTATAGTGAATATATTTTATTGTGAAGTTAGCTAAAAATTGGGTTAAGTCATTTAAATGTTATCTTATGTGTGTCTAAGTTTATAAGTGTTGTCCTTATGATTTTATTATGAGTTTAAATGAAAAGATGCATTTTCTAATAAAATGTACATTTTCATGATTTTGATGCATTATGCCATACATAGTACATGTGGTTGTACTAATACATGCCTTTCTTTATCTCTATACTTGTTTGTAGGTGAGGAGCATATGGGAAGGAAGAGTTGGACCATAGCATCGTTCAAGAGAAGTCAAAGTATGTCCTCATTTGATTCGAGGGCATAGATATCTTTTATGTTTCCATTTGAAGTGTTGTAATAGAGTAAGTATTGCTATATTAGTATTGTGTATGGGTTGTGTCCCATGTAATTTCGTGTCTTAAGTTTGATGAGATTAATACTAAGTATTTAATATGACTTTATATGAAAGAGGTTTTTAAACACTATGTTATGTTCTGTGGAAAATTTTCATTCCGCACTACTTTTCATTATGTATATGTGACAAATTATATGTAAGGGCTTTTACGAGCCCCTAACTTCTACGGTGTATTTTTTGGATGTGACTGTCATATTAGCAAAGAGCATATATAATAGTACATTTCAACATAACAAAAGGAAAATAATTACCAATGAAGCACTATTAAATCAACAAGTGTAATGAACAAGACGAAGCCCCACAACCTTACTCAATCAAGTAACCCAACATAATAAATAAATCAGGTTAAGAAACTATAAAAAGTATGAAGTTTGATATTTAAAGATCCAAACATAAAGAATGCTCATAGAACTATTTCCAAGAGAGTCAATGACAAGGCTCTACCTATATATTAATAATATCGTCAAACCAAGCACAATGAGGTATCAAGAAGGGCTGACACCCTGTGTAAAGAAGGGTAAGGCCCAATAATCAAACAAATTAAGAATAATATTCAAACTTGCTTTCTAGTTGGTACTTAAAATGGATAACTTGCATACTTAAGAAGGACTAAAAATGTAGAGTAAATATTTAAAATTATCTGAATTAACACACATGCCAATAAAGACAAAGTCACAACAGACGGTCCCAAAAAGAGTGCCCGGTGAATAAACAATCCGTACATGTGGGCAAGTTACATAGCTATCTTACATTTTATAAAGGAAACATGACAATGCAAAATGACAAGAGGTAACCAAGATAAACTTTCGAATATAGCAGAAGCTAAGAAGAGTACAACAACAAGTTTATAAAAAAACCTTAGTGGTTAGCTTAGAAATAGTCTAACATAACTTCAATAGTCTAAAACGTAGACCAACAAACATATCAAGGTCCTCAACTTATTCACGAGTATATACAACATAATTTTTTTTTAATAACATTTGTAATTTCTATTTGCTAAACATCTTTTATTTAAAACAGGATTCTCATCACAATTAATCTTAGCATGTACAAATACAACTATGCTGCCAAATAAGTTATTCTGGTTTAGCCTAGTACCTCATGTGGCAACATGGTTTGAAAGGAAAATGACAAAACTAGACTTTAAATCCAGCATTAAAGATGTGGGTATGTCTATTTAGGTTGTAAACAATAAATAATAAACGCAAAATATATTTTCTACGAAACGATATAACCAAAACAAAGATTGATGATTATAAAGGATTTCTAATTGCGAAAGTTGGACAGAACTTTTCCAAGTTGTATCCCATATTTCGTACTCATGAAAAGTAAATTTCCAATAATTCAGATGTCCATGACTTAAACTAGAGACTCAACTATTAAGTAATGATTAAATTGTTTTTCCAGAACTACAATAATAAATAAAACATTCATTAGAAGTATTATAGCATAAACTTCAAAGAAAGACCTCGATGTCCGGAAATTAGCGAAATTGAACTAGTAGACATTCTTATGTTTTGTGAAGGGTTGGGAGTATTCTATATGTTTCAAACTTGAAAAAATACTTTAAAGAGGTAAAATAATGTTCTTAGGGTAACAAAATCTAGTTATGAATCCCCAAGGACCAACGAAAGGGTCCTTGAGGAAGACCCAAACCTCTGCAGGGAGGCTGCCAAAGCAGTCTACAAACAGCCAAGATTTGGATATGGTGGGCGTTGCGCCCTAAAAAGATGATATTCAAATGTATTCTGTCAATGAGGGCCTTCACAAGGCTTACTGTCTCAAATAATATTTCTGAAAAAAAGATTTGTATGTGCATCTTTGACGCGCCGTCGAGTCCACAATTCGATCACATTGTTTTTTGTCAATTTGACTTCACAAAAAGACCAAATTAAGTTAAGAGAATTTTGGGTATTTTAGGTAGGTATTATATATTTATTGGTAGTCATTTTCGATACCCAAATAAATTCCCCAAAGTACTCTCACTTCTCTGTAAATTTCTCTCTATACTAAGCCTCCATTGAAGAGCATTTGAATCTTGTAGAAGATGGACATGTTTTTTAAAAAAATTCTCAAATTTATGGATAATGACTTTAGTGAAGTTTTAATTTTTAAATTTGGGATTCTTTTTGTCAAGGCGTCCATTCAAAGTTGATTTCTTAATCTCCAAAAATCAAGGTTAATTATGATGTGTTAAGATTACTTAGGAGTTTTTATTAGTATAATAATACATAAATGAGTTTTATTGATTGCGTTTTCATTGGATATTTGTTCTTCGCTAAGTTCCCTAAATTGTTGATCTTGGTTGATAAATTGCTTGAAGATGATTAGGTTATGAGTTGATATATTGGTGTTGATGGTATTCTTTGTTCACGTACACCTTATATCATTTTTTGATTGCGTTTTTATTTGATTCCTGAAGATCCCATTAGTTTCCCTTTTCCCTTACTCGTAGGTTATGAATTAGGTTAATTGGTGATTATTGATGATGCGGTTGACTTTGTTCTTGCATAGTTTACTAATGTGTAATGATAATTAGTGAATTGAAGGATGAATATTGTAGAACCAATGTTTAAATATTAAAGGATGTCTCTGAAGCTATTTGTCAAGACCTTTTATGATCATGAGTTCTTTAGTTCATTGATGGTGGCCTATTATTGACGAAGATGTCAATTAAAGTATTATATTTGAATAGAATAAGAAAATTCTGATTTGAGAAATATGATTTAATGTTATAGGTATGTTAAATAGTGATATCTTAATAGGGGTATTATCATGGAAGGTTTAATGTGATTTTCTTGTGTGCCCAATTATTATATGACTACATTATGATGATATCACTAATCAATGGATTTAATGAAAGGAAATTTAATTCAGTACCTAATGAGCTAATGACATGATTATACAAGGGTTTAGATTCCTATGTGATCTATTAATATTTGATTATTCGAAAAAGCTTAACGACATTTCAAAAAGGGACTTTAACTTTGCACTAAAAGAACTATATATGAAAGGTGTCCCTTCCAAATAAGGGAAGCTATGTTCAAAATTGTTTTCATGAGATGTAGACAATAATGTGTTTGTGCATAAACAGGGTTTGCAACACATATCTCCTTGTTGCGTAACTCTGTTTCCTTATACAAGCTTGTGAATTAAGGTTATATACTTAGTGTGGGTAAGAGTATGTGACTTTACATATACATTGCCCATGTTCACCTTTAGGGGAATCCTTGGAAGATGTTCTTATGTACTTATGTTATTAATGAAATACATAAGTTGACATTTCATGATGTTGGTCTTGTATGTTGTTGACTCCATTTAATGATATTGATATTGGTCTAATTTCCTATATATGATTATAAATATGCATTATATGATGTTATATAACATGTAGACATTACTTATGGTCTCTTGCCTAGTTAACTTGATTTTGCGGGTTTTGGAGATTCACATGAGCATTGCAGTAGTATACTTGGGAGGTAATTGTGAGTTAGGGTCATGTGTACCTTGTTGTTATTAACTCTATGATATGAAATATTGATGTGGCTTATGATAATGTTGGTCTTCTGTTGGATATGGCCATACCTTAATATTATTAATATTACTGAAATGTATATGCTCTTGTATGTGCATAAAGGCTTTTAGAATTGACTAATCCATATTTTTTATATTTAGTCAAGTATGTAGGTTCGAGCCATTGTAGAGTAAGAGTCCATCTCAAAGAAGACATGGAACCTTTCTCAAGTTATTGGTGAGTCCTCAAGTCGATAGAGGATGCCATTTCCTAGCATTAAGTGTATTAGTTATATCTAAATACAATTGTTGTTTCCTTTATCATTTGAGACTTTGTTTTTATCCTATATGTAACATATTGTATTACTATAAGGGTTATTCCTAAATTCTTATATTCTATGATAGATGGTTTATATATGACAGAAAGATTATGTTATTCCATATGAATTAGCTATATTGCATCAATGGGAAGTCTATGTACACTTCATCAATGAGGTGTCTATGTAATCTCCATATATAATAAATTAGAAGTGTAACTATACTTCACTATTTCTATGTTTTTAATTCTCCGCATTTTCTCAAACTACGACAATGCCGATTACACCTAGCGATGCTCTCCGGTCATGACAATATTTGTATCAGACAATGAGGTTGAGTAATCTTAGGATTGATTTCACACTTAACCATATCTAGGTAGATTCTTTTTGTAGAGTGTGAAGCGTATCACACTTATGAATGAGAGGCTATATGATGGTTAGAATATTCTCACCTCTTTGGTATTCTTTAAAGTAGTGCCTCAAGAGTGGTAACGCTATGTGTCCTTTTTCTTCTAACCCTTTTATTGTTATCATAGGCTGTGAATACTAGAAGGGCAGCAACAAGAAAAGTTGAAAAATAGATAGCTAATGCGGAAGTTCCTCCCTCAGAGAATCATCTTCCTCCTAAACACAATGGTCCAAAAGTTGACCATGATCATGTCAATTGTTTGACTATTATAGATGGAGATATAAGATTAGATTTCATCAACATGGCTCAAGATATAAATACTCAAGCTTAAGTCGTAGCTACTAGTACCATGTCTTCTCATTTAAGGATTCACAAGGATGAAACCTCCAATATTTTTTGGAGATAAGGTGACTGAAGATCCCCAAGACTTCATTGATGAGGTCTACAATATCCTACATGCTATGAGACTAAGTTCTAGTGAGAAGGCCCAGCTAGCCACTTATCAACTCAAGGATGTGGCTGAAACATGTTATACTCAATGGAGGGACAATTGGGCGTTTAGAGCAGGTCCCATGAGTTTTAATGTCTTTAAAAAGGAATTCATTGATGGACAAAAGTAAGGCAAAGTAAATTAATATTTCAACATTCATCAAGAAGGTGTGAGTGTACAAGAGTACACTTTGAAATTCAATAAGTTGTCAAAATATGCCCCATCGCTGGTGCCTAATCCAAGAGATGAAAAGAGCTATCTTGTGTGGGTTATGTCCGATGATATTGAGTAAGCGTGTCATTTGGATATGATTCATGACAACATGGACATTTCTCGTTTGATGGTGATTCTCAAAAACTATAGGAGAGTAGGGTCAAAAGGAATAAAATGGATGCTAAGAGGGCAAGGTCTTATGAAGGAACTAAATTTATGGGTAAGTTTTTAATGTCAAGAAAATTCTATGTTAAAAAAAAGGTTCTCCAACAAATATCCTAATCAATTTCCCTAGGCTAGTAAGGATAGGGGGGAAGAAGTTGAAATTTACCTAGTAAGAAACCTATTTGGACCAAATGTTGTACTTAGCATATGAGTTAATTCTTAGTTGGAACAGGTAATTGCTTTAGTTATGGAAAGATTATTCAAATAGTAAAAGATTTTCCTATGGTAATAGCTAGAATAAAGGATAGTAACCAAGCATACGCAAGTGGTCCTAATCCCGATGCTTCTATGAAAAACTGCTTTTATGCTCTCATGTCTACGGGTGATCAAGAGGATTCTCCCAACGTTGTAAATTATATGTTAGAAGTGTTTTCGAATAATGAGTATGTTTTACTATATCCCATTACTACTTTATCATTTGTAATTCCATTAGTAGGCAAAAAATTTATATGCTACCCGACATCATAGTTCAACCTTTCTTAGTTTATACCCAGGTGTGTGACATTATTGTTGCTAAAAGAGTCTGTATGAGTTGTCCCATATTATTATCCAATAGAGTTACATTGGTGGACTTTTGTCAAACCTTATATGTATGATTTTGATCTCATATTGATGATGTACGGTTTGCATGCTTGTTTTTTTTCTACTGATTATAGAACAAGGGAAGTTAAGTTTCAATTTCCCAATGAACCCGTCTTAGAATGGAAGGGGGGTAACTCAATCCCTAGAAATTGAATCATTTAATGTTTAAAGAATTCCAATATAATCTCTAAGGTGTATATCTACCACATTGTGAGTCTCATGCAATTGGAGTCTAAGGTTACTCCTTTAGAGTCGGTACCTGTAGTAAAGCATTTTCTAGATGTATTTCCCTATTACTTTCCTGGAAATCCTCTTGAACGGGAAATAGAGTTCCCCAGCGAGTTGTTTACGTAGACTTTTTAAATTATTCCATATCGGATGGATCCGTCCTAGTTGAGCAATCTTAAGATTCAACTCAAAGACTTACTAGACAAAGGTTTCTTAAAAACTATTATTTTTACAGGAGGCACTCCGTTGTTATTTGTTAAGAAGAAGGGTAGGTCCTTTAGGATATGCATTGATTACCATCAACTAAATGAGGTCACCATAAACAAAAAGTACCCTTTCCCTAGGATCGATGATTTTTTTGGTCAACTAAAATGGTCAAGCTACTTTTCTAAAATTATTTTGAGTTCACGATCACCAACTTAAGGTGAGAGGTGAAGACATACGTGAAATGGCTGTGAGAACTAGGTATGGTTATTATGAGTTCCTAGTAATTTTTTTGGTCTAAACAATATCCTAACGACTTTTATGGACAGTATTGCATCTTCTCAAGCATCATCAACTCTTTGACAAATATGGTAAGTGTGATTTTTCGTTGAGATTGTTTTTTTTTTGTAACAATTTTTCTAATGATGCTATAGAGGTCAATCCAAAGAAAATAGAAGAAATTAAGAATTGGCCTAGAACTTTGACCCCAACCGATATTAGAAGTTTCTTGGGTTTAGCCGGTTATTAGAAGAGATTTGTTGATTGGTTTTTATCCACTGCTTCTCCTTTGACAACCTTAACACAAAATAATGTTAAGTTTGAATGGTCGGAATCTTGTTAAAGAGGCTTCTAAGAGTTGAAAAATAAGGTTACCTACGTTCCGGTGTTGACTCTACGAATGTTTATTCAAGGGTTTGTAGTCTATTGACGCTTCTCGTGTAGTATTGGGTTGTGTCCTCACGCAACATAGTAAGGTCATAGCTTTTACCTCTAGAAAACTCGATGTGCATTAGAAGAATTATCTAACTCATGACCTTTAATTTGTAGTCATGGTATTTCCTTGAAAATATGGAGGCATTACTTGTATAAGGTTCATGTGGATGTATTCATATACTACAAGAGACTTTAATATGTGTTCACTTGAAAGTAGTTGAATCTCCGACAAAGAAAGTGGTTTGAACTTTTGAAAGTTTACTATATGAGTATTCTTTACCACCCCGCGAGGCCAATGTGGTTTTAGATGCTCTAAGTCAAATGTCAATGGGAACTGTATCCCATGTTCCCTAAAATAAGAAAGAATTAGTTAAAGAGGGGCACATATTGGCTCTATTGGGTTTTTGGTTGGAAGATTCTTTGAAAGTATGTTCTATGGTTCATCAAAACTAAAAAATTATCTTTAGTGGTGTAGGAGAATTCTATGGAACAACTTGATACTAAATTGATGGAGTCAAAGGTATATTGTGTGTACCGGATGTTGATGGTCTAAGGGGACAAATTTCGGATGAGGCTAATCACTCATGATATTCAATTCAAATGGGTGCCACTAAAATGTATTGTGATCTTCAAAGATCTATTAATGGAATGGTTTAAAAAGTTATATAGCAGAGTTTGTGGCCAAATTCCCTTATTGTCAACAAGTTAAGTTCGAACATCAAATGCTAGATCGTTTAACTCAAGTGGTGGATGTTCCTACTATGAAGTGGGAAGATATCAATATGGATTTTGTAGTGTTTTTGCCTTCAACCAAGAGAAAAATTATTAAATATTGGTGATTGTTGATACATAGATGAAATTCGTCGACTTTATCCCTATCAAATCTACTTTTTCGGCAGATGAGTATTCTAAGTTGTATCTTAATGAGATTATTAGTTTCATGGAATCCCTTTGTCCATCAATTTGGATACAGGTTCCCAATTCACTTTACCCTTTTGGAGGTCTTTTCAAAAAGGGCTAGGTACTCATGTGAAACTTAGAACCACTTTTAATCCTCAAACGAATGGTCAAGCAGAGCATACCGTCCGGATACGGGAGGATATCTTAAGAGATTTTGTTATTGACTTCAAGGATAATAAGGATGATCACCTACAGCTAATAGAGTTGTCCTAAAATAATAGCTACCGCTCGAGTATTTCCATTGCACCTATTGAAGAACTATATGGTAGGAGACTTTGGTCTTCGGTTGGGTGGTTGAGGTAATAGAGACTTCACTCTTTCGTCCCGAGATATTCTATGAGGTTTTATAGAATTTTCAGATGATAACTGATAGGCTTAAAAAAGCCTATAGTTTGCAAACATCATATGCCAGCTCTAGAAGAAGAGATCTTTAATTTGAACCAGGTGATAAAGTCTTCTTGAAAATTTCACGATCAAAGTGGTGATGAGATTTTATAACAAGGAGATGTTTAGTCCCTGGTATGTGGGCCATTATGAGATAAAGAAATGGGTCGCGATGTTTCCTTATGAGTTGAAATTATTAAGTGAACTAGCGTCGGTTCATCCCATATTTCATGTCTCTATGCATAAGAAATGTATAGGTGACCCTTATCAATTATCCCAATTAAAGGATGAGGAGTGGATGAAAAAACTTTTGTATAAAGAGGTTTGTATTGATATATTATATCGACAGTTCATGAAATTGAGGAATAAAGAGATGGTCTCCATAAAAGTCTTATGGAGAAGCCACCTAATTGAGGAATAAAGCAACATTGGAATAAAATAAAATAAAATTTTAAAGTTGAGGTTAGTAATCCTTGTAAAATAAAATTATAAAGAATGTTTTACTTGACTTGCTTTGCTAATATGTGCATATGTTTGTAGAGGTTCATGCTAAATGCAATTTATATGAAATTTCCACTCATGTTAAATTTACACTTCCATATAGTGTATTATGTGACATGTTCATGGGAAATTGAAGTAAGCATGTTACTGTTGCTTGAAAGAATAATTTCATGGTAACTCTTGATGTTCATGATTGAACTCATGTTGATATTGAAAACATAGTTATTCATGTTGTATACTAAATTTTGAATTAAGTTGCTATGGGTAATATGATGCTTATGTTTTTAACAGAGTTGTGAAGTACTCCTATGAGTTGTGACTCATGAAGATTTTATGTTGTTTTTGTTGTTTCTGTTGGTTAGGCTGCTAGTATTTACCCTCTTACCCCCCCCCCCTTATAAGAATATCTAGGTGTCATTAGTAGATGAATGTTCCTAGGAGGGGGGATCATGTAACACTCCGGAAGTCCATGACATATAATAGATCTTTAACTATTAAATAGTGAAAAAAATGATGTTTCGAGGACTAGAATAATATAATATACTATTTTAGAAGTATTAAATCCTAAACACCAAAGGAAGACATTAATGTCCGCAAACTAGTGAAATTGAACTAGAGACGTCCTTATGTTTTGAGAAGGTTTGGGAGTATAATTTGAAGTCTAAAACTTGTAAAAATACATTAAAACAATAACATAATGTATATAGGGTAAAAACATCTTGTTACGACTCCCAATGGACCACCGGAAGGGTCCTTGAGGAGGACCCAAACACTGGATAGGAGATTGCCAAAGTATCCTGTGAAAAGCAATAATTTGGAGGTGGTGGCGCTTCACGCCCATAAAACATGATAGGAAAAAATTTCCTCGCAATACGGGTCCTTCACGAGACTCACTACCTCAAACCAAATTTCAAAAAAGATTCGTAAGTGCCTCTGCGGTGAGCAACAAGGTCTTCTATTCAACCGCATCGTTTTTAAGTCAATTTGACTTCCTAAAATGATCAAATTAAGTGAGGGGTTTTTTTAGTATCGTCATAACCCAAATGTACCCCCTAGAAGTTAGGGATAACCCTCGTTTCGTGACCGGGTTTACTTGACCGTTTGTGGTCTTGTAAAAGCCCTTTGACTATCGTTCATTACTTATGACATGAAAAGTAGTGTGGAATTAAAAAAATTCATGAATTAATTATAAAAAGGAAATGTTTTAAGAATACTTATGTAATCTCATTGTCACAAGCTAAACTGAAGGCAAAATATAATATTTTAGGCACAAGGTCCTTTACATTAAAAGGGAAATACATAATAAGTCTTAATAATAAACTTGGAAACAATAGACTATGTCCTCGAATATACAAGGACATACCAAACCTTGAGAGAGTAGATTTCCTAAGCTTCACCTTCGAATCCTCCAAAAAACCTTAAACCTATATTATACAGTATATTAATGTATAAGGTTAGTACAAATTAAATACTAAGTATGGCATATGCAAAAACATGTGAAAAGGGACATTATAGTAAACACACATTTCCTACCAAATAAGTAAAAATTTCAAGAATCTAAAAGCAAAAAATCATAAGAATTATCATATAATTCATAGAGGAGAATTTTTATTATTTTAAACTCAAAAGGACACTTTACTGTAAAACATCTCAAACAATATAGTTTTTTCATATAACAATTACAGTGAACTACTTAGACTCCAAAGTGGTGAAACTTCCAAATCATTTCCAATGAGGAATAAGTATCATTTCCACTGATGTTTCCCTTCAAATTTCATCCTAATACTCACTAAGGTAAGACATTAAGGAAGTACACATATACCTCTTCCAATACACACCAAAGCGACCCTCGAGACTTCCTTCCTTTTGGCATACTCACCTCCGGATAACAAGCACCCACTTAATGGAAATAAAATAGAACACCCAACAACACACGAAGAATTCCGTTTTGAAATTCCTAATTTGTGCAATGAGTAGATGGTGTCCCATACCACACCCTACCCTATGTAGTACACTCATTCAGAACACTTTGCACCAAGATTCCCCTTTCGGAAGATCCTACATAGTGCAATGGATAAATAGAGTCCCATTCCAGTTCCTTCTCTATGTAGAACAATCCTTTGAAGACTTAGCACATTCAATTTTTTGTGGGAGTTAGCGCAACTGAGATAGATAATTTGAGCTAGACATGGAATCCCGATATTAGCCCCTATCGGATAAGGGATCCTCACTTTCCTAGAGTAAGTTCATTCTTTTATATTTTACATGGCTTTCCCAATATCAACATTTATTGGGGTACATAGTTAACGGATAAGGAGATTTTTCAAGTAACTCATTCTCTACTAACGAAGTGTACTCATCTAAGAGGTAGATTGGAATACAACATTTCAACTCACGGAGTGTAGCCTCCTCTTTTTCATATCCTCTCGGTGCTAGACATAACCCTCACGGAATCTATATACTTTAAACTATATGTTAAAGATAACTAGTGAACACCACATCTCACCTCACGAAGGGCATTCATTGTCCTATTTATCATAGAAATCTCTAAGAATATTGTGAGGTTGCTACTAAATACTTTTTCTCATCTCACGACGAGTGTTCACCCTTAAACTCCTCTACTTACTGTTCTTATCTTCTTCCATTCACTTAAGTGTGTGTGTGTGTACTTGTGATCACATATTGAATATAGCATCATTTTATTTACATTAGCTTTGATAGAAGCTTTAGACCTACTATCATCAATTCACACACTTGACATGCTTCACAAAGTCATATACTTTAATTAGGCATAATCTAAGCAAAACATGCAATTCGACTTCACAAAAAAGAAAAGAGGACATATATCTTCATCATCACTTCATTTCACACAGTAGGCCTTCAAAGCCACAATAACAAAACATACTAAGTAATATCAAGTTCATAAAATAAACACCGCCACAAGAAGGTGGACCATACCACTCAACAGTAAATTATTATAAGAATTACACAATATAGGAAACGCACCATATTACCACAGCATAACAATCTATAAGCAATTTTTCAATATTTCATCATTCAAAGTCCATTAGGGCAGTAGCTATACCAAAATGACAACATAGGAAAACCAAAGTTTATACCCTACACAACCATGCTCATTTGAACCATTACTTACCAAAAGTTTGAAGTATGCATATACATAAGTTCTTCAGTATCTTATCATTGAAATCATTAAATCATACTAGAATAAACACATTTAAAACATTAAAAGCATTTATAAGAAGACCCATGCTTAAGATCAAAGATAGAACAAAATAGAGTTTGAAAACCCTTTTTGATATTTCTTATAAATAACTCCTTGAATGGAAGAGGGTTCAAGGATGGATAATCTATCTCAAATGCAATATAAACCACTGATTTGTGATGCAGAACACGTTCCAATGAGACTTGAGAGAGAATTCT
Organism: Solanum peruvianum; assembly: GCA_027705065.1. Classification (NCBI taxonomy): domain Eukaryota; kingdom Viridiplantae; phylum Streptophyta; class Magnoliopsida; order Solanales; family Solanaceae; genus Solanum; species Solanum peruvianum. Next base: position 28,196,697 of record JAKWJD010001765.1, on the reverse strand, counting down.
AAGGGTGGGGGGTTCTAGGTTTTAGGAAATGAAGGCTAAAATTAAGTGTAAAGGTTTCAAATACTTTATTATACGTAAATAACCCTAAAAATAATTTACTTGGGTTATTATAGACTTGGGGTGAATTTACCAACCACCCCAGGACTTCTCAGGCAAAAGACAGCTTTTGGAGGCAGCACAAACGGTTCCCTACAGAAGGTCCATTTTGTCAACCAACGCCCCGTCGATGGCTTTTCATTCGTTGGGAGTGAAACTATCCAATGTAAACGCTTCCATGTCAAAACAACTTACCAGGTCGATGGGCCATCTCCTTGTCAACTAGCCGTCGATTGGCTCATCAATTGGTCACTGCTTTTTAGAATTTTTGTCTAAGTGTTTGGGTCCTCTTCTAGGGCCCCTAATTGGTACTAGATAGAGTTGTACACGGACTTCAAACTCCTAAACGTAGTATTCTATGTATTTGGAACACCTAGCATCAATTTCACGCAAAACAAACATGTAAAACTCACTCAAACACCTCTAGACAAACAATCACTTTATAAGGCATATCTTCAAAACGTCATGCTTATTTTTTGACGTTGACCTCAAACCTTAACCAAATTTCACACACTGACTAAGAACACTGAAGTAACTCATTTTAAAACAAAATTAACTCAAGAAACAGTGATGAGGCTCCAGTTTACCTAAGTTTGTTTTTTGGCATTACATTCTCCCCTACTTAGAACAACATTCGTCCTCGAATGAAAATAAACTTCAAGAACAACAAGGACACACATAAAATCACATATCAAACACACAAAATAAAAGGATCAACTATAAAGGAGAATTCTTTTACATTTTCAAGTACTTAGGAATATAGGAAATGCTTTCCATCTTACAAATTTTCAAAGCTGACCCTTAATCTTCTTTAATAGAGGAAGTACCTTCTCCAACATTAAACATGCTAGCATAAAAAAAAATTCACACATTGAAACTTCAATGAAGCCAAGGCAATTTTTTTCAAATTGCAATATTTTCACAGTGAACATTCAGTGTAACACTGCCAAACATACTAAAAATTTCATTCTTTGAGCAATTCATCAAGATGACATGATCATACAAACTATTAGACTATGTAAACTCATTTCATAATATAAAAACAACAATAAAAATAAGTTAAGACTTACAAAAACCATCATCTCTGGATTAGTTATCCTCTCATCCCACAGGGAAGAGTTCTTCTTTTGAGCATATGATCTAGGGAAGCTTTATTGACCTCTCTCCCACATTCTCTAATGTTAAATCCCTCATCTTGTGTCCCTTATTACCACATGCAATATAACCATCCATTCTTGCAAGACACCTACCCAAATGTTGGTTCCAACAAGTAGTGATCTATTCCTCTTAATAGAATGGCCACCACCTATGAAATTTTGGTTTCTGAGACCTATCCTTGTTTTGCTTGGAACAATCTCGATGGTAGAACATTTATAAGGATTTTTGTTAGTAGAATCATCCGACGTACAACTCTTACCCACTTTCCTTATCTCCTAAGTTTTGTACTCCTCAATTTGTTGTGCAAAGACCATGAGCCTTGAGATATCTATGTCATTAAGAAGCATTGTCGTACAACACTCTTCCTTCACCAAACTAGACACTCCCATCACAAATTTGTTCATGTTAGACGATGGGTTGGCTACCATGTTTGGGGCATACTTAGAGAGTTGGGTGAATTGGAGATAGTACTTTTTAACGCTCATTCCCTTTGATGAAGGTTCATGAATTCAACCATCTTCTACTCAGGCCACTCTAGGGGAAAGAAACTATCAAGGAAACCTGCTTTGAATTCCTCCCATTCAACTGGACCTCTCTCTAAGGGTCTCTCAACCCTCCATTGCTCAAACTACACTTAAAAGACATCTTTGAGTTGGTAAGCGGCTAACTCCGCTTTGTCCTTAGTGGTCACACCAATATCATATACCACTTTGAAAACTTCATGTATGAAACTTGTGGATCTTCATCTATCTTAGTGCCATGTAAAGTGGGAGGTTTCGTCCTCATAAAATCCCGAATTCTAGAAATGGGAGTACTAGGATTAGGTTGGGGTCCAACTTCTTGGTTAGCTTGGGCATCAAAGGATTATTGACAACATGAGATTGAGCCGTCATGAGTTGGTCCAAATTCATTAGGGCAGCCCTCAACTCCGCATAATTTATATCCCCCTCAACATAAGGAGATTGAGGAATAGAAGGCACTTGAGGCACCTGAAGATCTTGGGGTTCCGAAGGCCCTGAAGGTTCTTAAAGAGAAACCTCCTCATTCTCGTCCTCAGGGCCAACAATAGGTACTTGGACAACAAGGCGAGGGATCCTCTCATTAGATACACCTACCTCCATCTTTATAGCGGTTGATCTCCTCATTTTCATGTCCTATAAACACAAAGAGAATAAGTTTTGAAAAATGGCTTTTATTATTTAACTCTAGGACACAACATTAGAATAGATAAGAATGTGAAACTTCTATAATACTATAGCCTCTTTTCCATGGATGTGTCGCGACTCACACCAATGACCAACATACTACTAGATGTTCTTGTGAGACTTTAAGAACCTTAAAAACTCCCATAACCTTATAATCTAATATCAAGTTTGTCACGACCCGAAAGTACCCGCTATAAGCTAGGGAGCCCTGATTTTGATCCCGGTCGTACTTGACCCTTTGGGATCTTGTACAAGCCCTTTAATTATCGTTCATTATATAAAACATAAAAGTAGTGTTAAATTAAATTTTTTCATGAATTAATTTATAAAAATAAACTATTTCATAAATACTTAAAAATCTCATTGTCACAATCTAAACTTAAGACACGACATAATATCTTAGGGACAAAACCCTTGATATTAAAAGAGAAATACATAAAAAGATTTAGTGTTAAAACTAGGAAACAATAGACTATGTTCTCATATACATGAGGACATACCGAATATTGAGAGAGGAGATTTCCCAGGTTTCAACATCAAATCCTAAAAAAAGTCGTCAACCTATTCTTATAGAGTATATAAAAGTATGGGGTTAGTATGAATAATGTACTAAGTATGGCATATGCAGAAACATGCAAAAATGGACATTTTGGTAAAAAAACACATCTCATGCCGAATAAGCAATGCATTAAAGAATATAAAAGAAAAACATCATAAGAATTATTGTTTAACACTCAGAAGAGAATTTTCATAATTTTAAATTTAAAAGGACACTTTAGAGTAAAACATCTCAAACATTAAAAGTAAGTGCATTTAACAATTACAGTGAACTACTTAGACTCTAAAAAGGTGAAACTTTAAAAGAATTGCCAATGAGGAATATGCATTATTTGCTTTGGAGTTTCGCCTAGAAGGTCATCCTAAGACTCACTAAGGTAAAACATGAAGTAAGTACACATATACCTCCTTTAATACAAAAGAAAGCGACCATTAAGAATTCCTTCCTTTCGGCATACTCATCACGGGATAACAAGTACCCATTAAAGGGCAATACAATAGAATAACACCTAATAACACACCATGAATTCCCTTTCGGAATTCCTACGTAGGTTATGTAGTACACTCATTTAAAAGACTTGGAACAAAGACTACCCTTTCGGAAGCTTCTACCTAGTGCAATGGATAGATAGCATCCCATAGCACCACCTTCCCGAAGTAGTACGTTCTTTTACGAGACTTAGTTCATTCAATTCAAATAAGACTCACCAAGACTTCCCTTTAAGATTTGCGTCCCTAGTGAAATGGATAGATAGAGTCCCATTCCACTACCTACTCTAAGTACAAAACTCCTTTAGAAGACTTAGGATATTCGATTTTTTGTGTTAGTTAGCTTAATAGACATAGGCCATGAGATCTATTCGTGGAATCCCGAATTTAACCCCTATCGGATGAGGGATCCTCACTTGTCTAGACTAAGGTCATTCTTTTCTCATTTACATGGCTTTCCCAATAGCTACATCTATGTGGGCTCATATTTAAGGGATAAGAAGATCGCTACAAAGTAACTCATTCTCTACTAACGAGGAGTACTCACCTAAACAGGTAAATTGGAATATAATATCTCAATTCAAGAAGTGTAACAACCTCTTATTCATATCCTCTGGTGTTAGACATAACCCTGATAGATTCTAAATACTTTAAACTATAGGCTAAAGATAACTAGTGAACACCACATCTCAAATGATTAATGTCATTCATCCTCTGACCTATCTTAGTAAGCTCTTACGATATAGTGAGGTTGCTACTAAACACTTCATCTTAACTCACGAAGAATGTTCATCCCAAAACTCCTCTACTTACTCAACTTAGCTTCTTACATTCATTTATGTGTGTGTGTACTTGTGAGAACATCGTGCATATAAATATAATTTCATTCACATTAGCTTCTATACAAGCTTTACACCTACATTAATCAATTGATACACTTGACAATCTTCACAAAGTCATATACTTTACTGAGGCATAATCTAAGACAAACATCTAATTCAACTTCAAAAAACACAAAACAAGACTTATCTTCATTATCAATTAGTTTAAAATATAGGCTTTCAAAGCCACAATCACACAACATACTAATTAATATCAAGTTCATCAAATAAACACCGACACCATGAAGGTTGACCATACCACTTAAGAGAAATTTATTATAAGAACTACACAATATAAGATACTCACCATATAACCATTACATCACCATAGCCAATTTCTAAATAGTGGATCATACAAAGTCCCTTAGGTCAGTAGCTAAACCAAAATAATAACATAAGAAAACCAATGTTTATACACTACACAACCATGCTCATTCAACATATTTCTTACAAAATGTTTGAAATATTCATATGCATAAGTTCATTACGTTAACATTAAAATCATCACTTCATACTATATTAAATAAATTTAAATCATTAGAACACTTTTACAAGAAGACCCATGCTAAAAATCAAAGATAGAAGAAAATAGAGTTTGAAACCCCTTATGTAATCTTTTGGAAATCAATTCATGAATGGAAGAGGGTTCAAGGATGGATACCATATCTCAATTCAATACAAACCAGTAATTTTTGATGAAGAGTACGTTCCAACATGCCCTCCATGTTCTTCTTGACATCTATCTTCCAAAGATACTTGAGAGTGAATTCTAAGGGAGAGGGGTTCCAGGTTTTAGGAAATAAAGTCTAAAATTAGGTTTTAGGGTTTAAATTAAATTAAAATCTAGATAACCCGGAAAAAAAAACTTCATAGGGTCATAAAATACTTGGGGTGAATTTACCAAACACCCAAGACTTTACATGCAAAAGATAGCTTTTGCAAGAAGCACAAACTCTGTCCTACAGACGGGCCACTTGTAAACCAACGCCCCGTCAATGGTGTGTCGTTTGTTGCTACTTCAAATCTCCAATGTGCAGGATCCCATTTTCAAACGACGGACCAGGTCGACAGGTCGTCTCTTGGTCGACTGGTTGTGGATTGGCTCGTCAATTTATCAATGCTTTTTGGTAGTTTTGTCCAAGTGTTGGGGTCTTCTTCTAGGGCTCCTTGTGGATCCTTGTTGTACCCATAAGTGAGACCCCTAAACAGTGTTTTATAGGTCTGAGGAACACCTCACATGAATTTCAAGCCAGACGAACACGTAATACTCACTCAAACACCTCCAGACACACAAGTACTTTCTAAGGAATATCCTTCGGATGTCATGGACGTTCTTGAACGTTTGACCTCCATACTTAGTGAAACTTAAGACACTAACTAAGAAAACTAAAGTAACACATTTTAAAATAAAATAAATTCAAGCAAAACTCATTTGGCTCTAGTTCACCTTACTGTATTTTGGGGCGTTACAAGTACTATACGTGGGGGTTATATATTTATTTGGAGTTAGTTTTAAATAATTTTTAACCACCCAAAGCAATTCCCCAAATTACTCTCAGTTCTCTCTAAGTTTGTCTCTCTATTCAATCTCCATTGAAGAGAATTGGTAGCTTGTATAAGAAGGCCACGTACTAAACTTTTCTTCTAAAATTTGTGGAAAAGGTCTTCATTAGTGTATGAATTCTTCACTCTTAGGATTCCTTTCACCAAGAGGTCAATGAAAAGTTGATTTATCAATCTTCCAAAAATCAAAGGTTTCCTCTACACATGACTTTCTTTCTAAATATTAAATTGGTGATTAATTATGATGAATTATGATTACTCATTAAATTTGTGATTAATTATGATTAATTAATATCGCTAATGAGTAAAATAAAGGTTATTTGATGTTAATTAATCGAGATTTTGTTGCATTTATGTTTTTCCCTAAATTCTCTAAATCATGGATCTTGGTTGATAAATTACTTAATGGTGATAAGGTTATAAGTTGATTTATTGGTGTTGATTGTAATGTTTCATCATTAAATCCTTTGTATCATATATTTATTGGGATTTTGATATAGTTCTTGAAGATCCCATCATTTTCCCTTTTCCCTAACTCTTGGTTCTTTTATAGTTTACTGTTGTTATATGGTAATGACTGAATTGATGGATGAATATAACTGAAATGATGATGAAATCTTGAAGGAGGTTGTGGAAGCTATTTGGTAAGGCCTTATGATCATTTTTTTCTTTACTTCAGTGAGGATGGTATATTATTGATGATGATGTTCAACTGAAATATGATATATGAATAGAATAAGAAGATGATATCATGCCATGTTATGGATCTGTTGCATTGTCAGTTTTTGATAGGGGTATGATCATGCAAAGTTGAATGTAATTCTTTTGTTTGCCTTATTATGATATGACTATGATGTTATGATGTCACTAATGAAGGGTTGTAATGAAAGAAAATTCTCATACAATACCTAATGAGCTAATTAAATGATTATACAAACGTTTAGTCTACCATGGCATGTATTAGATTTGATGATTAACTAAGGCTTAAATACATGTCAAAAAGAGACATTATGTTAGCACAAAACGAACTAAATATGATACGGGTTCCTTCCGAATGAGGCAAGGTAGGTTCACAATGGTTCTCATGAGAAGGATACTAAAATACAATTGTACATAAAATGGATTTCCAAGATATATCTCCTTGTTCCTTAACTATGTTTCCCACATAGGAAAACTTGCTAGTGGATCCACCTTGAATGCTATGTTCATGTTTTAATTCAACCTTTGGAAGTAGAGCACCTTCTTCCGTTAAAGGGTTAAAAGAAACCAGATTCCATGATTATCTCACATGGTCTATTGGAGGTTAAGGTGATTGTACCAGAAAGTCAAATTAATGAATGAAAGTAATAAAGTGAACACTAACTAGGGCTATTTATGGGGTTCTAATTAGTGTGTGTAAGGGTATGAGACTTTACCTATACATTGCAAAAGTTAACGTTTAGAGGAGTCCTAGGAGGATGTTTTTATGCACATATGTTATGAATAAAATACATATATTGACTTTACATGATATTGGTCTTATATGATATTGAGTTCATTTGATTAACATTATAATGGTATAAGTTTCTTTATATGATGATGAATATGTATGATATGATGTTATATGAAATGTAGACATTGATTATGGTCTCGTACCAAGATTACTTGATTATTTGCTGGGTTATGGGGCTTCACATGAGAATTGAACTTGTACGCTTGGTCGGGGATTGTGAGTAAAGGGTCTTGTAAACGTTGATGTTATGAACTCTATCATATGAGATATTGATGTGGTTTATCATAATGTTGGTCTTTTATTTGATATGGACATAGGTTAAGGTTATTATGATTATTGACTAGTATATGTTTTTTTTATGTGCATAATGGTTTATTTAAGTGACATAGCATGGTTTTTTAAAAAAATGTCCCTATATTCATGATTTCAAATATGTGACTTTCATATATCCACAATTTGTACATGTGGTTTGCACTAATCCATATTCTTTATATTTCTATAAGTACGTATGTTCGGGCCATTGAAGAAAAGGAGGCCATATCTACGATGACTTTGAACTTTTCCCAGTTATTGGTGAGTACTCAAGTTCAAGGATGATACATTTTCTAGATTTATGAATGTTGCTTATGTCTAAAGACAATTTTTCTTTCCTTCATCATTTTAGAATTTTTTGTAAGCCTATATGGGACATATTGTACTAGTGTAAGGGCTATGCAAAAATTATTATATTCTATTATAGAAGGTTTATATGTGAGAAGAAGAATTTAATATTCTATATGAATTGAGTATATTGCATAAACGAGAAATCTAGGTACACTTCATAAACGAGGATTCTATGTAAAGTTCATCTATGATAAAGGAAAAGTCTCACTATACTTCACTATGAATAAGTTTTAAGTTTTCCGCATTTTTTGGACCTCTAATATGTAATGATGTAACAAATCTAAAAATTTATAAGATAAGAAATGCTTAATGTGTCAAGAATGCCTATGATTAGACAAGGGTTCACGCGGATTGATGCGCGTAGAACCAAACCTCAGATTCCGTTTACATCCGACCAAACTAACTTTGTTACTTCATTGATCTCGGAAAGGTTGGTTCCAATCATGTAGGACTCTCGAATACGATATTTACTTGAAGGAGTCTTTAAAAAACTTAAAAAGGGTAAATCATAGGTTTGTAGGGTCTAGGGATAAAATGGTCTTTTTCCAAGATAAGGGAAGTATCTTTATTACCCTAGAAATGTAATTAAATTACTAATTCATAAGGTGGAGGGGCATTTTGTGAAGAGATGGACGAAATTTGGCTCTTAATGTGAAGTCTTGCTCCACCCAGGTTCGAACCTACGTGGAAGCAATGAATTAAATTATTTTTAATTTAAGTTGGTAAATTTATGTAATTAATTTATATTTATTAATAATTATCTGATTTATAATAAAAGAAAATCCGATTTCTAATAATTAAATAAAGCCTTATTTGAATAAGTTCTAAACTAGACTTCTAAAGCTAAGAAAACCCTTCTTTCCCACAGTCATCTCTCTCTTTCACGTCTCTATCACTCTTACTCACGTTAATCTCTGCCAAAAAACGTATAAAACAGTAGGTAACGATTTTCTTAGCACTTGAACAACTCAAAACGAAAATTATAAACAAACAACCAATCAAACGCGTCAGGCAAATAAAGGGTTTTTCCGTCAAGTTGGTGTTGAAGTTGATGGATTTGGATATGTGTTTGGAGGGGTTCTTTGGGCAGAAAATCGAGGTTTTAAGGTCAAACAGGTATGGGTTCTTTTCTCTCTTGGTCCCTTTAGTATGAGACTCCTTATCTTTCAGAATATTCATTCCTAAAACTAGGATTGTTCCCCATTGCATATCCCTATCTTAGCTCCCATTGAATCATAGGTTGGTTATGTTTGCTAGTAGAAAACTAGGGATGAAATTTTTTTTCGTGATGATTATGTTTTTATGTGTATGTTTGGTATTAGGTGACTTATGTTGATGTTTCCGAAAATGTAAGTAGGTGTGTATGTGTGTGTTGCTATGGCTGTTGTTCATGGTTTAGGACATGAAATGGTATGATAGTTCTTTATATTTCATGTAAATATGTTGATGGAAATGTGATGTTCATATGAGTTGAAATGTGGATAATTTTAGGGATAATCCCTTGGCTAATGGAATCCATCAAAATGCACCTAAAACGTTTTAAATGCATTATGAAATTTCCGTAAAAACTAAGGTGTAACATGACGGAAGGATGTTGAAAAATTACAGAAAATTTCCATCTTCTAGTGATGAATACTGGTCAGCAAAGAATGTTCTAAATGTTGGAAAAAAAGAATTAAAACAAGTGAGGTCATGGAGGATTGAACCCGTTACCTCACCATGTTAAAAACCATGAAAACAAAGAAATAAAAAAATGCGGTGAAGGGATTCGAATCATGGTATTGGCTAGAAAATGTAACTTATAAGTAAAAACTATGATATGAGAGGTGTGGGATTCGAACCCACCACCTCTCTATAAAATATAAGGAAGAGTAAAAGAAAAAAAAGTAAAATGTGAGGCGTGGGAACCGAGCTCACCACATCTATGTAGTGAAGGAGAGTGAAAGGAAATGAATGAAAAGAGATGTGAGGCGTGGGAATGAGAATGTGGAGGTTCGATCCCACATTCTCTTAGTTTCATTAAGGGAAAAATGAAGAGAGAAATTAAGGGGAAAATACAATGAAGGCATTACAGCTCGAACTTGGGTCCCCAAGCCGTATGGATTAAACCAAAATGAATAAAAAAATGTAAGTGTTGATCAAGATATTTGAAAACCCTGTTCCCTTGCCCAAATTCCGTATTGATACATAAGTAATACGTGAATTAAATGTTCAAGATTAATGCTGCCTACTTAGATCGAAATCGAGATCTTGACATACATACACGATGCATAAGTCTTTTACTAGATAATCTTAGGAATATATGAGTCACTTAAACAAACTATGAATCAAGCCTCATGACTTGTATGTATAGACCCATAAGTTTAGCATACGTCTAAAAATAAGTAAACCGATGATGTACATAGTGAAATGATGAAATAAACAAAGAAATGATTAAATGAACAATGAAATGACGAAACCCTAGAAGGGTTAAGTTAGAGTGTGAAACACACTAAATGGCCAAATGCATTGGAATTTGATTATATGAACAATGAAATGATGAAATGAACAATCAAATGATGAATGAACAATGAAATGATGAAACCCATGAAGGGTTAAGTGAGGGTGTGCAACACACTAAATTGCCAATTAAATTGGCATTTGATGAAATGAATATTCACGTAAAATGGGGTGAGGAATTATGAAGAGCAAATGAGCTAATATTAATGAATGTTGTCATAGAATGATATAAAGCTAATTTAAAAGATGAGAGTAATCTTAAATGAGCCTAAGTAAATGTTACAAAAATGTACTCAACTATCAGAGTGTAAAGTTAATGAAGAGACAAGTCTCTATGAACACTATAATAAGAGAACACTATAATAAGAGTATTGAAATTAACACACTTAATACTAATGATCAGATGAGAAATCATCTATTGAGATATGATTTACTCATAGTAGAAGCGAGCTTTCAATACTTATGAGTTGAATGAAATGGAACTTTATACTGAGCACTGATAGACTAGATATTAGTGGTGATGTCTTCTTTCGGGAAGGGCGGAGTTTCACATAACTCTCATGAGATGAAACTAACCGGCATGCAGAGTATGGTAGTCTACAAACCTATACTACAAATATAGGTATCTAGCGGGGTTCAACTCCCATGTACGCTAGCAAGTTTTGGGTCACTTTGGACGGTGATTCCACCTATATTTGGTGTGGGGTTTCATGATACTGGATTTCATGATGCTCACATGTTCTATGTTAGTTAATATTAGAGTTCCCAATGAATGAATGATGCCAGACTCAAATGATGCTCATAATGAAACGAATGATTATAAAGGTGTTAGGATAGGATAATCAAGAGGGGATTTAGATTCAAGTAACGACATTAGGTCATTTTTGGTTATTGCACAACGAACCCAATGAAAGTCTTAAACCACATACTAGGTATAGCTGGTGTTTACACTGGCCCTTGAATGAAATGAAATGAAGTAGGTATAAATGAATAAAATGGAGTCTCTGTTTGCTAAAGCAGACTACCTCTTTGAAGTCCCATAAGTTGAGACCTCATTTTTGGGATATTTAATGTCAAGTCCATGATCTGAGGTATCATGGCATACGAATGAATGATTTGAACAATGTTATGTGTTATATGAATTATGATACATGCAATTTGTACGCTGTGGTGTGGTGTGTGAAAAATGTTATGTATGACGATGCATGTTACTCTATTGGCATAACTTTCCTAATCAACATTTGTAAATCTCATAAACTTTCCCAATCCAAATTTCTAAAGATCACTCACTTTCCTAATATCAATTTGGCAAGTCCACTGACTTGACCTTCTACAATCATGTAGTTAAGACAAAGCTACTCGTACTCATGCATATCCTTGGTGTGTGCTTGCATATACCCATACACAGTACAAGTGTGTACTAACCCTATACAACTCTAAAACTTTAGGTGTTGTCATAGATGGACACTAGAGCTACTGGATAGGTGATGCAACTACTCGAATGTCGCGCATTCATTCGGACATGGTAGGCCCTCATGTTTTAGAGGACGGTCGCCTATTTACATTCTATCTTAGTTTAGGATGGAGCTAGTGGAGTACGTTCCACTATCATTTTCTTTCCCATTTTATTATGACATTGTATTGGTGCCATTTTTGCAAGTACATCTTTACTGTTATGATAAATTGTTCATTTAATTTGATTATGTTAATGTTAGATATTTGATGGTGAACAATTATTTATGTAGTAGAATGTTTAGCAAGCAGGTTAGGAAACAAAAAGTTTCAAATATTCCACAAAAATTAACCTAGACAAAGTTAGAATTATGTAAGTAGGCGACCTCTAAGTGGTCAACAACGCCGGTTTCGTCTGGGGTCTAGATTCTAGTCGTGACAAATGATGTATGCATAAAGCTCTTCTAAGTCTTCTTCGATGATAGCGATACCAATTATGTCTAGGACGTCCTCCCCACTAGGGATAATTAGAATGTAAAATAAACATAAGAGTTGTAAGTATATGAATTAGCTTTCCAGATCATAACTATTCACTGTATATGAATTTTCAAAGAACACTATATGCTAAATGTATCAAACGCTACCATGCTTCGAAACATATATCATCAACTACCAAAGAGAAGTGTGTGCCTCGCATTCCAGACATAAGGACCATCTTTTTTGCTAATGATATTTAATAATAACTGGTTAGATAGTCTTCTAAGGTTCATCAAAGTATATGTCAATATATATTCTAAAAAGTTAATCTTATGACATGTACACCTATCACTACAGGTAGCTCCCCAAGATATAGTGTTCTTCATAAACCTCATACTTTTACACCTATATATAAATCCCGCACCTTTTACAATCCAAAGTGCCCTGAAGGCGTAGCCGGCGTCGTCATCCACTAAGAGGACTAATACAAGACTCTTAGCCTTCGTCATAGAATGTCAAAGGTAAAGAACGCGGAAATATAGTAACATTTACTTATATAGTAATGAGGTTTACATAGACCTCTACATAGGAAGCATAAATAGGCTTCTCATATAAACAACATACAACATATAGGAATTTAGTCTAATACATTGTCTCATATTAAACAATCTATAAAGTGAATCACAATAGTTTGGACACAACACTTAGTATTTCACAATATGCCATATAGGCTACAATGAAAGTCTCAAAATGACACTGAAATATTTGTCTCAAAACATAGACAAGACTAATAAGGCTTGATGAGTGGCTTTATCCTCGGAACTGATGACGACTCACCAATTGACTTAGAAAAGAGGCAAGCCTTCTTCTTAAATGACCACGAATCTTCTAAATGGACCAAACCTAAAATGTTTTGGGAAAAGGGAGAAAATATGGGCTAGTACAAACCACATGTACTAAGTATGGCTTATATTCACAAAATAATCAATGCATGAGAAAATGACAATTTAGTCAAAATCATGCTTTTTATCAATTTAATGCAATGTGCATATATAAGAAACATAACAAGTCAATTAACCATAATAGTAAACCAACACATACATCACACAAGAAATACTTGTGCAATGCCAAATATGGAACCCCATAATCCTATCAAAAGCTAAAAATCACATAAATCAATCTACTTCACAATTCAACATATTCTTATGATTCATCATCACATGATTAAATACATGAATACTACTTATAAATTATCATCATAATCAAAATCATAGTCATAATAACTAAAAAAAAATACTAGAACCATCCATTAGAACCTAACATATGCAATTAATAAGACAAGTCTCATACCCACCCTTACCCTATTTAGTAGTCTTTATGATAACCCTAATAATAGTTCACATACATAACTAATTCATGTATGTTTACATTTAGGAAAAAAGTGCAATGACCGACACGAGACCATGTGAGATACAAACAATCCGGTGTTCTATTCCCAGACCAAAAAAAGTGGTTTAACATTTTCCTGAGGTGTAACCATTCGTAGATAGCTATAGAGGTGGATCAACTAAGGTAGAGTCTTATATGGGCATATAGTTAAGGGTCAAGTAGATTGTAGCTAGAATCCTTGACTTATTAACATTGAGGTTCCATCTCATGAGAGAACACATTATTAGGGAATTCAGACTTATTAACGTGAGGAAACCTCATGTGGGAGGCCAGAGTTACTAACGTGAGTCCTCCATCTTATTTACATGCCTTTATGGTGCTAAGCATTTATTACCTAACGTAATCATCTTATTACATCATACAATTTCACATTCTTTCTCTATAGTCACAATATCAAGTAAGGTGACCACAAGGGAGAACTATTCTCTCTCTATAGTCACAATAGCAAGTGATTAAATCTTTCACTCAACCCTTCATGTTAATGAGAAACTACATTCAATCACATAATGATCATACTATATCTAAACAAAACTCATAGCCAATACATCTATATATGGTTAGGGATAATGGAATAATGTCATCAAAGTTACAACAGGATATTAGCTATAGCATCATTATCATCTAAGTAATTTCACCCTTCATTATTTAAATCAAAGAAGAGTCATGATCATACCTCATTGACTTTCAGGGAAGTTCACCCTTAAACACCCAAGAATTCAGAACAAACATATGAAATAGGGCAATTCATGAAGTATTATCATAACATAAATCAATGTAAACAAGTGACATGTTCATCATGCTCAACAATTCACCTTAATCAATCCAAGAATTTAAGGATTTGGGTGAAAGACATGGTTCAAGGGAAACTCATAATAATTAATCAATTGACCATAAATTCATATCTAAAAAACATTAATTTATCATAATTTATCACAATTGATTCATAATTTTGTTTTAGAAGAATACTAATGTGAGGAGAAAAACCCTTGTTTTGGGGGAATCTACAAATCATCTTTTGAAGGACCTCTTGGGAAAAAGAATCCCAAAAGTGAATGAAACCATACCTTTTAGATGAGAAATCCACGTAATTGACTAGAAACTTGAGGGATTTTTTCTTCTTCTTCAAGCTTCAAATATTCTTCAATGGGGGATAATAGAAAGAGAAAGTAAGGAGAACTGAGAGCAATTGGGTTTTTATATGGGATTTTGTTTTGAGTGAGTAAATATGAGAAAAGACTAATATAAAATCAATATATAGGCCCCCCAAGAAATAACGCAAGTACCCCTCACTTAATTTCACCTTTAATGAAGTCAAACTCGAATTCTATTTTCAAATATTTCATCGTTGAACAACTAAGTATCGCAGAGTTGTTCCCACAAGATTTTCTAATTTATTATTTGAGAATGTGTATTACACGAACTTCCCTCAATGTTAACTTAAATTTTGACCTTGAGAGAAACATGTCCATGACGCGTACTCATTTCCAAAAACAAAAAAATGCTGCCTCTTGGCAACTTGCTTTGTCCAATGTCGAGCCCCTTCGTGGACCCCCTGGGCGATCCTTGAGGAGCTGTACCCGAATGTTTTCACCCCATATACTAGGTTTTACCTATTTAATATAATTATACAAGTTTTAGACTTCATATGACCCTCCGAAACTTTTGCCAAAAAAACTAGGGACGTCAACTAGTTAATTTTGCTAGTTGCCGGACGTTAAGGTTTTTCTATAATGTTATGGATCCAATACATCTAAACCAAGTTATTTATATTTATTTAGGTCTAAACCATATTTAATAAACATATATAGATCTTATTTAAGTCATTTAATTTCATGGTGTTTTAATACGGCCTTCTTAGGAACATTTGTCCCCGAATGATACTCTAAACCTTTTATAAAAAGATAAGACTCAAAACTAGCAGCAACCAACAAACAACAAGTCATAGAACATAGGAGGGAATATCAAATACTTTCTACATATAACATATCATCAACAAATAGGAAATTAATCCACACATACCATAACAAGATTTATACTTTTCATATTACATAAGGAGGTACTAAATTTTCCATTTCAATATGAGCTCAAAATGAATATTAAAAGGTCACATGTTAGTTTATTATCAAAATAATATCAAAAATGCTCATAATAATCTTTTATGACCCATTATAGCACACAACACACAGAAGTGAAAGCAAACATGATAAACATATTTCATAGAAAGAAAAGAACTCAACTTAGGCATGAACTTGTACTATAATATTCACATATATTTAGAAAAAACATGATATGATCAATAATATACATAATAGTCATATAGAGAACTATTAACCTCAATCATGTCTAGTAGTAAGTGGAAAAAGACAAGGATAGAGGGACTATATGTCGACCTCGGCCTCCCGTGTTTCGCCCTTAATAAGGTGGTTATTCCATAGAAGGCTTACAAAGGTTACCTCCTTATTCATCAATTTGATTACATTGCAATCCAGTATCTCGATCGGGACCTCTTGATAAGAAAGATCCTCTTTTATTCAATACTTCTTGAGCATGGAAACATGGAAAACATAATGAATTATGGCCAACTTATTTAGCAACCTCAACTCATATACAACACTCCAGCCTTGTTTTCAAATTTCATAATGTACTATATAACTAGGACTAAGCTTCTCCTTCTTTCCGAATCTCATCACCTCTTCGATAGGTGAAATTTTCAAATAGTATCAATCTCTTAGTGCGAATTCAAGGTTCCTCTTTCTATTTTCGGCATAAAATTTTATTTTATTTTCACATGCTTTTAGTCTATCTCTTATAACCATAACCTTCAAGAGAAATTCATAAATAAAATCGAGACCTAGTAGAAGAAACTCACCAACCTCATACCAATCAACCGGGGATCTACACCTTCTCCTATAAAGTGCCTCGAAGGGTGTCGTAGAGAAAGTTGAGTGGTAGCTATTGTTATAAAATAATTATAAGCAAAGGCAGGTGGTCATCCAAATTACCTTTGAAGTCGATGACACATGCCCTCAACATTAGTCAAGAGATTGAATAGTGTGTTCTGCTTAACCATCCGTCATAGAATGAAAAACGGTACTACCTTCACCTTCGTACCAATCCCACATTGGAATGCTTTTTAAATATGAGTGTTAAACTGAGTACCTCTTTCAGAAATGATGGAAACAGGGTCTCCATATAACTTAACTATCTATTTAATGTATAAATTGGCAAAATTTTCCATCGAATATTTGACTATGACGGGAAGTAAATGTACGGACTCGGTTAACCTATATAAAATAACCCATACCAAGTCACGTTGTCTTTTAATAAGGGGTGACCCCTCTACAAAATCCATGTTAATATCCTCTCATTTCCATGTAGAAATATAAATATTCATAGTCAAGCCACCCAACATTTGATACTCCGATTTTACTTGTTGGCATTTCGAACACTTAGATACAAAGTCCTCTATGTCCTTTTTCATACCATTTCAAAATATGTTGTTCATAAGTCACGGTTCATCTTTGTAACATTTTGTTAAGTGTAATACCAAGATAAATGAGCCTATTCCATGATTAATTCCCTTAAACCATCCACATATTGTACACAAAACCTTCCTTGGTGCCTAAGCACCCCATCTTCCCCTTGAGATAAAGAATCATAACGCTTACTAAGGACATTTTCCTTCAACTCCATGGATAGAGGATCAAGGTGTTTCTTGAAATTCACCCCAACCAATGGAGATGGCTCTAAGTTATGGCTAACCATAAAACCACCCTTTGGAGAGTCTTCTAGTCAGAGACTCAAACGAGACAACCTGTGAACCTCTTTTACTAACTCTTTTTATATTCAACTACATGACTCACAGTACATATGGACACTATACTAAAGGCATCCTCTACCACATTAGCTTTTTCGGGATAGTAAAGGACACTCATATCATAGTCCTTTAAATGTTCCAACCATATTCTTTTATGTAGGTTCAAATCTTTTTGGATAAACACATATTGTAAACTCTTGTCATCGGTGAATACACCAACATGAACCCCATAGATATAATGTAAGCAAATTTTTAATGCAAATACCCCAGACACAAGCTCAAGATCAGGAGTTGGGTCATTCTTGTCATGTAGATTGAGTTTTCTAGAGGAATATGCAATGAATTTGCAATGATGCATAATCCCACACCCTAGACAAACTCGGGAGACATCCTAATAAACTACAAACCCTTTGGTACCATCAGGTAAAGTCCATATCAGAGAGAAGGTGAGTCTATCTTTCAATAATTTAAAAATACTTTCACATGATTCCGACCATTAGAATTATGAATTCATTTGGTTTAACATCGTTAACTAAGATGCATAGACATGAATCACGAAACATACCTCCTCTAGTAACCGGCCAACCCTAGAAAACATAGGATGTCGGTGGGACTCAACGGTTTAGGACAACTTTGGACCACTTCCGTCATCCTAGGTTATACCTATATCCTTTTACCAGAGACAATTTGATCGAGAAAGGTAACTGATCTAAAAAAAACTCACACTTGTTAAAGTTAGCATAAAGTTGGTTTTCCTTTATACCTTGCAAAAATATTCTAAAATGTCTCATGTGATCATGTTCACTCATAGAGTATATACAAATGTCCTCAATAAAGACAATAACAAACAAATAAAGATACTTTCTAAAATTTGATTCATAAGGTCCATGAATGTCTTCGGGGAATTTGTTAGACCAAACGACATCATAAGGAATTCAAATTGACCATACCTTGTTTTAAATGCTATATTTGGAATATCAACCTCCCTCACACTAAGTTGATCATAACCCGACCTCAAGTCAATCTTTAAAAAAAACCTAGATCCTTGGAGTTGATCAAACAAGTCATAAAATCCTAAGGAACAAGTACTTATTTTTCATATGACTTTGTTTATTTGATGATAGTCGATGTACATTCCCAACAACCCAAATTTTTTCTGTACAAAAAATACTGGAGAACTCAATAGAGATATACTTAGTTTAATAAGGCCTTATATAAAAAATATTTGTATTTAGCATTTAGCTCCTTCAACTCCTTCGGGGCCATCCGATAAGGAGGGATTTAAATAAGTTGTCAAGCAAGAAGCCGATGCCAAAGTTAATCTTCCGTTAAGGAGGAGCTTTTATAAGGTAAACGAGAAAGACCTCTTGAAATTCCCTCTCTATTTGTATCGACATTATAGGAGGGACCTCGAATTCAAGATCCCTAACTCTTACTATGTGGTAGAGACAACCGTTGGCAATCAAATTGCAAGATTTTAGACACGAGATGATGTTACCCCCTGGATTCGCGTTTCCTCCCTTACACTAAAAAATGGGTTCACATGGGAATTGAAATTTCACTATCTTGTCCTACAATGATTAGAGGAAAAGAAAAAATGCAACTAATCTATACCCAATATAATATATAAATCAATCATATCAAGTTCTATCAAGTCAACTACTGTAACTCTATTGTAAGAGGAAATGGGACAACCATTGTAGACTTTATTAACCACCACAGAATCACCCACTAAGGTAGACACCGAAAAAGGTTTGTTTAGTTTGTCGGGTAGTATTACATATGTCATTGGTACAAGAGTGGTTACAAATGACAATGTAGCTTCCATATCGAACAAAGCATATAAATCAAAGTAAAATAATTTTAACATACTAGTTACAACGACCGGTGAGCTCTGTTGATCACTTCGGGAATGGAGAGCATAAAAGCAATTCTTTTTAGGAGTATCCGAATTTAATACACTTGATTGAGATTGAGAATTTTCTCTTCCTTGAGACTTCATCATAGGGTAATCTCTCTTCATGTGACCACTCTTTTAACAACCATAACAATTACCGTGCAAACTAAGCCCTTACCATCATGTCGCTCATTACATTTCACACAAAGAGGCTTCTCAACATAAAATTTATCATCTTTAACCTCTTGTGTCTTTGGGGTAGGAACCTTACTGTTATTTACCCTTGGACCATTACATGTGCCTTGATTGGAAAACTTCTTCTGGGCCATTGTATTGTCTTGAACCTCAAATCTAGTCTTAGAATAATTCCCCTCTTTGGATCTCACGTTCTTCAACTCCCTACAAACTTGTTTAAGCTTTTTCTCCCCAATTTGTTTGGCTTTAACCATACGAAGAGAAATGTCCATGCTAGAAATAAACATTGCCGACCTACATTCATTAACCATAAGATATGATATCCCTATGAAAAATTTATTCATCTTTGCCCTAGAACTCGCAACCATAGTAGGAACATGCTTTTATAGGTGAGTGAACTTAAGGCTATACTATTTTATTCTCATACTCCCTTGCCAAAGCTCAATGAATTCGTGCATTTTCCTCTCACTTAGTTACAAGTGAAAGAACCTATCAACGAAATCCGTCTTGAAAGCTCCCCAAGTAATCCGGCGTTCTATAGCTAACGTCTCACCATTCCAAAGATCATACAACACTTGAGCTACATCTTAGAGTTGTTAGGAGGCTAGTTCAGCGTTTTCTTTAGAAGAGACGCCCATATAATCAAGAACCTCTAACATATCATCAATGAACCATTGTTGGTCCTACTCCACCTTATACCTATAGAAAGAAGGAGGATTCACATTTTTGAAATCCCCAATTCCTACGCAGTAGTGTTAGCATTGGGGTTCACTTGTACCCTTGCATCAATAGTAACTTGTGTAGCCATGACATGAGTAAGCTCTGAATGGCGGACCATATCACAACATTAGACATAACACCTTATTAAAAAAAAAATTGAGGGTTTTGAGGAGCTTGAGGGGGAACAACCTTATTCAAATTCTCCTCTCACTCCCTTCTAGAATTGTTCCTCCGTATATTTATTTTCTATAAGCACAATATAAACATTAGAAGAATTAGATAGAGTAAGAATCTTAGTCATGAAAATGGAATAGCAATATAGTAAAAGTTCATAACCATCACATTTTCTGTCATACATAAGTCTGGCGCGTGTAACAATTATAAATAAGACCGTACATAGATGTTTTTCAGTGAGAGATCAATAGTAAGCTTACTAAATGTCATGCTTTGATACAAAATTTGTACGACCTAAAATTCCCCTTAGGCATAGCAATGTCTTCGTCCTCTTAGAGGACTAAGACAAGCCTCATAGCCTTCATCACATCACATCATAGGTCAAAAATGTGGAAAATTTAAACTTTTACTTATAAATCAATGAGGTTGACTTAGGAAGAATGCATAGGCTTCACTCATAAACAACAGAAAATATATAGGAATTTAGTCTAATACTTTATCTTACATTAAACCAACAATAATGTGAATCACAATAGTTTGGGCATAGCCCTTAGTCTATTACAAAATCCCGTATAAGCTATAATGCAAATCTCAATGTGAGAACAAAATAATTGTCTCTAAACATAGACAAAATAACTAATAAGGCTTGATGAGTATCTTCATCCTCAGAAATAATGAAGACTCACCAATTGACTTAGGAAAGAACGAAGTCTTCTTTTTCAATGTCCACGAATCTACTCAATGGCCCAAACCTATAATGTTTTGAAAAAATGGAGAAAATATGGGTTAGTACAAGCTACACTTATTAAGTATGACTCCTATGCACAAAATAATCAATGCATGAGAAAAGGACAATTTACGCAAAATCATGCCTTCAATAAATTTAATTCAACATGCATATATAAGAAACACAACAATTCATTGCAACATAATAGTAACCAAGACATATATCACCTAAGCAAAACTTGTGCAATACCAAAGATAGAACCCCATAATCTTATCTAAGGCTAAATATCACATCAAACAACCCACTTCATACTTACAACATATTCTCATAATTCATCATAACATGATTAAATATGCAAATAATACTAATATCTTATACTCATAATAATAATCATAGTAAAAAAGTTAAATGTTCATCACCCTCAAAATTCACCTTAATCAATCAAATAATTTAGGTATTTAGGGGAAAGACATGGGTCAAGGGATAACTTATACGAGTTCATCAATTAACTATCATTCAGATCTAAACAACATTAATTCACCATAATTAATCGCAATTTATGCACAATTTATTTTTAGAAAGAAGGACAATTGGATGAGAAAGCGACAAAATTGAGTAGAAACTTAAAGGAATTTGTCTTCTTCTTCTAGCTCCAAAAAATCTTCAATGGGGGATGAATGGAGAGAGAAAATAGAGAAAATTGAGAGAATTGATTTTTATTAGGGATTTTGTTTTAATTTAGTAAAACAGATGGAAAATTAATATATAGTCCCCCCACGGAATACCCAAAACACCCCTCACTTAATTTCACCCTTTAAAGAAGTCAAACTCGAATTGTATGTTCAGATTTTTCATCGGGGAAGGAGTTCCCATCACGGAGCTGTTCCCGCAAAATTTTCAAAATTATTTGTCGAGACTCTGGAGTCCGCAACATGACTGCGACTCAAGATTCACTTTTGACCTGAGGAGAACCAAGTCCGCTACGCAGACTTGTTCCTTCATAGAACAAAAGTTGCTGCCTCATGGCAGCTTGCTTGGTCCAATGCCAGGCCCCTTCGTTGACCCCTCGGGCGATCTTTGGGAGGTTCTACTTTATTATTTTAGCCCTATATACTAGTTTTTATCTATTGAAAGTAATTTTATATGTTTTAGACTTAATATGACCCTCTAAAACCTTCGCCAACCCTAGGGACTTGAACTAGTTAAATTTCGCAAGTTGGCGGACGTTAAGGTTTTTCTTTTATTGTATGTCTCCAATACCTCTCAACCATGTTATTTATACTGATTTAGATCTAAAACCATCATTACTCAACATATATGTCTCTAGTATAATTCATAGAATTTCAGGGTGTGTCATCAACTCCCTTTCAAGTTATACATTAATATAATTAGAATATTAAGTAAATACCCCAAAATAATCCCTTAAATTAAAATCACAATTTTATGTTGAGCCATATTTAAAATATCAAAAAATGAGTAGTTCCTCAAAAGTACCTTTACTAAGTGGATTCTCTTTTTTCTAAGTAGCTTTGCTACTCGAACTTTAATTTAGATAAGTTCTCCTTGTACGTCAACTCATAACTTACTTCAATAGAATTAATTGAAATAACATGAGATGGATCAGAATGATATTTTCAGAGCAAAAAAACATGGAAGACATTGTTGATCTTTTCCAACTCAGGTGGCAAAGAAAATTTTAAGACAAGTGGTGCAACTATTTAAAGAAAATAATAAGTTCCAATAAATCAGGTACTAAATTTTCCTCTTTGGTCAAACCTCAAAACTTATTCCATGGAGATACATTTAAGAATACATTACCTCCATTTTTGCAACACCCTGAGAGTATACCATAGAAGATATGATGTTATTGTATTGGAACATGGCGTCTTTGAACTCACGAAGGTCTTGTACAAGCCCTTGGACATCATTCTTTGCATACATGTCTGAAAATTAGTGCGGAATTAAAACTTTTCACACGAATAATATCTTGTAACATCTTGCATATATAATTATATGAAATCCTAAGTCTCAACATCGACCAATCTTATACTCACGAATAATTGGGACACAACCCATACAATCGATATATAGAAATTTAGTTTATTACAATACTTTTCGATAAAAGAAATCTAAAGATAGTTATGTCCTCGAGACAAGTGATGACATACTCAAACATTGTTGGAATATTCCTAGACTACAAGACTTGCTTCAGGACACCTCTTGCCGTCTAGCCACACCATTAGAAATAAACAAATTTATGGAATTAGTACAATGCATGTTCTAAGTATGGTATAATGTATAAAATCATGATAAAAAGACATTTGTATCACAATATGATCTTTTAGATTAAAACATCATACATAAGCATAAGGACCGCATTTAAACACCAAACATCCAATTTAAGACATATTCCAAGTCATACTCAATTTATAGCAACTTAGAGTGACTTCACATTAAACCACTTATTACTAATATATCACAATATGGCATCAAGAACACATCAAAAAAACATAAAAATTAGACCCTCTTACCAATGGGGATCCTTAGGTTAGTTTAATGAGTGACGAAGCGACCGCCTATTGAATTCCTTCACACACACCAAAGAGATTCATAGACTACCTAAGGCAATATTATTCCCATTTTATGAATCAAACATCCTACCTATAATAACGCTAAAACTCACCTAAGTAAGACAAGAAGAGAACGCACATGCACCCTCTTCAAGCCTACCTAAGCAATCCTCGAAACTACTTTAGATACTTGCATTTTTTATTAACATACCTTCACTTATGTAAATACATTCATTACCTCATTTAAGAGACATCCAAAATTTGAGGAGAATCACATAATGGTCTTGGAGAAGATCTAGGCGCTCACAAGGTCAGCAACACCAATCACAAACCTACTTAACTAATCCCTAGGGTTAGACACCAAGGAGGGAACAAACCTACAAAACATGGTGAACTTTAAAGAATACTATTTAACACTCATGTTCCCTTGCCTAAGGTTAATGAACTCCTCAACCTTCACCTCCCTCTTCTCACGGGGAAAATACTTTTCTATATTAGCCTCCTTAAGCTCTACCCACTGAATGGAACCCGACTTAATCGGCCTATTTTCTTTCCATTGGGTGTACCATACTTGAGAAATATCACTCAATTGGAACGACACCAATTCCGCCTCCCCCCTAGAAGTCACCCATATAGCACTCAACATCTTATGTACACCATTAAGAAACTCAGCCTTCTCACTACAACTCATTATACAATAAGACTCACATTCTTCATTTCATATATATGAGGAAATCCTTCTACACACACCATCATAATTATATACATCAATCCTATACACATTATTACCATTTTCAATGAAAACTCAATTTATTTATTTTTGCAAAATCCCTACAGTGAACTGCCAAAAGGTACAGTGAATCATGCCCAAATTTTCAAAAATGCAATCCTTAAGTATTTTATGATGAAAGCATAACAATATGAGATATTAAAACATATAATCTCAATTAACAACATAACAATAAATTCATAAAATCCACAATGTAAGGAATCAATGAAATTCAATTGCAACAAAATTCCTAAATACAACGCAACTTACAACATGCTACTATGACTTTCTAACTCACAAGCTTACGTGGAATAGATGAGAAGAGAAGATACAACAAATGAGAACTCAACTACTCACCATACTCCCCTACTTACAAGGAACTCATTAAATTAAAGAGAGAGCACAAGGACTTACAAACATCATCTTATTCCGGCGTTAATCCTTTTGCCCGGAGACCAAAGAAGTGATTCCTCTTTAGAGCACCACCTTTCGGAGAACTAGGAGGATGTTTCATAGACTCTCTTCCTCTAGCCTCAATCGAATGTCAAACCCTCACCTTAAGTCCATCCTTCCCACAACCAAAACAACTCAAAATAACAACTAGACATTTCCCATAGTGCTTTTTCCCACAAGAAACACAAGCATGCTTACATTTTTGAGAACCACTACCCTAATCAACTTTAACCTTAGGAGCACTAGGTAAATCATGGTTTGGATCCCTCTTCTTGAAACTTTATTGGTTTTGACCATTTGTTCACTGTTCCAATTTCAAAAAATCCTACAATGCTTAGATTCTTCAATGGATTGAGCAAACACAATGAACCTAGAAAAGTTCATATAGTTGTGGAGCAAGGCCATATGACACTTTTCTTTCACAAGGTCAGCAACACCGGTCACAAATCTACTCATCTCATCTCTAGGGTTGGACACAAAGGATGGACCAAACATAGACATCATGGAAAATATTAAGGAATACTCATCCACACTCATGTTCGTTTTCCTAAGGTTAATGAACTCCTCAACCTTCATCGTCCTTTTTTAACGGGGAAAGTATTTTTTTAAAGAAGCCTCCTTAATCTCTACCCACTCTAAGGAAACTGACTTAATCGGCCTATTATCTTTCCGTTGAGTGTACCATACTTGAGAAAGATTCCTCAATTGGTACGAATCTAACTCCACCTTGTCCGTAGAAGTCACCCCTATGGAAGTCAACATCTTATGCACACCATCAAGAAACTTTTGGGGATTAGAATAAACAAAATCTTGACCCACGCCTCCCATCGACGAGCCTTCGACTGGCCAACGATCCGTCATTTGCCTCATTCAATTGGTCTGCGCAAGTAGCCTTTTGCTCAAAAGAAGGTCCTTCCTCAAGGACACTTGGATGGTCCTTGGCGATATTTTATGGATGTATCCAACAAGGATATGCTCGTATACAAGTTAAGGAGCTCCCACAACCATTTCATAAAAAATGAACGCGTAAAATTCAATGAAACATTCCTAGACACACAAGGTTTAGTCAAGGCAAACCTTTAGAACATCATGGACGTTATTTGATGGTTGACCTCAAATTTTATGAAAATTGATACACTGCCTATAAAAGCTATAATAACTCATTTGAGGTACTCATTAACTAATGAAACACACATATAGTCACATAACTACACATGAGGAACATAGGTGACTTAGTCGTTGAATGTTTTGGTCTTCCTTTGATGTTTGGCTTCTAATGAACCAAAAACACTAGAGACTACCTTACTACTAAATTATAAGTTAATTTGTGGACTTATACCCTTATTAAAACCATGTTACCATCTAGCTTCACCTATATCATTTTTGAGGTATTACAATCTCCCCCACTTGGACAATATTCGTACTCAAATTATACTTTCTACTCTCCAAACACTTCAATTGATAGAGATTCAATTAGAATATAATAACCAAACTGTAATCACCTAATACAATACAAACATCTAGTAAAACATCAATTATTCACATAATCAAGAGACTTAAAACACAACAAGAACTAGAAACTCATCCTTCAACTCATTATGTCATAAGACTCACATCATTCATTCCAAGTAGAAAATAATTTTATATTCATTATCATGCTCATATACATCAGTTCTAACCATATTACAACAATTTAAAGCAAAGAATAAATAAGCTTATTTTTCAGAATCTTCACAGTGAGTCGGCAGAGTTTATAGTGAATTTTCCAAAAAATTTCAAATATGCAACATTTATTAAATTCATAATATAAAAATTCTAATATATAAAAACAATTTATATAAACACACATTAAAACATAATCATAACATTATAAAATGCACAATGCAAGGAATCAACGAAATTCAATTTCAACAAGACTCCTAAACATATGCACAATCAATAAGCTTCTATGACTTTCCATCCCATCTACTAACCATACTCCCCCACTTAGAACAAACTCATAAAACTAAATAAATTCAAGAACTTACCATCATCCACATCACCATCTGGCTTTGATCCTCTTGCTGGGAGTGCATAGAAATGAGCCTTCGCCTCTTCAACATCATCTTTGGAACATTATGAGCAACTTACTTACCTTTTCTAGTAGGAATCCCTAATTTTTTGTCCCTTATTGCAACATCTAAAACAACTCCATGTACCCCGTTGACACTCCCCATAGTGCCTCTTTCAACAAGTGACACATGTAGGCTCTCCAATTTGAGAATCGCCTCTTTTCTCAAATTTCACCTTAGCACCCCTAGGCTCTTCTTCAGTTGCCACCTTATTTTTTAACCCAAGTTGAATTTTAAATCTTGAACCACCCCTTTTAATGTTATAAGCAATACTACAAAGTTTAGACTCCTCAATTGATTGAGCATACACCATGAGTCTAGATAAGGTCATATAATCATGTAAAATGGCCGTAATTGCATTCTTCTTTCACTAGATAGGCAACGCCCATCACAAACCTACTCGTCTCATCCCTAGATTTAGACATAAGGGATGGAGAAAATGCAGACAACCTAGAGAGCTTTAAAGAGAATTCCTCAACACTCATATTGCCTTGCTTGAGATTAATAAACTTTTTTACCCTCACCTCTCTCTCTCACGTGGGACGTACTTTTAAAGAAGAGCTTCCTTAAATTCTTCTCGATCAATAGGACACGACTTAACCGACCTATTATCCTTCTAATGAGTGTACCACACTTGTGAAACCTCCATCAATTGACAAGAAGCTAACTCCGCCTTACCCTTAGAAGTCACCCCCATGGCACTCTACACCTTATACATACAATGAAGGAACTCTTGGGGATCCTCTCCCATCATAGAGCCAAGAAAGATATGATTATGCATCATCACAGAATCATTCAATCTAGATATCATAGTGCTCTCCACAAGATTCACTCTTTGAGCCATACCCATATTCACATTACTAGTCAAAGATCGGACTAGAGTAATTAAAATCTCTCTAATTCCCCCATTGGTCATTGCCGGGGGAACCACCGGAACCTGATTACCTACACCCACAATAGGGACTTGATCACCTTGAGAAGCTTGAGGAACTTGCTCAACTTTCATAACTTGAGAAGGAATGTTATATCCTTTGAGAACCTCCTAGAAGTAACATGGTGAACTTGAACACTCGAAGGTCTTATACAAGCCCATAGTTATCATTCATCGCATTATAATAGGTTAATTTTGTGGAAAATTTAAAACTTTCTTACAAGATCATATCCTAGAACATTACTTTAGGGACACGGCCCTTAAGACATAATACATAAGTATAATATTAAAGAATATTAAAGTAAAATGCAGTGAGGAATGGAGTTAGTACAAGAATGCACTAAGTATGGCTATCAAGAATAAATATTCATTTAAAAGGGACATTTTCTTGAAATCATACTTCATGCCTTTTTGTAAAAACTTCATAAAAAAATTACCCAATACAATTTATATCATTCACATACATCATATAGACATATTCAAAACCCAAACATTACGTAAAGTCACATATAAAATTTAATCCACATTTAGGGTCACTTAACAATGAGCTATTTCCCTTAACATTGATCTTTTCCTCTTTACCGTGAACTTTTTCTGTTAACTCCTTAATCTTCCAAGTAATCCCTCTAGTTATACTTGATGCAATGCATCACCTTAAGGAGACAAGGAATCAACCATAAATTCTACACAAGTGATCATATATTATCACAGAAGTATAGTGCATGATACACACATTAAAGCCAAGACCTTAGGGACCTTACAGTGAACTCTTAGTCATTATGCACATATACTTATTTTAATTCACATAAAATTTGGTGTCATCCCCTCACACCAAAAGAGGGTGTCTTAATTGCCAAGGTTATACATGAGTATCATGCTAGCATTTTCGGTGATATTACTTGATAGATCCTATGGGGAAACATAGTTATGCAACTTGGAGGCATCATGGAAATATCAACTATATGTCCTTGGGCTATGAGGCTATCCACCTCATGAGGATTATGTTGACCTACCTTCCTCCAATGAAAAGGGACAACCATAACTTGAAGTTCACTAGGTGCTAAGATAAGTTTTCTTTAATAAAAAACTTTATTAAATTACTTTCTAAAACATAGGCTTTAGGAGTTTCACTCCCCATATGCTTTGCTCATAGGTTATAGATGAGAAATCGTTCGATCAACCTATATAGTAAGAAAACATTTCACATAGATATAGCATGACTAAGCATCTATCGAGTTGGGATACTCTTCATCACAGCTTCCAAGAGCCGGTCTATTGACTTTATCATCATACATGTGTGTGTGTACATACATGTGAGTAAAACATTCACATAACACCTTCACAGCACACATGTTCATGCTTTACTTCATTTCATGCATGAATGTACAAGTGTAACTATATGTGACATGCTTTAATATAAACACATTTATACACTAGGTATAATATTAGTTCATCATACCACATACATCACATTATAGCATATTAGACATGTTCATATCAAACTTATGCATTCATATCGATGTACATAACAGACCAAACATTGGAAATATTCTATCAAGTACACATGTGCAATTCATAGATAAGGTCCCATAGTCTCTCCCGTACTTGTACACCTATACATTAGCCCTAGTTAACAAATACATAACATATTTTACATACATTTACCTAACATGTATAGTAGTAGACATCTACTGAATATATGAGGTCAACTTTTCATTAGACACCATGACCCTTTACTACATTGTAAGCATGCATAATATGTGAGTGTGTGTGTGAATTTGTCAACATTATTACATATTGGATGTCAACAACACACATAGGCACCCACCCTCTTAAGACCACAAGCACAACCAAGCATAGACCACACAACACAATTTAGCATAGGAGGCACGCTAACTTCATATTATACTTTAAGACTCCTAACATTAGCTATTCAACGTTTACATAGGGTTACATGGGTAGGGGTCATCAATCCTTAACACTTCATAAATGGAAGTACCTGCACATGATCTATAACAATTTAGAAAATATTCTTGTTTAGTGAAGATTCTATTAGGTTTTAAGAATATGCATTGGGGTACATAGGGCTCAAAATGCCCAATATTGAGTAATATTGGGCATGTTAGAGAATATTGACTTATGTGTGTTAGACAATGTCTATGTATTAACAAGTAACTTAAAATACACTTTGATGTTCTGAAAATGTCTATGTATTAATATATATTTTTATTTTAAAATGATCAAATTCAATCTTGTTTAGGAAATGTACCTGCAATGAATAACCTAAGGTGAATGTTTGGACGTCATATTACACATAATACGTACGAGAAATCAAAGTGTAAAGCCTAGGTACCATAGCACATGATAATTTAAAATGATCATGTAGATTATGCAGTACCCAAGGACATAATGAGGGTCCTTGGTCAAGAAATTAACATCAACACATGTGAAAACACATGTTCTAACCAACCAAGAGACAAAAAATCAATCCCAACCGAATTTGGTTAGGGCAGTTAGGGGGGGGAGGCGCGTGAATAGCTCAAGACACATAGCGCATAGATTCTTAACAAACACTAGGCTCTATCTTACTATCAAACTAACTAATTAAACTGTTATTACCTAAAATAAACTAACTAGTGTACCGGAAATCCTAAAATCTAACCGGTTGACACTAGCTGGAAAACTAACTAAAGAAACATCCTAGAACCTAAATTAGGATTGTCCAAAGAGGTTTGTTATGGTCCTAGTGACATAGGGGTACTTTAGTAATTACCTTAGGTAACTTAATTAATTTATTTACAAACATATCTAATTAATTAACAAATCATGGTTAAGACGGGACACCTTAGCAAGTATTCCAATTTGGCTAAGTCAAATGCTCTCCTATTTTTAGTTAATTTAGGAGGGGCATTTTGACAATTAGCTAATTGATTATTTAGAGTTAATTAGCCTCAGTTGAATAAGTCAATAGTGAGTTCTATGACTTAGAATAAAATTTAATTAGGTAAAAAATCTGATAACTCAAAAACACTAAAAAACTTAAGAAAAACAGTCAACAATTCTCCATAGGAGATTTTAGGGCAGTTCTTAAAGATTTATCGTGCAAAGTACGAGGTGATCTTCGTAGATTTAAATCTACTGTAAATAATGGGTTTTCTATCGTTTATTTCTTTCCCCAAGAGGCTTTTCAAATGTTTTTCAATTCAATAAAATCGAAACTAGGTTTGTTCCCAATGAATCGAATGTTTAACATCATAGTTCTCCATATTTCCAATTCTAGTAGTCTGTATAATGCGAATCAGGAGCGTGTTGTTGGTATCTGGTGCTAATTGATCATTATGTTTAGGTTTTGTATGATATGATAATGTCAAATGAGACCAATCAGGTAGATCCGTATGATTAGAGAATTATATACATGAGATAAAAAATGTTTCAATGTCAATTTTGTTTTAGAAAATGAATTTAAAAGATGGCTTGCTTAAAATGATGAGATTACTATAGTATATACATGATGTTAATTGAGTTAGCTTATGATATTCTCATGACAATGTTCATTGAAAGTTTGGTTTATGCCAATAAAATGCCTTACAATATTATTTCCAAAACATGTAATAGAATTGTCCATTGACAAAGCCATACAAATCTTCTATCGCCGATTTAAATTGTGATAGTCTTGAAAGGTCAAATATATGTTAAAGAATTCCTTGAATGTTTGTAACTCAATGAAATCATAACCCAAGGTATGCCAATGATTGGGACAAGACCAAACATACCCTATATAAATGAACTTGTGAAAAAATAGCACATTGAAGAAGTCCTTAAACCTTTCATAAAGAATGGTACAAGTCTACCATATAATGTTAAACAAGTTAAGGTGAGTAATGAAATAACATGAAATATTTTGAGCTATGAAATTGACCTTTAATGGTATGTTATAGGAAGTGAGACAAGTCTCACTTGAACCTAAAATTTATGTTAAAGATACTCAAATAAGAAGGTGTTAGAAATCGTGAGACAAAGTCTTATTAAAACCATAATGATAATCTATGATTCAAATTCATATTAGTAAAGTAAATAAAGGGGTGGCGAGTTATCCATTGAGCTAAGCATACCTCATACTAGAAGCAAGCTTTTATAATGCATGAGTCAATTCTAAAAGATGTAAATTATAATAAATTGAGCAAATCACCGATAAACTAGCAATGATCTTGTGCAATCATATGTAAGCCTCATGAGATCTGATTAGCATCTAGGTGGATAAGGGTGTCGAAAATCTCCTAGTGTTTGAACTATTCTGCTAGCATAGGTTACTAGCTAGTGCATACACCTACGAAATCTAGGAAGTATTTGATTTCACTTATGCCGGTGAACCACTGATTTTAAGTGTGGGGAAGACGTTGGATTTCATGTTAGCTCACATGATCTATGTCAGTTAAATTCTACAGATTTCTTTAAGAAACTAAGAAAGAAAGTATGAATGAATGAAAGAAAGAAATATGAATATAAGGGGTGTTAAAAGAATATCCTAAGTCAACCTAGCATGTTCAAACTGAACATTATATCAAAGAAGAAGAAATGTATGTTCAAAGTGAACTAAGTAAGACAATGATCAAATAATGGGCATAGACAACAATATCTGTTATGCAATGACCAAATAATGAGCATAGCCAATAATCACTATATTATGCAAATGGTCAAATAATGGGCATATCCCATAAATATATGCCCCCACGTCTTTATGTTATCCAAACAACCAAATACATAGATAAAAAAGATGGGCTTATAAATAATCATGCCAGTTAAACAATAATGGAAAGAATAACTTGTTAGTAAGGTAGGTAAATCATTTCCTTAGTCTTTTGGATTACTTGCTTAATTCATCGTAGGAACATGACTACAATGAATCGTTGCACTCGTAAGTGAAAGATAGGATCAAAGGATATCATTGAACTACAAAACAAAAATAAAAGAAGACTCAAAAGTAATCAAATTATGGAAAGAGGAGCTCGTGTCTTTAGGGAGAGTAAAAATATTAACTTTTGCTCAAGTTGTCCTAAAATTATGTTCGTGATTCCAAGGCCTTATGTTCATATAGAGAATGAGTTTTGTGATTTAAATGCATGAAAGTATGTCATATTCATAACATTTTTCATAAATAACGAAATAGGAAAGTAAAGTGACTTCACTTTCCAAAAATGACATGTTGTTATATCAAGAGCTTTCCCATACACCCATACTTAGTACAAGTGTGTAGTAACCCATATACAATTTATATTTTTATAGGTGCAGGTTCCTTAAGAAATTAAATATTTGTTTGAAACTATTTGGACTAGTACCTCCCGAATTTAGTAGGTGCTCCTGAGTTGAAGGATGCCTACGCTTTACTTATATCTTTACTACATTAGACATAGCTAGTTGATGTTGTTCCTAGTGTTTCCTTTCAAACATTTTTTTGAGCTTTTCGTATTAAGGACGGTTTGGAAAATATTATTGATATTATGAATTCTTTATTTTATTTGTTCAATCTATTAAAAGAAGTTTGTTATGTTGAGTTATTAGTATATCACACTTATGCAGAAATTATATGAAGTATAAGTACAATTCAGTAAAGTTAAAAAGTTTTCAATTATCCACTAAATTTTACTGTATGATTGTGATGAAAGCTAGGAAGAGGCTTGTTTGCGACCTCTGAGAGATTAAAGACACCGGTCTTATCTAGGGTCTACGACCCTGGTATGACATGATCATAATTTAACTATTTACATGTTCATACAATAGCCATACAACCTAGATCACAACTAAAATTTGAAAGTAGGCATAAGATATACATAGTGTGACATCATAACCGCACACTCATGTATTCATCAATTTTCTATCAAGGACATAGTCAAAACATATATAATGACAACAAAGTAAGAACCGCCACCATAAATTTACCATACTACACAACGCCATAATAGGCTTTATCAACATAACTATAGAGAAGTAGAGAAGTATAAGAGTAGACCAATTCTTACAAATCTTTTAGCCTTTGGTCATCATTGACCATTCATACTCTTTCATCAAAATTCAATTTTAGGAAAGAATCTAAAGAACCATAATCATAAAATAAATCATGTACAAGTCGCTACAAGATCATACTATAATCTAATATAATACATCACATATGTACTAGGAAGTGGGAAATTATAGATCGTCAACCAATTTCCCTAGTAATGATCATCAATAATATTTATCAATAATATACATTTCGGGAAGTAGCTAAAGAGATAGAACAGCATAACTAAAAAATGCTTCATTCACCATAGAGTATAGATAACATCATATACATTACTGTATCGAGTCTATAAGCTAGAAGAACCTAAATCAATCTTTACCTATTCAATTGTTATCTATTCATATTGGGTAAATTATAATTAATTATCATCACAATACACATACAAGCACTATCTAAGGTAATTCACCATAATTGAATCACATAACAAACTTCCTAATGTCAAGATCACAAGTTACTACATGATAGACAAGAAAAAAACTAGTTTTGTTCATACCAAGACTTATTTACATTAATAATACAAGATTATACACACAATTAAACAATGATATTATTCTATGGAAGTACCTACCGACATCTTAATATATTCAACTTCCAGTTTGATACATTCAAAGATCGATGTTACATTGAACACATAGAGATATAACCTAGCCTTATTCAAATCATCATATATTGGTTCACATGGATAATTCATAAACAATTTACCATCAATATACATACTTTACATTAGGTATAATATTAACATAATTGAATCACAAATCGATATTCAAAAGATCAAGATGATAAAGCCATACATAGGATAAAATCGAGTTTGAGAAAAAACATGGGTTCATAATCCAATTTGATTGAAAATCACGTCAAAATAAGTGGATAATAATCAATAAGTTCATATTTTTACTTTTAAATCAATTTAAATAAGAACCAATGGCTAGATTGAAGAAGAACAAATTTGATCACGGGACTTCTTTGAAAACATTGAAAAGGACACTCCAGATGAAAGATTAACTAGAGATTAATGATCACCATACCTTTATTTGATGAAGAATCCACTAAAAATTGTGGAAGAACCCATGATAATTAATTCTACAAGTTGACCTTGAACTTCACCTTCAATGGAGGTTTCTATAGAGGATATTATGGGAGAGAAAGGTTTGATATTGATAGGATTATTGGGTATGGGATTTTCACATTTTTAACCAAAATAATATACATCAAAATAGTTTAATAAATACCCTAGGGTAAGATTAGTATGTGGGGTGAATTTCCCGTTTACCGCATAAATAAGCAGAGTTCATGGCATTTACTAAAGGCGTGCATCGACGAACAAAACAACGAGCATTGGCCCATCGATGGACCGTCCTATGCATATTGTCATTTGAGTCTGAGGCTATAAACTTCCTTAACCTATCACCAGGATAAGTTCTCTATCGGCTCCTCCCCATCGACGGAGGTTTGGTGGAGTGACGAGGCATTATTTGGGTCGTCGATTTTAACTGCCAAGGCACAGTCTCGACAACCTTTAGGTCCTTCTATAGAGCCTCTTACGGGGCCCGTGGGAAGTCGTACACAGATGTTTTCAATGTAAATATACACCCTAACATTTTGATTCAAGTTTCACATAAAATTAACAGGTAAAACACATTCAAACATGCAAGGTGCCAAGACACCAATGAACATCTCAAGGGCTAACTTTCAAACGTCTTGGACGTTCTAGGTAACTATTCGTCAAAAGTCTTGGTCGTTCCTTGATGTTTGACTTCCAAATGACCCCAAATCACCCAAGCATACTATAAATCAATGTTTTAACATCTGAATAAGCTTATAGTCACAGGTGATGCACTAGACACCTTAACTCAATTTCGGAGTCTTACTATATCCCCTACTTGGGTACATTCGTCCTAGAATGACACTTACAAAAGTTTAATCACAACAAGTACTTCAATGAATCATAGAATAAACTACAACAGTAATAACATCATCATATATAATGTAATGAACCAAAGTTATAACTAACAAACTTCAAACCATTTAGCTCTCAATGCATACAAGAAATCAAAACTTCTATTCACTCCCTTCTTAATGCATCAAACACATAGGCTCTTATCATGTTATTAGCAAGAACATGATTCTCCTAATGATAACATGGTCATTACATTTTATTTTATTAAAGTGCTCATCATGTAAGGTAACACACAGGCAGATTCCAACAATACTTAATAGCAATTTAGGTACTCATACTTCAATGCACATAGACTTGAGTTAAATTAGATTGACAATGGGTTATAATTTGTTAGAACTAGTTCTTTTAGGGTCATACTTAACCATACCATGTTTATTTGTGTCCATGGAGGAATGTCCTTCTACTCAACAAATTTACATGTCTCATGAGTTAATACCCAAGCA
The DNA here is from genome assembly GCA_027705065.1 of Solanum peruvianum. Taxonomy (NCBI): domain Eukaryota; kingdom Viridiplantae; phylum Streptophyta; class Magnoliopsida; order Solanales; family Solanaceae; genus Solanum; species Solanum peruvianum. Next base: position 28,159,893 of record JAKWJD010001765.1, on the reverse strand, counting down.
ATTGCACAAATGTCATCTTTACTGTAACATGAGAACTTCTCAACTTTTAAACACAGGCATGCTTATGTTTTCTTCCTAGTGAAGTATAAATGGGTAGGTAACACCAAGCTCCTCACAACAATAGGTAGTCATTTCACTAAATGTCAATTTTTAACGTAGATATAGCCTTCATAGAAAGCATTCTTTAGGAAAAATAACACAAATCATAGGCAATCACAAGGAAACTTGATGATCTTTCCTTCACCTTTCTAAGCTAATTCTACAATCATTCTTTGCAAATCATATTAGTCACATAGTTTTCAAGAGACTCATCATTTTTGTTTTAAGGAGTGTAAGACCCCGAAAATGAGATAAGGTATCTAGATCCTAACATGTTTTTCTTAAAGTTCTAACGTTATTTATATTCTTAAAATATAGTATACATGCATTAGTTACAATATTGGAGTTATTGGAAGTTGAAAGCTAAGGGAAGACTAAGACGTTCGATGACTAAGTCACCTAGATACCTAATATGTGGTTATATGTGTTTATTAGTGTTTCATGATTTTATATGTGTATAAAATGTATTATTATACTTTTTATACGAAGTGTACAGTTTTTGAAGTTATTTAAAAGTGAACGTCAAGGGACGATCAAGACGTTCAACGACTAGTCCCTTATGTTCCTCATGTGTCTATGCATTCCTAAATATGTATTAAATGATCCTAATAAATATTAAAATGGCTTAAAATGACTTATTATTTTGTTATATGAAGTTTCGTGATGTTTGGAGGTCAAACTAACAAGAACGTCCAAGGCGTTCGAAAGATAGCCTATGGTAAACTTATTATATATGTGTTGACCATGATCTTGAAGGAAAATTGTTGAGTATATGATTTCGAGATTTAGATGACGACCTTTATGATGAAATTGTGCCTAACTTCCTATTTATTTGTTGTCTAGGTTTTGTGGCTATTGTATGAGCATATATTCATGTTAGGGTATTTTATACGTTCTTCCATGGATATGTTAAAGTTGTTAATATCCCCTACCCATGTACCCCTCATATAAAAATAAATAGCTAATGTTAGGAGCCTTGGTCATAATGTTTATATTATCTGGCCTCCTATGCTCTTGTCTGTTGTGTGGTATTTTCTTGGAAGTATAATGTGGTATAGTAGGCTGGCTACCTCAAGGAGTAATTCATAGACATTATGTATTCATGTTTACCAATATACACACACTCTCACTTATATGCATTTTACAAGTGGTATAGGCCAAGGTGACTAAATGAAAGGTTGTTCTCTTATTCACTAATGTCTAATACTATGCTTGTGAAGTATGTTATTTATTCCTTACTAGAATGACTTGATAGGTATAGTAGTATTGACAAGGGTAAGGGACTTTGCCTAAGCATTACACATGTGTACCTTTATAAGATAGTTATAGTTTTGGTTTCTATATGTACGAATATGTGTGTATGAACTTGTGTGACTTAATTTGTTATGTGAAAGTATTGCTCACATATATGAAAACACACACTTGTATGATGATCAAGTAAAAAAGGGTCCTTGAATGGTTTTTTTCATGTGTACCCTAAAAAAGATTATTATTTACATATGCTATATTCATGTGAATGGATTCTTTACATCATTTAGGTTTATGAACTTCCATTTATGACCCATGAGTTGAGCATATGAGTGGTGACTCTCCTAAACATATGGTTTCTAAGGTAAAAATATAATAAATGTTTTTAATAAATGGAACATAGCCTAGCATCGAGTGACCATGAGTATGAGTGTATGTCCCTTTCCAATATGGAAAGGTAGGTCTACAATAAATCTCATGAGGTTGAAAGCCTCATAGCCCAAGGGCATAGAGGGAAGTTTCTAAGATATCCTCCAAGTTCCATAACAATGTTTCCTCCAAAGGATACTAGCTAGTGGATCACACTATAATGCTATGTCATATTTGGTTCTACTTTGGCCGGTAGACCACCTCCTTTTTGTGTGGGGTTTTATGACACAGGATTACATGTTTAGCGTCACATGGTCTATGTCGGTTAAGGCTATAGTTTTCCTAAAGTAAAATGAACAATGGAAGTAAATGACTAGGACCCTAGATAAAATGACATAAGGGAGGTCACTTAGGATAGGTGGAAGTAATGAATCCATCTAGACATTGCACAAATAACTCCTTAGGAAATTCTAGGAAGGTGTTCTAATGCATCTCACTATGTATATGTTCCCTATGCGTGACATTTAAATATTTGTCTACTTGTTATGATGATGTGCATGATATGAAACTTTATGCATGGTTTTGATCTTGTTGACTATATGATGAAGGTCTTGACTTAACTATGTCTATGTGATATTATACTTCTATGATTGTACGTGCTTTTCTGTGATATTGGGACTTAGATTGTGTTTCTATGAAGTATGGAAATGATATATATGTTATTGATAAAGGTTTTAGGATTATTCACTCTAAATGGCATGAAGTATGATTTCAAATAAAATGTACCTTTTAAATGCATGTTTTTTCATGGTTGTCATACTTAGTACATTCTTGTGCTAATCCCATTCTTCTCTACATTTTACACAAAGTATAGGTTATGAATGCTTAAATGATGTCTTCAAGGCGAAAAGCTTGATAGGTGATTCCCAAGCTCAAAGAAAGGAATCCTTAAGGCCAAGAATGTCCTAATGTTTACTTATCATAAAGTCTATTTTATATTGTATAGTTTGTAATATGCCTTAAGGGTCGTGTCCCTATGTACTCTAATGTTATTGAGTCTATGATTACAAAGATTCTTAGAGTCTAAAAATGTATTATGAATTATATTATAAATGTATATGAAGTAAAGTTTCTATCATATAAGGTTCTATGACAGTTTATATTTTCCGCTAAATATACTATTTTGATGCGATGAATGATAACTATTGTCTTATATAAGACCTCCGAGAGGTCAAATACGCCATGTTTAGATAAGGGGGTGCTCCTCGATCGTGACAAACGTGATATTAGAGTAAGAGGTTGTTAAATGTGGTTTCCGGTCCAAGAAGTCTCACATTGCCACAACTAGTACAGTGTTTTATCATCGGTGGTATGTCGCGACACATCAAATAGTACGAGAGGCTATAGGATGATAGAGTTTCCCTTCTTCGTCATCTTTATGTCGTACCATAGAACATAACTTTATAAGATCTGTCTCTTATGTTTTCTTGTCCACTTGTCTTTTAAACGTGATTGCTTTGATGACATTGCTCTATGCTTGAGGGAGAAGAGGTGGGTTTAAAATGCTTATTTTTGTTTTAAGGTTTGAATGAGTATGTCTAAAGGTAAAACTTGTCCTTATTTGATGATATACAAACTTACTAAGGCGACTTGAAGGGTTAATTATACTTGAGTAGGGGAATGAGACTTTACCTATTTCTTGCACTAGTTTGCGTTAATGGAGACCTTAGGAGGTTAATATTATGTATGTGCATGATAAAAATTGTAAATGTCCTTATCTGGTGATATCTATACTTATAAACATGTAAATTGCCTAGTGTGCTAAAAATATGGAGTTATGCATGCTTGAAGGTTATAGATGAGTGAAGTATGGTGCTAATTATAGTTGTTGTTGGGTAACTTGATTAATTAGGGTTATGGGGCTTTACTTGATAATTGCACATATTAACGCTATATGTATTATGATTGGTTATCTTACCTTACTAAGTATGAAATATCTCTTATTTCATGATGTGATTCCAATTATGGCGTTTTATGAAATCTATGTGAAACAGTAAGTTATGTCGAATAATGTATGTGATTATTTAGTTAATGCATGCTGGGAGTTATGGTGGTTAAAGTTAATTCTTTTAGATTGTTGTATTACTATGTTGTTTTGTATGATGGTAGCCAAATACTAGGATTTGAACTTGGAATGTTTAATAACTACCTTTGGAAGCACTATCCTATGAATGTATGTTATTAAAAGTGTGCATTGTCTCCTTTTGTATATAAGAGATACTTGATATGTTGCTAGTGTAAATTGGAGCTCCTTGTAAAGACTTGATCCTACTTGTAAATATAGTATGCATGCTTATGAAGGTTGAGTTGGTAAAGCTTTGTATCTCATATTGTCATGCTTGTTCCCAAAATTATCTAAATGTTGCATTTTTGGTTATTAGGAAGAATGCTCACTATCAGGACTAGGCAGTTTATTGTAACATGTTGGGAGAACCAACTAAATTATCCTTTGATTGGATGTGGTTTAAATATGTCTAGAATTCATATATATATGAACATGATAATGCATGTGAAAAGGAGTTTTGCAATTTTGAAATAAAGAATGAGAGTCTTATGACATTATTAGTCGTAGAGTTATTTCTAAACTTCTTATTGTGTTATGAACTTCCTTGTAAATTTCCTCAAATGATATACGACCTTAGTTTCTATTGTATTGTAGGAATACCTTATGTGAATTGAATATTATGATCAAAATTGATGATTGAGCATGATTTGCCAAAACTGATAAGCTTTAGAATGCCTTAGTCTTGATAAATTTAATTAATGAAAATTCCCTATAAAGTAGTAATCATTTTAAGTGATGAAAATTAAGGTTGTGTAGTTAAGGTCCTCTACAGGTTGGGTTAAGTTACTCTTAATTGGGTTTACCCTAAGTGGGGGATGGTGTTTGAGTAGTGAGGTTGTCGAAATTGTGTACATGTCCTTCTATTTTTATTTGAATTGGAAAATAATGAATTCTTAGTAAGCTTATTAATGAATATAGTCTTTCATGAAGTGTGAATTGCATGACCTTTATATGATTGGTATGAATTGATTGACATCATCTTGGAGACATGGTGAATTTTCCAAAGGTCATGAAAGGAATTTTTTGATAAAGTCCATATTTTCTCATGTTGAATTACATCTTGATATGCTAGTTGTGCATTTGACATCATGAGATAAGAAAAGAAACATGTTTAATTCACTTGTGAGGTGGAATGTTTAGCCTTAAATTAAAAGTAGTCTCTCTAAAATGAATTATGTTGAGTCTCTTGAAAACTATGTGGCTCTAATGATTTGGAATGCATAAGTGTAGGCACATTCTTTTAAAGTGAAATCATCTTTAGCTAATTGTCCATGTGTGTTCCTATAATTTGTGTTATTTTTTCAAGACCGGGCTTACTATAACGGTGAGTATTATAATAAGAAAAGAAGATTTTGGAACGGATTCCTATTTTTTGTAATGTACATGGTGTGACTTACCATCTAGACTTCACTAGGAAGGAACCATGAACATGTCTTGGTTAAAAGTTTAGAATTTCTCATTTTTAGAGGAATTTGACCTTGTACTGGTGTGTACCTCATGATACATGTAAGTGTTTTGAATAGAATTACATTACTCCATTGACACCACTAAGTATGGTATGATTGAGTATGACCTTCATTGCACTAGGTCTAACTGATGAAGATCTTTGTGATTTAACTAACTCAAGTTTATGTGCATTGAATTATGTGTACTTTATAAATTTTTAGTATGGGTTATGATCTGCCTATGAGTAGCTTTTAAATATTTTACTTTAATGAATTGAGATGTAATGATTATGGTATGATTAGGAGAAGGATGTTCTCCTATGAACATGAAAAGGACCTTTGTGTTTGATGCATCAAAGAGTAAGTGAGTAATGGTTTTGCTTGCTTGTGTCAATTGAGTCATAAATTGATTTGAAAATATTTTAAATGTTAGAAACTGCTATTAAATGCATTTAAGTCCTTTTTATGATAAAAGATATCTAAGTTTCATTCGAGGGTGAATGTTCCCAAGTAGGGGATATTGTAAGACACCGAAAATTAGATAAGGTTTCTAGAGACTAACATACTTTTACGAAAATTAGATAAGGTGTCTAGAGACTAACACATATTTATTAAATTTATGATGTCCTAAATATTCTTACAATATTGTATATAGACTAGCTAAAATATTAGAGTTATTGGAAGTTTAATTTTAAGGGACGAATAACACGTTGGACGACTAAGTCACTTAGATGCCCAATATGTGGTTCTATGTGTTTATGGATGTTTAATGATGTAATAAGGTTCTAAAATGTATTATTATATTGTTTAGAGTCACTGTACAATGCTTTAAGTGATTTGGAAGTCGAACGTCAAGGGACGACAAAGACGTTAGGCGACTAGTTGCTTATGTGCCTCATGTGTCTTTGACTGCATAAATCTGTATAAAATGAGACTAATAAGTAATAAAATTGTCTAAAATGGTGTTTAATATTGTTGTATGAATTTTAGTGAAGTTTGGATGTCAAGCGACCAATAACGTCCAAGGCGTTCGAAATATAGCCCCTTAGACTTTCATCGTATGTCATGTTAAGGCAAAGTCTATTTGGACGTCTTCTAGGTGTTTGTTTTGGATGAAATTTATGATCAAGTTCTATAACTTGTTAAGGGTTATAATTACATTGTAAACGTTCGGGCACGACTTCTAAAGATCCCAACAAGAGGCCCCAAAAAACGGACCCAAAGCATACTAAGACACTCAATGGTCATTGTCCATTGACGGACCCCACGACGGATCGTTGGTCCACCAAAGGCCCGTCGAGAAGTCTTATTGATGGGTGATTTACTTGGGAAGGTATAAGTTAATATTTGGCAAAGTACCCAATGACGGAGGCCAGGCATGGCCCGTGAAGGCCTCGACGCCCCGTCACTGTCATCGTCGCATGTCGCCTGCAACTAGCTGCCTGCGTCTGTTTCATTAAAGGGGTGAATGGGAAATTCACCACACGTCCTAATCTGACTATAATGGTTTTATTTATATTATTTTTGGTGTATATAAGTCATCAAAAACGTGAATACCCCAGTCTAGAATCCTCTTAGTAGATTGAAACATTTCCCTCCAAAAATACTCTCTCTAGAAACCACCATTGTTGGTGAAGATCAAGAACATATTCAATCTGAGTTTTCAATTGATATATCATTATGTTTAAGAGTTTTTCAACTCGACCAAGGTATGGTCATCTTCATCTCTAGCAATCTTCTCATATAGAGCGCCATTCTCTAACATTTCTAAAGAGAAAAAATATGATCAAATACTTTTTTCATCAATCTGCCAAGGGTTCTTTCCGAAAAAGGTTTAAAAGATTGAATCATAAGATTGAATCATTATTTATTGAAGTTATTACAGTGGTTTTAACGTGAAATTTAATCCAATTGCATGATGAACCCATGCTCCATCACCAAAACTATTTAGCCTTGCATGGGCCTCATGATCTTTATTTGATATCGATTGAATAATGAATCTATTACATTTAAGTTATTGTATATTCTTTCATTTAAATTAATTTACGTTGAATTGATGTTGAAGGATCAATGAGGATCAATGTATGAAGATTTGAAATGAATAGCCTATGTTTCTACATGTTGACTTAATGTAGATTGGGAGATCGGTTGTGTAAAGTATTGATTAGGCATGAACTTCTGTATGTTTTTTTAGGGTGATAAAATGGATAAATTTTTGAGGTATAAATCCTTAATGAACAATCTCAGAAAGGCTTGCATTAATTGATGTAGATTCTTTTAGGCTATGAAGTCAAGTGTGTGATTAATGTTGAATTGTGATTAGATGAAGCATGCTTTTTTATTAATTCTTATCTAATTAGCTACTGCCTAATGATTGTATTGTTGATAAAATATGAATAATGATCAAAGCCTTAGAGAGTTCATAGTATTGGTAAATTCTTCTAGTCTCTAGCAAATGAATAAGGCTAAATGCCTATGTTGTACCAATAATCTTTAGGGTATGTAATATTTCAGTATGGTTAAATGTAGGTTTAGATACTTCCCTTGACTCATATTATGTATGAAATATGATCTAAATCAATTCAAGGGAAATTAGCTAATGATCTATGTTATTCTACTTTCCTAGTAAGTTGATGTGTTGTATTATGATATATTATAATCTTGTAGCGTACATGGTTTATAAATCTACTTTCTTACTTCTCTATTTCTTTATATTAATGTTAATAAATCCTTGTATGGCATGGTTTTTTATGGTCCACTTATGATGGCAGTGTTTACTTTATTTTCATTATATATGTGTTGACCATGGCCTCGAAGGTATTGATGAATATATGATTTAGATATTTAGATGATCACCTTATGATGAATTTGTACCTATCTTCCTATCTAGTTGTGATATAGGTTGTGTGGGTATTGTATGAGAATGTGTATATTCATGTTAGGGTATTCTATAATTGCTTTCATTGATTTGTTAAAATTGTTAATATCCCCTACCAAGTACCCTTTATACTTAAGTGTAAATACCTAAAGTTAGGAGCCTTGGTTATAATGTTTATATAGTCTTGCCTCCTATGCTATTATGTGTTGTGGTATTTTCTTGGAAGTATAATGTGGTCTAAGAGGGTGGATCCCTCAAGGAGTAATTTATTGACATTATGTGATCATGTTGACCAATGTACACGCACTCTTACTTACATAAATGTTACATATGGTATACGTTATGCTTTCTAAATGAAAGGTTGTTCTCATATTCACTAATCTCTACTAATATGCATGTTAAGTATATGTATGTGATCTATGTTATGTATTCCATACTAGAATGAATTGATAGGTGTAATAGTATGGGCAAGGGTATGGGACTTTTCCTATGGATTGCACATGTTTACCTTGATATGATAGTTCTAGTTTTGGTTTCAATAAGTATGAATATGTATGTATGAACTTGTGTGACTTAATGTGGTTATGAAAGGTTTGCTCACATATATGAATACACAAACACTTATATGATGATCTATTCTAGAGAGGGTCCTTGAATGGTGTATTCATGTGTGCCATAAACTAGATGATGCTTTACATATGCTATGTTCATGTGAATGGATTCTTTACATTATTTAGGTTGATTAAATTCCATCTATTACCTATGAGTTAAACAAATGAGGGTATGACTCTCCTAAACCTATGGTTTATAAAGTAAAAATATAAAAAAGGTTTTTAATGAAGGGAACTTAGCTTAGCACTAAGCGAACTTGAATATGAGTGTGTGTCCCTTTCCAATGTGGAAAGGTAGGTATACCATAAATCTCATTAGGTGGAAAGCCTCATATCTCAAGGGAATTGAGGGATTTTTTTAAGATATCCTCCAAGTTCCATAATTATGTTCCCCCCATAGGATAATAGCTAGAGGATCAACCTGGAAATCTATGTCACTTTTGGTTCTACATTGGCCGGTAGACCACCTCCTTTCAGTGTGGAGTTTTATGACACCGGATTCCATGTTTACCATCACATTGCCTATGTAGGTTTAGGATATAGCTTCCCTAAAGTAAAATGCAAAATAGAAGTAAATGACTGGGACCCTAAATAGAATGACTTAAGGGAGGTTACTTCGGATACGTGGAAGTAATGAACCCAACTAGACATTACACAAGTATCTCCTTAGGCAGTTCTAGGAAGGTGTTCTAATGCATGTCACCACGTATTAGTTTCCTATTCATGACATTTTAGTATTTGTGTACTTGTTAGGAAGATAAACATGATATGAGTCATTAGGCAAGATGTTGATCTTGTTGACTATATGTTGAAGTTCTTGACTTAACTATGTCTATGTGATATTATGCTTCTAAGAATATATGTTCTTTTCTATGATCTTGGGCATTAGATTGTGTTTCTATGATGTATGAAAATTATATATATGATATTGATAAAGGTTTTAGGCTTATATACTTAAAATGGAATGCAGTACGATTTCAAATAAAATGTCCCTTTTTAATGCATGTTTTTGCATGTTGCCATACTTAGTACATTGTTGTGCTTATCCCATTCTTCTCTACTTTTTACACAAATTGTAGGTTATAGATGCTTATATGATGTCTTGAAGGGTGAAGGGATTGATAGGTGATTCCCAAGATCAAGGAATGGAATCCTTAAGTCCAAGGATGTCTAATATCTACTTATCGTTAATTTTATTAAATATTGTATCGTTTGTATTATGTCTTCAGGGTGGTGTCCCTAACGTATTCTAATGTTATTAAGTCTAAGCTGGCAAAGAGACTTAGAGTCTATATATTTATTATGGCTTATATTCTATATGTATATGAAGTAACATTTCTATCATATGAGGTGCTATGATAAGTTTTAAATCTCCCGCAAAATATACTATGTCGATGCGATGAATGATAACTATGGTCTTGTATAAGACATCCGAGAGGTCATGTACGCCATGTTACTTCTAGGGGGTTCTCCCACTCGTGACAAGGATACTCAAATTTTTCATTATAAGGCTAACATTGCACATTAAGAGTTACTTCAAAGATGCTTCTTCCTCATCAGATTAACTTCAATGCACAACTAGCATGTCAAGATACATATTCAACAAGAGAAAACCATGGAGATAATCAAAAACATATTTGAAGTACTTTCGAATCTTAAAAATACTCTTAATAAAATGTCAGTCAAGGCATATCAAAGATATGGAGGTCATGAAATTTTTATAATTTATAGAAGACTCCTATCATGAACAAGCTTACTATGAATTCATTAGTTTCAAGTTAAAGGAAGAATAGAAGATAACATGGTAGTATCTACAACCTTTCTACTCGCATCACCATCCCCAACTTAGTGTAAACCCATTAAAGAGGAACATAACCCAACCTCAAGAGGATCCTAACTTAACTACCTTCATTTTTATCACTTAAAAGTGATTACCATTTTAGAAGGAATTGAAGAAAGTTAATAAAGGGACACCCAAAGGATTCTAAATTTTATCACCTAGGACAATTATCAAAAATAATCAAGTTAAGTATACTATTAAACCACATAAGGTTTTCAACAATACAGTAGACACACAGGTCATACAATATTAGGGAAAAGAATTGAGAAGACATAACCATATGAACTCTTCCTTCTCATTCAACCTTACCAGACGACTTCTAGGTCAATCAAACCAACCTAATCACCCTACAAGTATAACATGATACCATTGCTTCTAAGACCAAGCCTATACAATGACGTCAATCCCTACAAAATAGATCATGAATGTACACACATATAACAAAAGACAACATTTGAACAATTTAAACATATGCCTAGGGAAGCATAATATCATAGGTTATCACCAAACATGTCATGTTCAAATTATAACATTAGGCTACCATCATGCAAAAACCATATAGAAATACACTATTGCATAAAAGGCTCATTTTAACAATAGTAACTTCTAACATGCTTTAGCCATATTATGTCATATAGTTCTCAACATAATTTACCACCTCACATAATTCTCATACAAATCCACAAAGGATATCATATTAACATATCATTATAGAATTTACCTTCACACATATTCATGACACTATAAAACCTAGACAAACATCGAAACTCACCTTTTCTCCCTCAAACATAAAAATACAATCTCGTCCAACCAATAACATCTAAAGGACCACCGAACAAGAAAACATAAGTGAAAAATCTTATAGAGTTAATATATATGACACGACATGATAATAAAGAAGAAGGGAAGCTCTATCGTCCTATAGCCTCTACCTCGTAGATGTGTCGAGAATTACACTAATGATTGAGATTCTACTAGACATGGAAATATGAGACTTTTGGAACCTAAAACCACTTTCATAAGCCTCATGCTATGATACCTCGTTTGTCACATCCCGCGAAAACTCCTTAGAAGTAACATGGTGTACTTGACCTCTCAGAGGTCTTATACAAGCCCATAGTTATCATTCATCGTATTTTCATTTGTAAATTTAGTTAAAATTTCAATCCTAGACTCAACATCCGAAGATTACTTTAGGGAAAAAACCCTTAAGACATAATACATAAGTATAATATTAAAGAATTTTACAGTAAACCATACGTTGACATAGGACATCCCTGAATCTTAAGGATTCTATTTTCTTGAGCTTTGGAAACACATAACAAGGTCCTAAAAAATAGAGACATCATTTAATCATCCATAACATACAATTTTTGTAAAAATTAGAGAAGAATGGAATAAGTACAAGAATGCACGAAGTATGGCAACTACGTAAAAACATGCATTTAAAAGGGACATTTTCTTGGATTCATACTTCATGCCTTTTTGTGAATACTTATTAAAACCATTATACAGTAACATTTATATCATTCACATACTTCATATAGATATCTTAAAAGTCCAAACATCACGTAAAATCATATATAGAATTTATGCAACTTCTAAGGTGAATTTCCAGTTAGCTATTTCCCTTCACAGTGAACTTTTCCTCTCTACAGTGAACTTCTTTTTTAAAACCCTTACAATTACAAGTAATCGCTCTGGTGATACTTGGTCCAACGCATAACCTGAAGGACACAAGTAATAAATCACACATTCGATACAAGTCATCACATATCATTATAGAAGTATAGGACATGATACATACATTTAAGCCATGACATTAGAGACCTTACAGTTGACACTTACTGATTATGCAAATATACTTATTTTATATCACATAGATTCTTATGAGACCTTACTCATTATCCCAATCTAAATCTACTAGTGCAATGTACATGTAAAAGCCCCATAACCTCCCACATACATAGTAGAGTTGCCATGCGACCACAAGCCTTGACACTATTTAATACATCAACTAGGCTATATAGACAACTTCATCAATGCCAACAATACCTTCATCATATAGTTATTAAGAAAATCTTTGTGCACATTTGAACAAGACCGCACCATATAGTATCATACCATGCACATATTCATTACAAATAGGCAAATACTACCATGCCATGCATAAATGCATAACCATAATCATACTTCTTAGATCACATTTCTAGACCTCCCTTAGAAGCCACTTGTTCAATGTCTAGGTTTGCTTATTATTTCAACATATCCTAAGTTACCTCCCTTAGGTCATCCTAGTTAGAGTCTTAGTCATTTACTATCATTGTCGATTTTACTTTAGGGAACTATAGACTTAAGCGACAATAGGACCATGTGAACAAAACATGGAATTTGGTGTCTTCCACTCAAACTATAAGTGGGTTTCTTATTTGCCTAGGTAAGACATTAGTATCATGCTAGCATATTCAGTGATATGACTTGCTAGATACTATGAGGAAACATAGTTATGGTACGTGGATGCATCATGAAAACATCAACTCTTCACCCTTGGGCTATGAAAGTATCAACCTCATGAGGATTATGGTGACCTACCATCCTCAACTGGGAAGGGACACCCCTCACTTGAATTTCACTCGGTGCTAGGCTAAGTTCCCTTTATGAAAAACCATTATAACATTACTTTATAAAATATAGGCTTTAGGAGATTCACTCCCCATATTCTTAGCTCATAGGTTCTAGATGAGAAATCCTCCCATTAACCTATATCATGCGAGAAAACATTGCACATGGACATAGCATATGTAAGCATCTATCTACTTTAGGATACTCTTGAGCAGACCTTTCTTGAACCCCTCTATTGAATAGATCATCATACATGTTTGTGTCTACATACATGTAAGAAAACCTCTCACATTACACCTTTAGACCAAACATGTTCCTACTTTACTGCATTCATGCATAAGTGTACAACTGTAACTATATGTGCCATGCTTTCATATACATACTCTGTGACGACAGGTATAATAATACTTAATCATACCACATACTTCACATTATAGAATATAAGACATGTTCATATTATACTCATGCATTCATACACATGTACATAAGAAAACATCCTATAAAGGTACACATGTGAAATTCATCGACAAGATCCTATACTCTTTCCCATACTAGTACACCTATCAATTAAATTTAAGGAATACATAACATATTTTACAAATATTTACCTTACATGCATGGTAGTAGATATCTAGTGAATATGATATTAACATTTCATTAATCACAAAGACATTTTACTACATTGTAAGCATGCATATTATGTGAGTGTGTGTGTATATTGGTAAATATGATCACATAATGGCTATAAACAACACATTGAGGCAGCCCCCCTCTTAAGACCACAATGCATAACCAAGCATCGACCACCCAACACAACTGCATCGGAGGAAAGATAACTTCATATTACACTTTAGGACTGTATTCACTCATTTATGTAGGGGTACATAAGAAGGGATCATCAATCCTTACAATTTCTTAATGGAAGCACCTACACATGATCTTAACATAATCATTTACATGTTCATACAATAGCCATACAACAAAAATCACAACTAAAATACGAGAGTAGGCATAAGATTCACATAGTCAAATCATTCTGACCACACACTACTGTATTCATCAACGTTATTACCGGAATCTAGACCCCAGACGAGACCGGCGTCATTAACCTATCAGAGGTTGCAAACAAGCCTACATACGTCATTCTTACTTCATCTACGTTAATTTTGGCGGAAAATTTGAAATTTTTGATTACTTATTTCATGCTAAACAATTTAAACTTAACATAATCGGAGTTATAAAATAAACAGTCAATTAAAGATATAATCAAATGAAAGAAACAGTTCGTGATTGCATTAAATGTATTCTTGCAAAAACATCGCCAATACAAAGTATGAAATAAAGTGCAAATAAAATCTAGTGGAACATGTACCACTAGATAAAGACTACATGTAATCTAGACAATAAAGGTATACATCCTTGAACTCATAAGGGACTACCAAGTAAGGATGAAAGCTCCACGGCTTAATAGCGGTAATATCAACGTGTAAGCTCTATCCTCCACTTGTGCCTGCACCTAATTATATAGAGTTGTATGGGATTAGTACACAATTCTTATAAGTATGGGTATATGCAAGCACACATTAAGGACATGCATGAGTAAGAATAGTTCTTTCCTAACAACATAATTTATGGAATGTCAAGTCAGTAGACTTGCCAAATATTGATTAGGAAAGTCAGTGCACTTGAAGAATTTGCATTAGGAAAGTCATGCCATGAGAGTAACATGCATCATCATACGTTTCATATTGCACACGGGACATAACATCTACACATAGCACATAACATATTGCAAATGGCACATAACATATTGCATATAACATATTACATCTTTCATATCATTCATTCATACACCATGAGACTTTGGGATCATGTACTTGACATCAAGACTTCACAAAAATGAGGGCTCAAGATATGGGACCTTAACTAGGGAGCCTTCTTTAGAAAATACAGAGTCTGCTTCATTCATTCAAAACGTACTTCACTTCATACATTCATAAGTTAGTGTAGACACAAGCTATACCTAAGATGTAGTTTAAAACATTGATCGGGTTCGCGGTGACATGATCAAGAATGACCTAGTGTCATTAATTAAGTGTAGCTCACCTCTTCATTATCCTATCCTAACAACTTTTGGTATCATTCATTTCTTTATATGCATCATTTCAGGTTTGACTTATTCATTCTTTGGGAACTTTAACTTTAACCGACACAGATCATGTGAGAATCATGAAATACAGTGTCTCCCCCACACAGATAATAGGTGGAATCACCGTCCAGAGTTACCCAAAACATGCTAGCGTACAAGGGAATTGAAACCCACCAGATCCCTATATTGGCAGTATAGGTTTGAAGACTAGAAAATAAAAGGAGACTCATGCACAGAATGCCGAAAAGTCTCATCTCATGAGAGTTACATGAACCTCCTCGTTTCAAAAAATAAGGCATCAACGCTGATAGATAGTCTATCGGTTCTAACTATAAAGATCCATTACATTCACCTCTAACATCATGGAAGCTAGCTTCTAGTATAAGGACATCATAGCTCAATAGATGATTTCTCAATTTCATCATTTAATATTAAGTGTGTGAATCTCGATACATTCATTAGAGTGATGATAGAGACTTGTCTCTTCATTAACTTTACACTCTCATAGGTGAGTACGTTTTAGTAACACTTACTTACTGCATTTGAGATTGCTCTCATCTTTTACATTAGCCTCATATCATGTTCTCACCACAATCATTACTATTAGCACATTTACTCTTCATAATTACTCACCCCTTTTTACGTTAATGTTCATATCATTATATGACAATGCACATGGCTAATTAGTATGTTCTAGACTCTTACTTAACCCTTCTAGGGTTTCATTATTTCATTACATACATCTTAGGTTCACTTATTATTAATGTATGCTAGGCTTATGGGTCTATACATACAAGCCATGAAGATTCAATCATAATCCGTTTAAGTGATTCACATCTCCTTAGATTATGTGGTACAAGACTTCTGAATGTTGTATGTATGCCCTGATTTCAATTCCAATCTATGTAGGCAGCATCATTCTTGAACATTTAATTCACGCATGACTTATGTATCAATATGTAATTTTGGCAAGGGAACCCAGTTTTTATTACGTTGGACAATACTTACATTTTTCATTTGTTTTATTTTTGTCCACACGGCTTGGGAGCCCAAGATCCAGCCCTAACGCCTTCATTTTCTTTTAATTTCATTTCATTAAATTTTCTATTTATTGGCCAAGGGGTTGTGTGATCGAACCCCCACAACTCCTTTTATTTTAATCTCTTTTTCCATGACTTTTTCTAGTTAACCATGAGGTTGTGGGTTCGAACCCGCACAACCTACCTTTATTATTCTTTTAATTCTCCCTTTCAGCATAGAGGTTGTGGGTTCGATTCCCACGCCTCACACTTATTTTCTTTTCATTTTTCCTTAAGCTTGAACAAGACGTTGTGAGCTAGAATCCCACTTCTCTCATTTCTAATTTCCATACTTAATTTTCCACCAAGGAGCACGGTTTGATTCCCCCTTACCACATTGTTTTTCACTTCTTTATTTTCACAAATTCTAACGTGGTGAGGTGACGGGTTCGAACCTCAGTAACCTTACTTATTTTTCTTCACCTTTCATGACATTTTAAACAACATAAATTTGCTGAAATTAATCAACAAGGTGCTGGAAATTTGAGTTACATTTTCAGCTTCTTTTGCATTCCATTGCACGTTAGTTCTTACGGGAATTTCATTATGCATTTAGAATGTTTTATGCATTTTTAGGAATCCGTTTATCCAAGAAATTGTAACTCAAATTATCCACTTTTTAATCTCATATGAACGTCACCATTTACATAAACAGACGTACGTGAAATACAAAGAACTAACATGCCATTTTAATTTTTAAACCGTGAACAATAACCACGGCAACACAACTAAACGCACGTTGTTACATGTCACATAATTCTGAACGTACATATAAACACATAAGCATCACGAAAACACATTTTATCCCTAGTTTTTTTTAAAAACACACATAACCAACCTATGATTCAATGGGAGCTAGTGACACCGACATGCAACGGTGAAACAACACTATTTTTGGATGGAATATACTGAACCTTAAGGGGTCTCTTGGGAAAGCGACAAAGAGAGAAGAGAACCCATACCTTTTATGATATTTAAACCTTGAATTTGCTGCCCAAACCTACTCCAACACTCACGTCCAAATCCAAGTTTCAACACCAAACTTTTGACGGAAAATCTCCATCATTTGCCTAAAATTTTTTATTAGTTGTTCGTTTAAAATTTTCGTTGGGAGTTTTTCATGTGTGAAGAAATTTGGTTTATCTTCTGTTCTTTAATGTCATTTTGCAGAGAGAATATGTATGAGAATTTGTTTGATCGTGAATGTGAGAGATAGACATTAGAGGAGAGAGTTATATTAGGCTTAGGAGTCTAGTTTAGGACTTAGTCAATTGAAGTTTAGTTAAATATTAAAAAAATCTGATTTCCGTTTATTTTAAATCATCCAATAAATAATAAATATTAGTAAGTTACATTAATTTACCAACATAAAAAAATAATTTAAATCATCGCTTCCACCTAGGTTTGATCCCAAGTACAGCAAGACTTCACTCTAAGAGCAAATGTTCGGCCCTCTCTGAAAAAATTCCCCTCCACCTTATTAATTAATTATTTAATTATATATTTGGGGTAATTATGATACTACACTTAGCCTGGAAAAAAAAGACCATTTTACCCTTATACCCTTCAAATTTAAGATTTCCCCTTTTTAAATCTGGTAAAGACTCATCCCAGTAAATCTTCATATTTGGGAGCCCTACATGGATGGACCTAACATTTCCTAGCTCAACTAACTCTACAAGTTAGTTGGCTTTGATGTCTTAAGGGTTCAGAGGCTGGTTCTACGCGCATATTTTCATGTGAACCTGGTCTAATCGTAGGCATTCTAGACAGATTAAGCATTATGTAGCATAGTCGTTTTTAGGGTTGTTACATTATTCCCCCCCCCCCCGCCTTATGAACATTCTTCCCTTAATGACACTACTAACTATTTCGCGTAAGAGCATTCAGATCATAAGATAGTTACTATACAAAATCAAGTGATAGCTAATAAGAATGGAGAGATATGGAAACTTAGACTTAAGAGAAGGAAGTCGAACCTCAAGAGCATAAAAAATGGGGGTAGCGGGATCTGATCGGCCTCCCACATAGCACCCATAACAAGATGATTCCTCCACAATACCTTCACTGTGGCAATATCCTTGTTCCTTAGCCGCAGGACCTGTCTGCAAAAAAATTCAATAGGTACCTCATCATAGGACAAATTTTAATCAACCCCCAATCATTCACAGGTAGAATCGAGGCTGGATCACCTAGGCACTTATTTAACATAGAGACATGAAAGACTATATGAACAAAATCTAGTTTCGCAGGCAATGCAAACTCATAGGACACCTCTCCCACATGTTGTAGGATCTCATATGGCGTAAGATACCTCAGACTCAACTTCCCATTCTTGCCAAACCTTATCACCCTCTTCATAGGTGATATCTTCAAATAAACCTGGTCACCAACATCATACTCTAATGGTCGTTTTCTGTTGTTTGCATAAGACTTCTACTGACTGTAAGCAGTACCCAACCTGTCCCAAATAACCCAGACCTTCTGTAAGGCCTCATGAATGATCTCTTGACCCACAATGGATGACTCTCAAACTTCGAGCCACCCAACTGCAGACCTACATTTCTTATTATACAATGCATTAAACGGTGACATCCTAATGCTGGAGCGATAGATATTATTATACGAGAACTCTATAAAAGGCAGATGGTCGTACCAACTACCCTTGAAGTCAATAACAGACGCCCTCAGCATGTCCTATATTGTCTGAATGGTGCAATTTGCCTGCCCAACAGTTTGAGGATTAAAAGCAGTACTAAACTTCACCTACGTGCCTTAGTTCTTCTAGAAGGATCTCCAGAAATGTGAAGTGAACTGAGACCATCTATCTTAAATAATAGACAAAGGAATCCCATTCCATCTCACAATCTCATCAATATAAAGTTTCGTATAATTCTAGGTTCTGTAAGTGGACTTCATAGGGATAAAATGCGTACACATAGTCATCCTATCCATAATAACCCATATGGACTCATGTTGTCTCCATGTCTTCTAAAGACAAACCACGAAGTCGATATTAATAGTCTCTCATTTCCAAGTCGGCAACTCAATATATCTGAGTAAGATCGCCAGGATTAAGATATTTTGCCTTAACTTGTTGACAATTAGGAAACTTGGCCACATAGGTCTCTGTAATAATCCTGGTTTTCAAATCATCCACATCTGGTACACACAGCCTGTCCTGGTACATGAGTATATAGTCATCTCCAAAAGGAAAATACTCATTCATATTAACCTACATTGAGTCCTTAAGATCCATCAACACAAAATCCAGATGCCGACCCTCCTTGACTTTCACTACTAAAGATGATTCAGAAAAAGGATGAACTCAAACACTCCCACTAGTAGAGTCAACTAACCATACACCCAGTCTGGCAAGTTTATGTATAAACTCCTTCTTCCCATCCTTAGCGTGGGTTATACTTCCCATGATCATCCTACCAAAAATATCACCTACAACATTAGCTCTACCTGGATGGTATTGAACATTCATGTCATATCATTCATAAGCTCCAACTATCTCCGCTGATGTAGATTCAACTCCCTTTGTGTGAACACGTAATGGAGACTCTTGGGGTCTGTGAACACATCCAAATGAACTCCATACAATTGTGCCTCCACAATTTTAGTGCAAACACCACAGTTGCAACTCCAGGTCATGAGTGGGATAATTATTTTTGTGAAACTTGAGTTGTCTGGACGCATAAGCTATCACCTAACCACCCTGCATAACAACACAACCAAACAATCCCTAGATGCATCATAATACACAGTGTAATTCTCACCACACTTAGGCAATGTAAGCACTAAGGCTGATGTGAGTATATCCTTGAGCTCCAGGAAACTCTTCTCACGAGCCTCCGTCCATTCAAACTTGGACTTTTTCTTAGTAAAAGCTATCAGTAAGGCATCAATGGAAGAAAAACCTTCCACCAACCTATGATAATAACAAACCAATTCCAAGAAGCTATGAATATGTATGGGATTAAGAGGTTTTGTCCAGTTCCTAACTACTTCAGTCTTCCTGGGATCTACCTCCACACCTTTGTCAGACAAAACATGACCCAGGAAAGTCACTTATCTAAGCCCGACACTTACTAAATTTGGCATACAACTAATTTTATCTAAGTACCTGCAAGGTTAGTCTTAAATTTTGTTCATCCACTTCCTTGGCCTTTGAGTAGTTGAAAATGTCATCAAGGAATACTATGATGAAAGAGTGAAGGTTTTCACGAAAGACCCTATACATCATATCCATAAATGCAGTAGGTACATTCGTGAGACCAAATGAAATAACAAGGAACTTATAGTTACCATAACGGATACGGAAGGTTGTCTTTAGGGAATCTCCATCCCTAACCCGGTGCTGATGGTACCGTGTACGAAGATCAATCTTCAAGAAGAAACTAGACCCTTGGAGTTGGACAAACTAGTTATCTATTTTGGGAAGTGGATACTTATTCTTGATATTAACTTTGTTGAGCTTCCAATAATCGATACACATTCTAAGGATTCCATCTTTCTATTTAACAAATAACACTGGAGAGTCCCAAGGGGATATGGTCGACTGAACGAAACCTTTATCAGTCAGATCTTTTAACTGCAGCTTCAACACTTTGAGTTCATCTGGAAAAATTTTGTATGGAGGAATTGAAATTAGTTTTGTATCGGGTATTAATTCGATACCAAAGACAATCTCTCGAGGGTAGGAACTCAAGGCAAATAATCAGGAAATACATCTTTGAAGTCATTCACTACAAGCACTGAGTCTATGGAAAGAATGTCATGATCTAAATCATTAACACTCACATGATGACAGAATAACCCATTGGAAATCATTTTGATTGACTTTAAGGTTCGAAATTAAGTGATTAGGATGACTTGAGTTTCACCCCTCCATGACAAGCTCTTCTATATTAGGGAAACTTAATATCACAACCATATTACGAGAATCTATTTAAGCATAACAACTATGAATCTTGTCCATACCAACAAAAACATCAAAATCACGCATTAGTAACTCAACCAAGTCTAGACACATACTCTTACCACATACAACTATTGCGCAATCCTTATATACTCTATCAGTTCTATGATTTTCTCCTAAAAGTTTACTAACAACTATAGGATCATGTAGAGTATCAAGAAATAACTCAAAAGATAGAGAAAGCAATGGAGTTACAAGGAAAGCGTAGACCCTGGATAAAGTAAAGAATAAGCAGAAGTTGAGAATTCTTGCAACATATCTATGACCACATCAACAGACGTCTCCTACTCCTCCTAGCCCTTCAGGGCGTAGAACTTGTTCCTCTAAGGAGGCTAGGCTGCTGCTGCAACCAATGGATTAGGCCTAGGTTGAGCATTACCTCCAGCCTGACCTCTTTTCTATGATAAGTCCTTAACCATGTGCCCGCTCTTACTGCAACCGAAGTAGACATTAGTGACTCTCTACTGTAACCACGACCACACTTAGCACAATCATTTCTGGGACGCTGCCTCTCACCTTCATTTCCCTTCATGGGCTCGTTTTTGCCTCCTCTAACAGTTAGAGTTCCTTGAACTCTCTTTCTCCTTTTTAAATTTGGACTGCCCATGGACGCAAAAGTTATTATTTTTGCCCCCATTGCTAGGACATGCCTGATGATGAGGCTTAGGCCTCTTAGCATCACGAATTCCTCTTTTCTTCCAGTTGTCCTCTACATGGTGGACATGCACCATCAACCTTGAGAGGTGCCTGTTATCGTGGAGCAACCTAGACCGACACTCCTCCTCATAATCTTCGTTGATTCCGGTGAGAAACTTGATCATCTAATTCTTGCTATTAGATACAAAGGAAGTAGCGTACTTGGACAGTTTAAGAAGCTTCAGGGATACTCAGATTGTCATGGATCCCTACTTAAGGTTGATAAACTCCCCAACCTTAGTAACTCTCATATCTCTGGGAAAGAAACTATCAACAAAGGCTCTCTAAAACATCTTCCAAATGACCGGAAGTCCTCCCAAAACTCGGTTATCTCTCCACATCTTGCACCATGTCTATGCAACATCGTTGACTTGATAGGAATCCAACATTGCTTTCTCAGTATATTTGGCCCCCATTGCTACAAAGAACTTATACACTTCATCCACAAACTCCCGAGGATCGTCCGAAGTCTTATACCCTTTGAACATAGGAGGATTCATCCTCGTAAAGTCTCTCAGCATGTCAGTTATACTACGAACGGGTGGGTTCTCCCTCTTAACATTCTGCCTGTAGACCTAGTTAGTCATAGCATGTGCCTGAATAGTGATGTCCTGTGCCATCTGGTTAAGAGATGCTCGCACCTCAACATCAGTCAACCTAGTAGGATTAACCGGCATAGCCACTCCTTCAACTGGATCCTAGGGTGGAACCTGATTGCCCCCAATAGCTTCTCCTCCTCTCCTTTGACCAATTGTTCTCCTAGTATTCATTTTCTTAAAAGTAACAAGTATTTATGTTATACATGCTCATAAAACAATGAAAATCATACATTAGGAAAGGCACAATAAGATCAGAAAAAGGGAAATTTTCCTATGCATCATGCAATCTCTAATTCATGATAGTGATGCACTCACTATCATGACATAGAAACTACTCAATGTGGTTGATGTGAACTTATTATCCTCGAAATTTAACTTAGATCTCTGATACCAACTTTGTCACGATCAGAATCTAGACCCCTAATGACACCGGCCTCGTTGACCTCTTAGAGGTCACATACAAGCCTACATACGTCATTGTTACTTCATCTAGTTTGACTTTAGCATAAAATTTGAACTTTTTTTTTCTTATTTCATGCTAATCGTTTTAAACTTATCATCATAGGTGTTCACAAATCAACCGTCTAATATAGATATAATCAAATTAAAGAAACAGTTCATAATTTTTATTAAACGTTTCCTTGCTAAAATGGCACCAATACAAAGTCTAAAATGAAAGTGGAAAGAAACACTACTAGAACATGTCCTAAATCTAAGCAAGATAATAATGGTAGATATCCTCAAACACATGAGGACCTACCAAGTCCGAATAAAAGCTCCACGTCCGGATAGCTGCCACGTTAACCTGTAAGCTCTAGCCTCCACCTGCGCCTGCACCTAAAATTATATAGTTGTATGGGCTCTTTCCTATTAAAATGATTTATCCAAATTTGGATTTTTAAAGTAAGTGCACTTTCCAAATTTGGATTAGGAAAGTTACGCCATGACAGTAACATGCATCATCTTACGTATCATATTTTGCACAACACATAGCTTCTTACACATAGCACATAACATATTGCATATAGCACATTAAATCATTATATCATTCATTCATACGCATGAGACTTTGGGATAATGGACTTGACATCAAGACTTCCCAAAATGAGGGATCATCATATTGGACCTCAACTAGGGATCCTTCTTTTGCAAACACAAAGTTCGCTTCATTCATTCAAACATACTTCACTTCATACATTCATAAGCTACTGTAGACACGAGTAATACCTAAGTTGTAGTTTAAGACTTTCTTCAGGTTCATTGTGCAATGATCAAGAATGACCTAGTATGATTACTTTAGTCTAGGTCACCTCTTTATTATCTTATCCTAACACCTTTCGTAGCATTCATTTCTTTATGTGCATCATTTTAGGCTGGCGTCATTCATTCTTTGAGAACTTTTACTTTAACCGACAAAGATCATGTGAGCATCATAAAATTCAGTGTCTCCCCCACACTAAAAAGAGGTGGAATCATCAGGCAGAGTGACCCAAAACATGCTAGAGTAAATGGGAATTGAAAACCGCTAGATCCCTATATTAATAGTATAGATTCGAAGGCTAGAAGATATAGGGAGATCCATACCCGGTATGCCGCACAATCTCATCTCACCAGAGTTACATGAACGTCAGCCTTTCCCATAAGAAGGCTTCACCTCTCATAATCATTAGTATTAGCACATTTTCTCTTCATAATTACTTACCCCTTTTTCTGTAAATGTTCATTTCATCATTTGCCAATGCACTTGGCCATCTAGTGTGTTTCACACTCTTACTTAACCCTTCTAGGGTTTCATTATTTAATTGTTCATATCATCATTTCATTACATATATCTTAGCTTCATTTACTTCTAACGTATGTTAAACTTATAAGTCTATACATACAAGCTATTAGGATTCAATTATAATTCGTCTTAGCGATTCATATCTTCCTAAGATTATGTGGTACAAGACATATGCATCTTGTATTTATGCGAAGATCTTTATTCTGATCTATGTAGGTAGCATTATTTTTCAACATTTAATTCACGTATGACATATGTATCAATAAGGAATATGTGCAAGGGAACCCGATTTCTAATCCCTTGGATAAGATATACATTTTTCCTTTATTTTATTTTGGTCCGCACGGCTTAGCAACCTTAATCAAGCCCCAACTCCTTCATTTTCTTTAAATTTTCTCTTTCTTGCCCGAGGGGTTGTGGGTTCGAACCCCCGCAACCCTCTTTATTTTAATTTATTTTTCCATGACTTTTTCGAGTTTACCATGAGGTTCTGGGATCGAACCCCCACAGCCTCACTTTATTATTCTTTTAAATCTCCATTTCCACCTAGAGGTCGTGTGTTCGATTCCCAAGCCTCACACTTATTTTCTTTTCATTTTTATTTTAAGCTTGACCAGGAGGTTGTGGGTTCGAATCCCACTCCTCTCGTTTCTCATTTGCATACTTTATTTTCCTTCTATGAGCATGGTTCTACTCCCCCTACCACATTGTATTTCAATTCTTTATTTTCACAACTTTTAACGTGGTGAGGTCACGGGTTTGACCCTCAATGAACTCATTTGTTTTTCTTCAATTTTCATGAAAATTTTAAAAAACATAAATTTTTTTAAATTAATAAAAAAGCTTCTGGAAATTTGAGTTACATTTTTATCTTCTTTTCCACTCCATTACACGTTAGTTCTTAGGGGAATTTCATAGGGCGTTCAGAACGTTTTAGGGGCATTATTATGAATTCGTTTAGCAAAGATATTATAACTCCTATCATACAATTTTCATCTCATATGACCATAATGATTTACGTAAACATGTGTACATGAAATACAAAGAACTAACATACCATTTCAATTTCTAAATTGTGACCAATAGCCACGGCAAAACACTTAAACGAACGTAGTTACATTTTCGTAAAATAACAACATAAGTCACATTATTCGGAACATACATATAAACACATAAGCATCGCAAAAACGCGTTTTATCCCTAGTTTTCTACCAACAAACATAATCAACCTATGATTCGATGGGAGCTACTGACTGCCACATGCAACAGGGAAACACCCCTAGTTTTCAGACGGAATATATTGAACCTTAAGGGGTCTCTTGGGAAAGGGACAAAGAGAGAAGAGAACCTACACCTTTTATGACGTTCAAATCTTGAAGTTGATGTGAAAACCTTCTCCAACACTCACGTCCAAATCGAATATTCAACACCAAACTTTTGATGGAAAATTTCCTTTATTTTCCTGTCATTTTTGAATAATTGATTGTTCAAAATTTTTGTTTTGAGTTCTTCAAGTGTGAAGATCTTTTGTTAATCTTCTGACCTTGTATGTTATTTTACACAGAGAATGAGAATGGGAGTTTGTTTGATCGTGAAAATGAGAGATAGATGTGAGAGGAGAGAGTTATCTTAGGCTTATGAGTCTAGTTTAGAACTTAATCAAATAAGGTTTAGTTAAATATAAAAAAAATATGATTTCCTTTTTTTTTTAAATCAGCCGATAAATAATAAATATTAATAAATTAAATTAATTTATAAACTTAAAAAACAATTTAAATCATCCTTCCACCTAGTTTCGCACCCGGCTAGAGCAAGACATCACTCTAAGAGCAAATTTTTGGCCCTCTCTCCCAAAAATGACCCTCCACTTCATTAATTAAATAATTAATTATATATTTGGGTAATTACGATACTACCCTTATCCTGGAAAAAGACAATTTTATCCCTAGACCCTCCAAACATAAGATTTCCCAATTTATGTCCGATAAAGACTCATCCGAGTAAATCTTCATATTTGGGAGCCCTACATGGCTGGACCAAACCTTTCGTAGATCAATTAACTTTCCAAAGTTAGTTGTCTTGGCTATTGTATGGGTTTAGACGTCTGTTTCTACGCGCATCAATCCGTGTGAACCCGGTCTAATCGTAGGCACTCTAGACAAATTAAGCGATATTTAGCGTAGACATTTTTAGGGTTGTTACAATAAGTTTTCCATAAATCCCATGGTAAACACATATATAATGACAATAAAGTAAACACCACCACCATATTCTGACCATACCACACAACGCAATACAAGTCTTCATCAACATTATTGTTGAGAGTTAGAGAAGTAGGAGAGTAGAGCAATTCTTACCAATTCTTTAGCCTTTGGTTATCATTGAACATTAATACTCTTTATTCAACAAATCATGTAAAGGGTAGTATTTAATGTAACATTATCATAAAATATGGTGTACAAGTCGATACAAGATCATACAATTGTCTGATACAATACATGACATATATAGTAGGAAGTAGAGAGTTATAGATAATAAACCAATTTACCTAGTCTTGTTCATAAATCATATTTTATTAATAATATACATTTAGGGAAGTATCTAAAGATATAGAACATCATATCTAAATCATGCTTCATTTACCCTAAAGTGTAGACCACAACATATATATTACTTTATCGAGTTTATAAAATAGAATGACCTAATTCAATCTTTACCAATTAAACTTTTATCAATTCATATTGGGTCAATTATACTTAATTATCATGACATAACACATATAGTCAGTAGCTAAGATATTTTACCATAATCGAGTCACATAAAAACCATCCTTACGTCAAGATCACAAGTTAGTACATGATAGACTAGAAGAACCTTGTTTAATTCATACCAAGCCTTATTTACTTTGATATTACAATATTTATACCCACAATTTAACCATGATTTTGACATAAAGCAGTAGCTACAAGCATCTTAACATAATCAACTTTCACTTTTATACATTTAAAGATAAATGTTATAGTGAACACATACAGATCTAAGATATCCATAATCAAATCATCATATATTTTTTTTACATGGATAATTATTCAACAATTTACCATAAATATAAATGATATATAGTAGTCATAAGAATATTAACATAATTGGATCACAAATCAATATGAATAATATGAAGATCATAAAGTCATACACAGGCTAAAAATTAGTTTGTGAAAGAGCATGGGTTCATCATGAAATTTGATTGAAAATCAATTCCAAATCAGTAGAATATCATCAATGCATTCATATTATTCTTTTGACATTAATTTAAAAAATAACCCATGGCTAGATTGCAGAAGAAGTGATATGATCACGAAACTTCTTTGAAAACTTTCAAGAGGACTCTCTAGATGAAATGTTAACTAGAGATGAAGGACCACTATACCTTTATTAGATGAATAATCCACTAAAAATCTATGAATAACCCACGAAAATCCAATCTACAAGTTGACCGTGACCTTCACCTTCAATTGAGGGTTCTAGAGAGTATATTTTGGGAGACGAAGGTTAGATTTTTATTGTAGGATTGGGTATGGACTATAATTGTTTTTATCCAACCTAATGTACTAAAAATAGTTAAATAAACCCCCTAGGGTCAGGTAAGAACGTGTGGTGAATTTCCCTTTCACCCCAAAATAGGCAGTGTGCATGGCATTAACTGAAGGCCTTCATCGACGAACTAAAAAACGGGGCGTTGGTCCATCAATGAATCGTCCTATGCCTTCCGTCATTTGGTTCTGAGGCTGTCAAATTCCTTAAGCCTTTTCAAGGATATTTTTTCATCGACGCCTCCCCATCAATGGGGTGTTAGTGGATTGATGAGGCATTGTTTTGCTCGTTGATTGAAATTGCCAAGGTAGTTTCTTGACAACCTTTAGTTCCTTCTTTAGAGCCTCTTGCGGGGCGCTTGGAAAGTCGTACCCGGATGTTTTCAATGTAAATATATGACCTAACATGATTATGACCTTCAATTTAAGTTTAATCCAAAATGAACAGGTAAAACACATTCAAACATGCATGGCACACTCAAGACATCAATGAACGTCTCAAGTGATAAGTTTCAAATGTCTTGGACGTTCTTGTATGTTTGAACTCCAATCATAATGAAACTCATTAAACATCATTTTGTATCATATAAGTACCTCATAATCTCATGATACACATATAATAACATAAAACCACAAAAGGCCCCTAATGTGACTTGTAGTCAAACGTCTTTGTCGACCCTTTACGTTTGACTTCCAAATGACCTCAAATCACCTAAGCATAATTTAAAAAACTGTAATAAAATTATAAAAATATTAAAGGAACAAGTGATCATCTAGAAACATAAATCATTTTCAGTGTCTTGCAATATCCCCCGCAGGGAACATTCGTCCTCGAATGACACATAGAAATATTTAATCGCAACAAGGACTTCAACGAATCATAGAGCAGCTTACAACAGTCATAAAATCATCATATAGGAGTTAATACACAAAACATACAAGGAACACACTTCAAACCATTTATTATTCAATGCATAAGATCAAGAAAAACTATTACTCACTCCCTCTTTAATGCATCAAACTCATAGGCTCTTATCATGTTCATAAGAGGAACATCCTTCGCCTAATCATAATAATAAGTTAATTACACCTTATTTTATTTAAGTGATCATCATGTAAGGTTACAGATAGGCAGATTCCAACAATACTCAAAAGCCATTTAAGCACTCATACTTCAATGAACATAGACTTGAGTTAATTAGATTGACAATGGGTTCTTATTAGTTAGACCTAGTTCTATGAGGGTCATACTCAATCAATGCCATGTTTAGTTCTGTCCATGGAGGAATGTCCTTCTCCTAAACATACTTACATGTATCATGAGTTCATACCCACGAAAAATCAAGAAGGTCATCTTCATTGTAACAAGAGAACTTCCTAACTTTTAAACGAAGGCATGTTCATGTTTTCTTCCTAGTGAAGTCTAAGTGGCAGGTCAGACCAAGAATATTTTAACAAATAGGAAGTCATTCCACAAAATGTAAATTTCTAACGTAGAAATATCCTTCACTGTAAGCATTATTTGAGAAAAATAATACAAATAATAGGCATTCAAAAGGACACTAGCTAATCTTGCCTTCACCTTTCATAACTTAGCCTACAATCATCCTTTCCAAATCATAGAAGTCAGACAGTTCTCAGGAAACTCGTCATTTTTATTTTAAGGAGACTCAAAATTTTCATTATAAGGCTAAGAATTACACATTAAGATTTACTTCAAACATTCTTCTTACCTTATCTCATGATGTTAAATGCACAACTAGCATGTCAAGAGACACAATCAACATGTGAAAACCATGAAGTTAATCAATACATTCTTTTCAAGTACTTTCAAATCATCAAAATACACATAATATAGTGTCAATAAAGACATATCAAACAAATAGAGGTCATGCAATTCATACTTTATACAAGACTACTATCACGAATAAGATTACTAAGAATTCATTAGTTTCAATTGAAAGGAAGAATAGAAGGATAAGATTGTAATATCTATAACCTTACTACTCACATCAATATCCTCCACTTAGGGTAAAGCCATTAAAGAGAAATTTAACCAAACCTCAATAAAATCATAACTTAACAACCTTCATTTTCATCACATAAAAGTGAGTACCACTTTAAAAGGAATTACAGTAATTAAATCAAGGAACATTCAAAGCATTCTAAATTTTATCACATAGGGAATTTATCACAAAATTTTCAAGTAAATTAATACTCTCCAAACACAGAATGTTTTCAACAATAAATTAGACACCTAGGTCATACAATATTGGGGAAAACAATTGAGTAGAATTAACCATATGAACCCTTATTTTTCGTTCAACCTTACAGTAAGGTGACTTCTAGGTCAATTAAACCCACACAATCACCCTAAAAGGATAAAATTCCACCATTGCTTCTAAGACAAAGCCTATACAAAGACTTAAATCCATACAAAACAAATCATGAAGGTTCACACATATAAACAAAGACAATATTTTAACCATTTAAACCTATACCTAGGGCAAGATGCTTTCATAGGAGATCACTAAACATGTAAAGTTCAAATTATATATATTAGGCTGCCATTATGCAAAACACTATACAATACACCATTCCGAAAGAGACTCATTTAAACCATACCAACTTCTCACATGCTTTAACCATATTATGTCATATAATTCTCAACATAAGATGCTACCTCACATAATTCTCATACATAGACATAAAAGGTATCATATCAACATATCATTGCAAAATTCGACTTCACACATACTCATGAAACCATGAAACCAAGAAAAATATCAAAAATCACCTTTTCTCCCTCAAGCATAGCGGTAAAATCTCATCCAAGAAATCACATCTAAATGACAGCCGAACAAGAAAACATAAGAGAGAGATCATATAGACTTATATTCTATGACATGACATGAGAATAGTGAAGGAGGGAAGCTCTATCATCTTGTAGCCTCTCTTTCATAGATGTGTCTCCATTCAAACCGATGACGCAACTTTACTAGATGTGGCAATATGAGAACTTTGGAACCTAAAACCACTGTCATAAACCTCCTGCTCAAATACAACATTTGTAAAATCAAGGGATCACCCCCTAGAAGTAATATGGCTTACTTTCCCTTTCGGAGGTCTTATACAAGCCCATAGTTATCATTCATCGCATTGTCATTGATAAATTTATCGGAAAATTTAAAACTTTCTTAGCACAACATATATTATAACATAACTTCATATATATATATATATATATATATATATATATATATATATATATATATAATATATATATATCGTAATACATAGTTAAAGACTCTAGTCTCTTTTTGCCATCCTTAACTCAACATCATAAGATTACTTTAAGGAAAAGACCCTTAACATAATACATAAGTATAATATTAAATAACTTCAAAGTAAACCATAAGTTGACATAGGACATCCTTGAATCTTAAGGATTCCATTTGCTTATGATTTGGAAACACATAACCAGGTCCTCAATCATAGGGACATCCTTTAAAAATATATAACTTATACTTTGTGTAAAAAGTAGAGAATAATGGAGTTAGTACAAGAATGCACTAAGTATGACAACCATGCAAAAACAATCATTTAAAAAGGACATTTTCTTTAAATCAAACTTCATGCCTTTTTGTGAGAACTTCATTAACACTTTATACAATAGTTTATATCATTCACATACTTCAAATAGACATATTCAAAACTCAAACATCACATATAATCACATAAAGAATTTAAGACACTTTTAAGGTCACTTTACGGTGAGCTATTTGCCTTAGCAGTGAAGTTTTCCTCTGTACTGTGAACTTCTTCTTTTTCGTCCTTAACCTTCCAAGTAATCCCTCTGTTGATCCTTGATGCAATGAATCACTTAAAAACACAAGGAATGAATCATACATGCTGCAAATGTCATCACATATCATCATAGAAGTATAGCAAATGATACACAAGACCTTAGGGAGCTTACAATGAACTCTTAGTCATTATGCACATATTTATTTTACTTCACATAGAACCTTATGAGAACTTACTTAGAATCTCAATCTAAACATACTAGTTCAATGTACATGTGACGCCCCATGACCTCCCACATACTTAGTAGACCTATCAGGAGACCAAAAACCTTGACACTATATTTCATACATCATCTAGGCCACATAAAAAACTTCATTTATGCAACAAAGACCTTCATCATATAGTTATTTAGAGAATCATTGCGTGTATGAGAACAAGACCACATCATCTAGACTCATACCATGCAGACATTCATAACAATATGTCAAATACTACCGTGCCATGCATAAAGACATAACCATAATCATACTCCTTAGATCACATTCCTAGAACTCCTTAAAACTCCCTAAGGATCCACTTGTGAAATTTCTAGGTTGGTTCACCACTTCCACCTATCCTAAGTAACCTCCCTTACGTCATCCTAGTAAGGTTCTTAGTTATTTACATCAATTTTCCATTTTACTCAAGGAAAACTATAGCCTTAACCGATAACAAGACCATGTGATCTAAACATGGAATTTGGTGTCATCCTCTCACACAAAAAGAATGTGTATTACTTGCCAAGGTATGAAATGAGTATCATGATAGCATATTCAGTGATATCACTTGCTACATACTATGTGGAAACATAGTTACGGTAGTTGGATGCATCATGAGAACATCAACTCTACACCTGTAGGATATGATACTAGCAACCTCATGAGGATTATTGTGACCTACTATCCTCCACTGGGAAGGGACACCCCTCACTTGAAGTTCACTCGGTGCTAAGCTAAGTTCCCTTTATTATAAATCTTTATAACATTACTTTATAAAACATAGGTTTCAGGATATTCACTCCCAATATGCTTAGTTTATAGGTTATAGATGAGAAATCCTTACATAAACCTATATCATGTGAGAAAACCTTTTACATGGACATAGTATAAGTAAGCATCTATGTAGTTTAGGATAATCTTGATCTTACCTTTGGAAAAAACCCTCTATTGATTAGATCATCATCTCATGATGAATTTCCGAAGGATTAATATCATGTCGTTGTAACGACCTGTTTAGTCGTTTTGAGCAACAGATTTTATTTCTGGAAAATTGGCTGAGGCAACGGACCCCACGACGGACCGTCGCAGGGTCTCGTCTCAATATACTTAGGAATTCTGAAATTGGGTACTGAAAATCGACTCTCTGAACTTCGTAACGGACTTGCAGGACGGACCGTCACAGGTGTGACGGACCGTCACAGTGTCCTTGGTGAAAAATAGAATTTTGGTCCTTGCGACGACCTTGGTGAAGGACCGTCGCAGGCACGACGGCCCGTCACAGGTTGCGTAATCCCAGTTGGAGTCGGAATTCTGGTTAAGTTTTAAGGGACATTTTGGACTATTCTTTCCTTAATTATAGATTTCGTGGGTTTATATTAATAACTCAAGTTCTTGAGGGATAAAAGAGGTAACTTTGGATTAATTAGTGGGGTATCATTGTCATCTTTTACACTTAATTATATGTTAATTAGGGTAAAAGAAAGAGGGTTTGAATAAGAAAACTAGAAAGAACAAGAGAGAGGGAGAGAGAATTGATCGAACAAGAAGAAGAAGAAAGCTTGGGAAATTGCTTGTTGATTCCAATTCTTCGGTGGAGGTAGGTTATGGTGTATGCTATCTTATAGTAAACTCTTAATAGCGAATGATATGTGCTAGTAATATTGTAAACCCTTCTATATGCTTAATTGTATGCTTGCATGAATATGAATATGAATATGAAATTGTGAATAAATAAGCATGATGAGGCTATTGAATCCCAAATCTTGAAAAGAAACCCTAATCTACTTTGTTAATGATGATGCCTCGGTATAAAAGAAGGCTTGATGAACGAAAAGGGTGAGATTAGGGTATCGGGTGCCACGTTCCGGTACAAGGATAGAATGAGGATCGGAGTGTCACATTCCGACACCAGGATAGTATATGGATCGGGTGCCACGTTCCGGTACCAGGATAGAATGAGGATCGGAGTGTCATGTTCCGACATCAGGATAGTATATGGATCGGGTGCCACGTTCCGGTACCAGGATAGAATGAGGATCGGAGTGTCACGTTCCGACACCAGGATAGTATATGGATCGGGTGCCACGTTCCGGTACCAGGATAGTATATGAGGATCGGAGTGTCACGTTCCGACACCAGGATAGTAGATGGAGCAGAGTGTCACGTACCGACACGAGGGGAATAAATATAATGAATCTTGAAATATGGTAATGAATTCAATCTAATGAATCTAATTTCCAAATGAGTATGATATTGAGGCTTGAGTCCTCATGGATGAACTTGTTAGTACTTATTGACGATTTTAGTACTTGTTGTTGCTACATATTGAGTATTATAGTTGATTTATCATATTATTTGATGTATATTGTTTTCTATTTTGAGTTGGCCGATGATATCTACTCAGTACTTGTGGTTGTACTGACCCCCTACTTTTATGTTTTCTTCTTTGTTATTTGTGGAATGCAGCAAACGTTCCGTCAACTTCAACTCAACAGTAGATCTAGCCAGTCTTCACGACCTTCGGAAATTCAGGGTGAGCTAATGCGTCTAGCTTGGACTGGATCTTCTTCTTCAAGTCTTGATGCCTTGAACTTCCGGCATGGACTAGCTTTTATTTGTTTTAGCTTCTTAGACG
Organism: Solanum peruvianum; assembly: GCA_027705065.1. Lineage (NCBI taxonomy): Eukaryota > Viridiplantae > Streptophyta > Magnoliopsida > Solanales > Solanaceae > Solanum > Solanum peruvianum. The sequence goes on along the minus strand of JAKWJD010001765.1, from coordinate 28,125,074 downwards.
TTTTTAGTTTAGTAATTTGAGGATAAATGTTCTTGTGATGATGACTTCCAGATTTTGGGGATAATAATAATAGTTTTGAATTGTTTTTATTAATGAGTGTAAGTCTTCCGCATTATTTTCTGTTGATATAATTGAAATGTTAAGGTGTAGATGGGTTGGTTCGCTCACATAGGAGGGTAAATGTGGGTGCCAGTCGCGTCCCCGATTTGGGTCGTGACAGTCGTTCAAACCAATTAACCATAAGGCTATCATTCCTTTATTTTGAAGGATACCATTACGGCTTACGACTTCAACATTCATAACCTTAAAACTATTTTCAAGGTTATCACATAAAAGACTCTCCTAACTTCATTTATGGTCATATGTCATTCATAAATTCAAAACTATGAGATTTAACATCAAAAGTAAAGACATCACATATAAATAATTATATGTGGTCATCAAGTAAGGGACATAAGTCAACCAAGACAAGACACCACATACTTCACTTCAACTCATAATACATGCCATTCTAGAAATACATAAATATAACCATATAATATTCAAGCCATCCTATACACTATCATAACATAATCAAATATTACCAACATATACTTATATAGTCAAATAGAAATAACCAAGACTCAACCCTAAGACTATACATACGAGGTCAAAGTCATAGTCTAACATGATCACCTACATAACATCAATAGAACACATATCCTTTCTCATTAGACAATATGTAGACAAATATCATCATTAATAACATAATAAACTTCATAAATATCCATATTATTTCAAGTAGTTTGTTGATAAGGTCATGATCATAAAATTGCATAATGTAACGGCGACAAGGCCACGTCAATTGCAAGTAAAACACATAACACCGATATCATAAGGGGCCATACCAATCAAAAAATAATTGAAGTATAAAAAACATTAAATATAAAAACAAATATATTACCACGACATCCTCAACACCTCAATTATGAAACCAAATAAACCAATTCAACACCATAAGGCCCTTACCAACGGCCACGAACAATAAGCCAATGAAATTACAACAATAACAAGTGAATCTAGGTCAATTCACTACATATTCATCAATATAATACAACAAAGATGTCAATTGAACACAAATCTTACATCATTATAAACCCTATAGAAATCTACACCAGAATTCATAATTATTAAGTCAATATCAAAATCTAGGGTTCATCCAATTCATGTGTTCATTAATAATTTAGGTTAAAATCATCAATAAAATATCAATTAAATGATTATTCAATGTTTAGAAGTCAGTAGTGCAAGAACCCATGGTAGAATCATGAAAAGTGACAATTAAACATTAAAACCTTAGAAAATATCTTGAGAATTGTTGGGGATCCTTGATGAAGAGAGTTTAAAGGATCAACATCAATTCCTTTATGAAGCTAATTCTTAACTTTGATAAAGAATTTCAACTCAATTCCTCACACTAAGCTCTTCCTTGTCTTTGGACTTCAAAGGAATCCGAAGGAGTTCATAAGGGATTTTGGTATTTTATTCTGAAAGAATGAAATATTCTAAGTGTTAAACACTTATATACATATTTAAAATACCCAAAATACCACTAATAAAAAACAAATCCTCTTATATGGAAGTGAGTGAAATTACCGGTTCACCCCTAACTTGGCAGTGAACTATGGGCACTCACAAATGGTTTGCAGTCGACGGACTGTTTGTCTATAAATGGACCGTCCCATTCTTCCGTTGGATGGATCAGAAATTCAACAATTGTCTCATCTCACCAAAAAATAACTCCCTACCAACGTCAACCATCGACGAGGCGTCTATAAGCCCAGGAGTCATTGATGCCTCCATCATTTGGGGCTACCTAGGACAGTCTTGACTCCATGTTTGGGTCCATCCTCAAGGATTCTTGGTTGGTCCTTGGTAATATTTACCTAGATGTTTCCAACCCAAACATGACCGTATACGAGTTTAAAACCTCTCACATGAATTTCATCCAAAATGAAAACTTAAAACTCGAAGAAACATGCGTAGAAACACAAGGTCATTTCAAGGCAACATGTTTGAATATTATGGATATTCTTGGGGATCATCTCCCACCTTAGAGCCAAGAAATATAGGAGGATTCATCCTTACAAAGTCTCTCAACCTAGAGGTCGAAGTGCTCTCCAAAACATTCACCCTAGGTATCTTACTCAAATTTATTTGAGTAGTCACGGCTTGGGCTAAAGCAACCATCTCTAATATCCCTATTAGTCAATTCAGGATGAACCTCCAGAACCTCAATACCTCCTTCCACATTAGGTACTTGATCACCTTCAACACCTTGAGGAACTTGCTCAACATTCTCAACTTGAGAAGGAATCTCCTCTTGCAAATCGTTCTCTTAAACTCTCCGAGCCGGTGTCCTGCTCTTATTAATCTTCCAAAAAACACAAGGAAAATTATAAGAAAAAAGTACTCATAACTTTTACTCTACGGAATGACATAGGAATAGAAAAAAAGGGAAATATTATCGTCCTATAGCCTCTCGCCCATATATGTGTCGCGACATACACCGAAGGTCAAGAATCTAATATACATGACTTGATGAGACTTTTCGATTCCTTATACTACTTTGCAAACCTATTCTCTCATACCAACCTTGTCACATCCTAAAACAACACCCTAGAAGATAGGGGCAATCTCGGATTTCAACCGGCATACTTGACCTCTCTGAGGTCTTGTACAAACCCTTACATATCATTCATCGCATAAACACAGTTTAAAATAGTGCGAAATTAAAACATTTTCGATAACATATCATAGTCTTTAAAAATCTCTTTCATTTAAAGAAATAGGAAGTACTACGTCTCAATCTCATCATCTAAAGACACAAGAATACTTGGGACAAGGCCCATACTTCAATACTAACATAGAAATACTTAGTGTATTACAATACTTCAATAAGAAACATTAAAGACATATATACCCTCGAGTCTAATGAGGACATACTTAAAATTCGATTGAACAATTCTACAGTCCAAGTCATCCTTCCCAAATGCGCCTCACCTACCAACAACTTAGATATAGATTAAAACATATATTAATAGAACCAACCATATGTATTAACTATGGCATAATGCATAAAAATCATGAAAATGGACATTTAGTAGAAATATGAATCTTTAATTTAAAAATCATACTATAATCATAAGAACAACATTTCACAACTTGGAAACACATAAGATAACATTTAAACCAAATATTATTATTTTAGAGATCACTTCACAGTAACCTCATTCGCTGTTACAGTGAAGTCCCTTCACTATATAGTAAAGTTTATATCTTCACTTAGAAATATCATAGTAGGTAATCATCCAACTTAAAGTTATCCTAAGACTCACTTAAGAAACTCAATGAGAGATCGCTTATACAACCTCCATAAGAATACCTAAAGGACCCTCAAGAACACTTATACTTAATGACATACACACTTCAAGACATCAAACATATCAACATAGAGATAGTATGATATTTCCTCATCAAAGTCTATTAAAAGACTTACTTAAGTAGATAAACAACATAACGTCCATCAATCACCTCTTCAAGTCTACCTAAATAATCCTTAAGACATCCTAAGTTTGGATCATGTCCACATAATCAACATCTTCCCTAACTAGAGTCATTCTTAAGACACATATAGGTAAGATACGAAGAAACATTCCTATGCCCCCTTCACACCTTAACTTGACAACCCCTAAACTACTCTAGATAAGTACTTATTCCGTTTACCTACTTTATAACATAAGTCTAGTTCATTAGTTCATTAACACTCATATATCACATAAAGGACATTCAAGTAATGATTTTATACTAGACCTAGGGAGTCTCACAAACACCTTCAAAACATATTGTGCAATGTCTATATACCGTCCTATACTACTACCTAAACTTCATAGAACTTCTCTAATACTAGTAAGTATCCCACACAATTAGAATAGGCAATAACCGACATAAACCATGATAGCAAGACATGGAATCCGGAGTTCTAACCTACTCCGATGAGCCAATGGTAGAACTTAGACACATCATAGTAGGCACATAGTGAAGGAATGTGAAGATCATGCTTTGTAATATAGTCTCATTCTTAACAAGACATACTTCCAGTACATTACTTACTCGGTGCTAGACATCCTTCTATCAGAGTAATTCACACTTAAGGTTAACATAAAAGGGTTCAATAACAAGTTCATAACCCAATAACATTTACACTACTAAAGAGGTCCTCTAAAGGTTACGTTCCGATGGCGACAAGAAGCTCATGATAACTTTCCTAAGGAATAATATGATGTTGTTCCATCCAATTAACATTAATTCTATCATTCCTTTTCTTTGAAAGATACCATTACGACTTATGTCTTAAACATTCATAACCTTACAACTAAGTTCAAGGTATTCACATAAAAGACTCTCTTAACTTCATTTAATGTAACATGTCATTTATACATTCAAGACTAAGAGATTTAACATCCTAAGTAAAGACATCACATATCCATAAACATATGTATATATCAAATAAGGGACACAAGTCAACCAACACAAGACACCACATACTTCACTTTAGCTGATAATACATGCCATTCTAGAAACACATAAATAAAACTATATCATCTTAAAGTAAACAAATATACTATCATAACATCATCAATGTAAAAAACATATGCTTTTATAGTCAAGTAGGAATAACCAAGACTCAACCCTAAGACTATACATACAAGGTCAAAGTCATACTCTAACATGATCACCTACATAACATCATTAGTCACATATACTTTCTCATTACCTAACATGTGGATAGATATCATCATACTTCACATAATCAACTACACAAATAGCAAATTACTTCAAGTAGTTTGCCGATAAGGCCATAATCATCATTGCATAAAGTAACGTCTACAAGGCTATGTCCATTGCAAGTAAAACACATAACACCGCCACCATAAGTGGACTATACCAATCACAACATAATTGAAGTATAAATAACATCAAAATAAAATAAATAGGGCAGCTTACCACCACAACATCCTCAATATCTCAATTTGATGTCAAATCAACCAATTTAACAACGTAAGACCCTTACTAATAGCCATGAACAATAATCCAAGCAACTTACAACAATAACCAACGAAAATAGGTAAATTAACTACATATTCATAAAACTAATAAAACCTAGATGTCAATTGAACATAATTCTTACATCATTAGAAAGTCCATAGAAATCTACACTAGAATTCATAATCATTAAGTCAATATCAAGTAACCCATAAAATAGTTAAAATCTAGGGTTCATCCTATTTGTGGGTTCATAGGTAATTTACGAAAAAAATTAAATAGTAGTTAAATTAAATCATTATTCAATGTTTAGAAATCATTAATGTAAGAACCCATTGTAGAACCGTAATATTTGACAATTCAACTTGAAAACCATTGAAAAGATCTTGACAATTGGGGATCCTTGATGAAGAGTGTTTTTAAGGATAAACATTCATACCTTGATGAAGCTAATTCTTCACTTTGCTGAAGAATCTCCTTTCAATTTGTCACACCAAGCTCTTCCTTGACAATGGACTTCAATGGAGTTCTAAGGAGTTTATAGGGGATTTTGGGATTTTTTTTTGGAAGCATGAAATCTTCTAAGTGTTAAACACTTATATACATATTTAAAATACACAAAATACACCTAATAAACTGCCAATACTCTTATTTGGAAGTGGAGTGAAATTACAAGTTCACCCCGAAGATGGCAGTGAACTGCGTGCAATCATTAACGATTTGCAGTCGACGGATTGTTTGTCCACAAACGGTGCATCCTGGACTTCCGTTAGTTGGGTCATAGACTCAATATTGGTGTCTAATCACCCAAGACTAAGTTCTTACAAAAGGAACCCATCGACATTGCGTCAATGGGCCCAAGTTTGGTCCTTCCTCAAGGACCCTTGATTAGTCCTTGGGGACGTTTGTCTGGATTTTTCCAATGTAAACATGACCATACACGATTTTATAAACTCTTACATGAATTTAATCCAAAATGAACAATTAAAACTCAACGAAACATGCTTAGAAAAACAAGGTCATTTAAAAGCAATATCTTCAAACATCATGGAAGTTCTTCGACGTTTGACCTCCAAACTCCACAAAACTTGACACACTTCCTATATATGCTCATTTATCACACATAAACACATAAAAGAACATATGAGGCACATAGGTGACTTAGTCGTCGAAAGTCTTTGTCGTCCCTTGGCGTTTGACTTCCAATGCACCTAAACTATTAGATACTGCCTCAATAACATATAATTGACCCATTTAAGACCTTATAACATCAAGACAAACATGTAAGGCGCTATTCACCTAATTCATTTTTGGGGTCGTACATTCTCCCCCAATTGGACAACATTCATCCTCGAATGACACTTGCCACTCTCGTAAGACTTTTAAGAATAGAGATTTAACTAGAAGAGATTTAACATTACATAAAATATATTATCAATAAGAAAACAACAAATTCACGTAGTCAAGAGATTCAAATGATAACAAGAAACTAAAAAACAATTCTATAACTCATTATGCTACAAAACACACATGCTTCTTTCCAAATAGCAAAAAATCATTTTTTAGTCAATATAATACTTATATACATCAGTTATAACTACATTATGACAATTTTAGACAAAAGAATAAATAAGTCAAATTTACAATTTTTTAACTATGAGCTAGCAAAATCCTCATAGTGAATCCAACAATTTTTTTCTCAAAATGCAACTTTTATGCAATTCAAAATATAAACATGCTATTATGAAAGGTAACATCATATAAACACATCTTACAACATAATCATAGCTTCATAAAATACACAATGCAAGAAGTTAATGAAATTCAATTTCAACAAAACTTCTAAACACAATGCACATATAACATGGTTCTATATCTTTTTATCCCATCGTCTAAATATAATACCTTACTTAGAAGGAACTCATATATCTAAAATAAAAATGCAAGGACTTACCCTCATCATCATCACCATTCTCTTTTAGCTTTGATCCTCTGTCCAGAATGCATATAAACGTCTATTTGTTGGCGCATCATCCTTTGGAACACTAAGAGTATCTTGCTTAGCCTCTCTTCTTCTAGAAGCAATCATTCGACTCTCACCTTATGTCCTTCCTTACGACAACCATAAAAACTCACACTACCAAAATGATAGTCACCATATTGTTTCTTTCCTAAAGTGACACATATAGATTTGACATTTTGACAACCACCTCCTTTCTCCACTTTAACCTTAACACTCTTATGTTCTTCTTCACCTTGGGCCCACTTCCTAAACCTAGGTTTCCCTTGATCACTAGCACCAATCTGTTTCAATCTTCTAGCAATCCTCTTATGTTTAGACTCTCGATTGATAGTTGATAAATCATTAGTCTAGCTAGGGTCATATTATCATGCAACATAGCAGTATGACATTTCTCTTTCACTAAATCAGCTACAGCCATAACAAAACGACTAATTTCATTCCTTAGATTCGACACAAGAGAAGGGGCAAATCTAGATAACATTGAGAACTTCAATGATTATTCCTCAACTGTCATATTTCCTTGCTTGAAATTGATAAACTCTTCCACCTTAATTTCCATATTCTCACGAGGAAAGTACTAACCAAGAAAAGCTTCCTTGAATTCTTCCCATTCAATATGACCTGATTCTTCACGCCTGTTGTCCTTCCATTGAGTGTACTATATTAGTGAAATATATCTCAATTTATGTGAAGAAAACTATGACTTATCCTTAGATGTAACTCCCAAAGCCCTTAACACCTTTTACACTCCATCTAGGAACTCTTGGGGATCCTCTCCCACCTTAGAGCCATGAAAGTTAGGAGGAATTATCCTCACAAAGTCTCTCAACCTAGAGTTCATAGTCCTCTCCACAAGACTCACCCTAAGCATCATACACAAATTTATTTGAGTAGTCACGGCTTAGGCTAAAGAAACCAAAGCCACTGTAATCTCCCTATTAGTCAACTACGGATAAACCTCCGTAACCTCATTACCTCCTTCCACATTAGGGACTTGATCACCTTGAAAACCTTGAGGAACTTCATCAACTTTCTCAACTTGAAGAGCAATCTCCTCTTGCATCTAATTATCTTCAACTCTCCTAGCCGGTGTCCTCCTCATATTCATCTTCCTACAAACATAAGGAAAACCATAAGAAAAGAGTACTCATAACTTTTACTCTATCATCCTATAGCTTCTCTCCTATAGATGTGTCGCGACTCCCACCTATGGTCAAGACTCTACTAGACGTGACTTGATGAGACTTTTCGAGTCTTAATACTACTTTCACAACCTATGCTCTGATGCCAAGCTTGGAACATCAAGAAACAATACCCTATAAGATAGGGGCAATCTCCGATAGCAACCGGCGTACTTGACCTCTCGATGGTCTTGTACAAGGCCATATATATCATTCATCGCATAAACATAGTAAAAAGTAGTGCAAAAATAAAACTTTTCACAAAAAATAGTCTTTAAAAATCAGTTTCATATAAAGCAAAAGGAAATACTAACTCTCAATCTCTTCATCTTAAAACACAAGAATACTTGGGACACGACCCATACTGCAATACTAATATAGTAATACTTACTCTATTACAATACTTCAATAAGAAACATAACAGACATATATGCCCTCGAGTCAAATGAAGACATACTTCAACTTCTTCTTGAACGATGCTAAGGTCCAATTCTTTTTCTTAAATGCTTCTCACCTACCAAAAACTAAAGATATAGATTAAAATATGGATTAGTACAACCACATGTACTAAGTATGACATAATGCATAAATATCATGAAAATGGACATTTAGTAGAAATGTGCATCTTTTAATTTAAAAATCATATTATAATCATAACGACAACATTTAACAACTTAGAAACACATTAGATAACAGTTAAACAAAATATCATAATTTTACAGATCACTTCATAGTAACCTCATTAACTATTACATTGAAGTTGATTATATTCACGTTAGGCATCTCTTAGTAGGTAATCATCCCACTTAAATCTATCCTAAGACTCCCTTAAGAAACACAATGAGAGATCACCTACACAAAGTCCTTAAGCATGAACCTTGAGAACACTTATAATAAGTGACATACACACTTCAAGAAATCAAACATATAAATATATAGATAATATTACATTTTATCATCAAAGGCTATTAAAAGACTTACACATATAATCAAGATAATGTCCATGATTCACCTCTTCAAGACTACATAAATAACCCTTAAGACTTCCTATGTTTGGATTATGTCCACATAATCAACATTTCCCTAAATAGAGTCATTCTTAAGACACATCTAGGTAATATACAAAGTTACTATTCCTATGCTCCCTTAACACCTTAACTAGAAAACCCTTAACTACTCTAGATAAGTACTTATATCGTTTACCTACTTTATAACACAAATCATTTGTTCATTGGTTCATTAAGACTCATACATTGTTGATATTATTTATGAAGCTTTAAATTTATATTTTGTAGATATCATGTCTAATTTAAGTTATGTCTATATGCGAATCATGATAGTGTGAGGATCATGATAGTGTGTGATTTATGATGAATGTAAAAGCATGTTTAGAAGTCAATGTTATGAAAATGATTATTATGGAAAGGTGTTCTAACATGTACTCACACACACACTTTGTATGAATGAAAGAAATTAATGAATGTGAATGGGGTATTTTAGTGTGAACACTGTTCCTGAGTAGAAATAAAGTGTCTATACCATCCCTATTATTCTTGTAGTAATAAGAAATGATGTTTTGGGGTGGACACTCTTCGTGAGTTGAGAAGATGTTTTTAGTTGCAACCTTACAATTCCCAAGAGCTTTCTATGAAATGTTGGAGAATTGAAACTCTTTGTGTAATTATCCCTTTACCTTAAGTAATTAATGTTTAAGACTCTTAGGGGAGTTATGCTTAGCACTGAGAGGATTTGATGAGGGGTGGTTACACTCGTAACGCCCCAATGAACTAAGGTGAACTAGAGACTCTGCAGTGTTTCTTGAGTTAATTGAATTTAAATAGAATTAATTTAGTGTACTTAGGCAGTGAGTGAAGTTTGGTTAAGATTGTAGGTCAAAAGTCCAAGAATGTCCATGACGTTTCGAAGGTGTGCCTTAGGAGGTGCTTGTGTGTCTTGAGGTGTTTGAGTGAGTTCTATGTGTTTGTTTTTCTTGAATCTTTCTTAAGATATTAGTAATCCCTAAAATACATATCTTAGGGGTTTAAGGTTTTTGAAAACCCCCACCTTGGACCCACAAGGGGGTCTAGATGAAGGGCCCAAGAATTGGACAAGACTGCCAAGAACACTACCAAAAAGTTGGAGCAGTCTACTTGGCATAGGCCCATTGACGCCCCGTCGACTAAGGCGAGTCTTCCCATACTTGGTGGATAACTCAGCTCTCTCACGAAAAAGTCTCTGATTCCATCAACGCTCAGTAGCTTGGTCCCTCGATAAATCGATGCCCAGTAGCTTGGGTCGTGGAATAGCACCTACTAAAGCTGATACACGTTGCTGCCTACTTGGGGTGTTTTGTGTAAATTCACCTGAAGTCTTTTGGGACCATAGGATGATTTTTTTAGTGTTTTTAAGTTATATGAGAGTGTTCTAAACCCTAGGACTTCATTATACACCCCTCTTTGTAAAACCCAAAACCCATCTCTCTTAGAATTCTCTCTCAAGTCTTCATGGAATCTGGAAGTCAAGAAGTGCCAGAAGGGATGTTGGTGGTCGTTTATCAATCAAAAATCATTGGTATTTCTTCCATAAGAGGTATGGTATCCATATTTGAATTCTCGTCAATTCAAGGAGTCCCTTCTAATAAATTTTTAAATTGGGTTCTCAACCCTAGTATCTTCTATCTTCAACTCTAAATAAGGTTAAATCATTTATGAAATCATGATAAAGCTTTTCTTCAAAAGTTGGCTTAATAAATGGGTTAATTGAGCATGTTTGTGTAGAGAATGTGCTTTAGGTTTCTTATGTTGTTATTGTTTTTTATATACATCCTAAGGTCTACATTATGATAAAATGTTTAGAAAATGTTATAGGTGGTGAAAGCTTGGAATATAGGGTAAGTTGGTTATGATGTTTATCTTTTATTCCGAAATTCTATTGAGTGGTATGGTCCACCTTCTTTGTGGCGGTGTTTACTTGAATTGTATGAATGAAAAGGTACCAATTTATTTTTAATGAGGCTATAAAGACTTGTTATCTAAAGTAATATGAAAATTATGTTATTCTTTTTTAAATGTGCCTTATGAAGGTATTATGTGAAATAGGCTAGAGAGTATGCTTGAATAAAGATATTCTTGTTAACTGTTTCATAAAGCTTGTTATGAGAAGTATGTTAAGGATTATGTATAAAGGATTATATGATTATATGAATTATGTAAAGTGTGTGATGTGATTAATGAAGATCTAGGCATTTATAGAATTCAAATGTAAATTAAGTGAAGCTTATGTGCAAAGTGTGCTCACATGTACACACACTCACACTTGAATAAATGAATGAAGCTAAGTTACGTCTTAAAGGGGAGTTTTGGGGTGAACACTCCTTGTTAGTTGTTATGAAGTGTTTAGTAGAAACCTCACTACATCCCATGAGCTTTCCAAGATAGGTTAGAGGATGAATGCCTTCGGGAATTGAGATGTGGTGTTCACTAGTTATCCTTAACCTATAGATCTAATGTGTTCTGAATCTGTCGGGGCTATTTCTAGCACCAAGAGGATATGCAGAAGAGGTGGTTACACTTCGTGAGTTAAGATGTTATATTCTAATGTATCTTTTGAGATGAGTAATCCTCATGAGTAGAGAATGAGAACTTTAGTAAAAATCTCCTTATGAATTAACTATGCGCCCTCATAGGTGTAGCTAATGGGAGAGCCATGTAAAATCTAAAAATAATGACCATACTCTAGGCAAGTTAGGATCCCTCATTCGATATGGGTTAATGTGGGATTCCACATCTAGCTCCCATGGTCTATGTCGGTTAAGCTAACCATCCACAAAACAATTGATTGAACTAAGTCTGCTAAAATAATGTACTACTGCGGGTAGATGGTGGTATGAGACGTTATTTACTCATTGCACAAAGTAGTTATTTCGAATGGGAAGAGTAATATCACAACATGGTCAGTGCAAGCAAGAACCTTGGTACTCACCAAGTAGGATGGAACTTATCACAAGTAAGAACTAGCATACAAATCTCCTGTTACGTGAGGGTTTAGTTTCATTATGCAATTCAGAGTCTTACTACCATGGTAAATGCAGTGAAACTTCTTATTCTTACGCTGGCTTAACACCCAATTCAGAGCAATAAAAATAGAAACTTCCATCAACTTTTTGTTTAGTAGCTTTAGTGAACGCATAACATGTTCATCAAATTCAAATTTTACCTCATTCTCTAATAGAAGACACATGGATCTAGTAATTGTATAAAAGTCCTTGATGAATCTTCTATAAAACCCGAAATCTCAATGACAACTTAAGACTCCCTTTATAGTGATGGGTGGTTGAAAATTCTCAATAACCTCTACCACAGATCTATCAAATTCCTTCCAATTTCATTAGATTCTCTGGCCCACTAAAATCCCTTATATAACAAAGAAGTTACACTTTTCCGAGTGCAACACTATATTCATCTCCTTACACCTTGCAAAGACAGTGTAAAGATTATTCAAATCACCAATCATTTAGAATTCATCAATGAAAACCTCAACAAAATTTTCAACCATGTCAAGGAAGATTGCCATCATGTATATTAGGAATGTAGCCTTTATATTGCATAATCTGACTGGAATATATTTGAATTCATAAGTGTCAAAGAAACATGTGAAGGTTATATTTTTCTCATCCTCTAGTGCAATGATTATTTTATTTTAGCCTGGGTAGCCATCAAAGAAGTAGTAATACTCTTGTCCTGCCAGTCTACCCAATATCTAGTCAATTAACAACACAAGATAATGGTCGTTCCTTGTAATATTTTTCTAATTTAAAGAATATGTAAGAATTTATAAATTGGAAATATTAATTTTTGGAAGAACACAAAAATCTAGAAAATTCGGAGTATTTGAGTTGAGTTTTTGGTAATCTCCAAACGGCCATAACTCCGAGATCGGATGAGTTAAGTGTGTTTTCATATATCGCAGGAAATATTATTGAATAATCATTCCCGCGCAACCATGTTTGCGCGATTCCTAGTAACTATCAGTGACATATGCCCATTTGATGTTGGGTTGTTCGAATAAGGAAAGTCCAAAACTTATTTTTAGGGGGATTATGGTCCTTTCAAGTGAAAACTCAATTAATTTGTTGTTGGTAAGTACAAATGGGTCTAAACAGAAATTAATCATTTTCTCTTTTGACAATTATGTTAAGGTTTGGAGAAAAGAGGATAAAGGCAAAGATAGTTCATAGTTGTTCGAGTTCTTGGTGGTTTTCATGTGGTTATTCCCAAGGTTAATCCTTATGAGGTATGTGAGTCTTTCATAGCGTTAAGCTCGTTCACCCATGTGCTAAACATTTTTTTTAGTGTGAATTTTTTTAAAAAAGGTTGAAAGATTGACTTTATTGATATGTATTCTTGAAATTGTTATTTTACTTAAATTGGGTTTATATTTAGAAGTTTCTTAGTTCTTTACGTTGAAGTATAGAGTTTTTTTTATTTAGGCTCTTAGATACTTATGCATGGTATCTTAATCTAAAGAGATATTGAGAAAAATAATCGAGTTAAGGCGAATTGGGAGTGTATATCGAAGAAGCAAAAATTCAGGAAAATTTGAGTAGTGGGTTCTTACCGCGGACCTGCTCCTAAGGTTTGTAGCAAATTTCTTCACGGAGCAGAGCGATCACGGACCATACTGCCTAAAAAATTATTTCCGGGACTCAAAATTGAAATACTTCTCCGCATCGTGGACCAACTTTTTGACAATGATTTCTTGACCTTCTCATGATTAACTATCTAAAAACACTTCTAAGCATCATGAGATCCTTCATATGACAAATTATAATCCTTGAATCCATAATTCAATTCAAAAAAAGTTAAGAGTCAAGTAAAAAGAAGTTAAGATTCAAGTCAAGAGATGTTAAGATTCAAGTAAAGAGACATGTCAAATGTAGTTCATAGAATATTTAAAAAGTCTTTTACAAATGTTTTTATCTTTGTTTTAAGACGTGAGTCTTGAGTTGAGTAAAGAGTAAAGTTTGAATATATCAGGATTATTTGTTCCCAAAGAGTATAATGTTTTTAAATTTAAAGATTAAAGGAAACCTTGATTTTGAAAAAGAGACATTGAACTAGTTTTCAGTTAAATAGTAATTTTTTTCGCATTTGATCAAGAAAGCAAAAATCGATACCACGAGATATTTTAAGCTATGTTTTTAGTAATTATTTTAAGCAAATGAAAGAAGTTATGTTTTTAAACATATGAGCTGATTTATTTGGGAGTAGTATTGAAAATCATTTGTGGAAGAGTTTGAGTTTAGGTAACTCTCGTCTCCCTAAACAATGTGGTCATCATTGGTAGCAGAGGATCATAATTTTATATGATTTACTTAACTGATTTTAGTGTATACTAGAGGATCCACTTAGTCAAGGCATCAAATAAGACGATGAAGCATAGAACGATTTTGGCAGCGTGGACATGACGTTGTACCACCACTTAGTTTCATAGTGGTGGTTGTTGGTAAGAGAATATCTCACATAATATATATTACGTTATTTCATGATTCATGAAAAGCTTGTTATTATATTTTAAATAAAGAACTAAGTTTATTTCAACTATTTCATTATGTTTTCCATATATTATATTTTCCATATATTGCATGTGTTTTATATTTAGAATACCAAATCACATACTCGTAGATTCAATTTATGGATGCCCGTTCACCTGCATCATCTTATGATGTAGACACAGGTTACCAAGGTCAACAACCATTGCCTCGTTTATCATGTTAAGAACCTAGAGTGAATTGGTGAGCCTCCATTCTTTTTGGAGGGATCATTCTTACGTTGCTTTATACTTTTCAATTGTTAGGATAATCGAGGGACCTGTCTTGACATTTATCTTTGTTTTAGAAGACTTTTTACACAAACAATTATTGTTCTTTAGTCTTATCCATTTTACTTGTATACGTGTAAGCCTTAAGTTGCAATTTTGTCTAAGCTATGATTTCTTATGTTATTGCATGAGTTAAAATTCTTGTGTTTAAGATTTCTACTGAGTAAGCAAGCAATGACTACGTTGTGCTTTTGGCCAACAATAGTTCTCGAGTGTTAGTCCCTCTAAAGATGTATGTTCGGTGCATTAAATTCCTTGTGGAGTCCTTCAACTTTCTAAAATTTGTGCATGTACTCCATTTGGAGCATTAAATTCCTTGTGGAGTCATTAAAGATTCTAAAATTTGTGCATGTACGCCACCCAATTACTGTCTGTGTAGGGATCAACTCATTTTTCTGATTCATCACCACTGTCATACCTCCCTTCTTGGGCACATATTGTACATGACTCATCCATTTGTTGTCGGGTATGGGGTAGCCTATCCATGCATCTAGCCCCTTAATCTCCTCTTTCCTTACCACAACTAACATGACTAGGCTAAGTCTATTTTAGTGATGTGCACTCAGCTTATAACCTTCCTTCACGTAAATCTTTTGCACACAAAACGTAGGAAATATCCTATCAATGTTGGATATGTCTTTGCCTAAACCTGCTTTTTTCTCCTTCAATATACTCAATGCTACTTTAACATATGGTTCAGACAAAATTGGAGGTAGGGTCTTATCTTAACCCAAAAACAAATACATTTGGTGAGCTCTGAATATTTCAAGCTCCATATTGTGTGCTTCTTCAATGGAAGGTTGGGTGGAAAACCCAAACCCATATTCAACGACTCCCGGTGATCTTTTGATATGCCCACAATTGAAACATGAGGTTTTAACCAAACTAAATCATTATATAAAGCCATTCACCAAAATAATATGTTTTTCTAAAATTTTACAAAACTAGTATAAACGTATTCCACAGTAACGTTTTAGGATATATTTTATTTTTTAAAAGTTGATGGCGTCAGATTGATATACGTTACTCACAGTAACGTTTTACTCCTAAAACGTTACTCACAGTAACGTTTTACTCGTAAAATGTTACTCACAGTAATGTTTTAGGAGTAAACGTTACTAATAATAACGTTTTAAAAGTAAAACGTTTCTTACAGTAACGTATATCAACCTAATGTTGTTAGTTTTTATTAAATTAAATATACCCTAAAACGTTACTGTGAAATACGTTTATACTAGTTTTGTAAAATTTTAAAAAAATGTATTACTTTGGTAAATTGTTTTTATATAATGACTTAGTTTGGTTAAAAATTCTTGAAACATTTCCGTAAATAGCATGTTCCAATAACACACTCCCAAGAACTTCCATGGATGCAATATAATGAGCTTCTTCTTCAAGATTTATGATTGTTACAACAGACAAATCTTCATAAACAGCCAGTAGTATTAATGCCTTGTGGACATCAAACACTTGCACTTTGTTATATGCCAATATAGTAAATGGACCAGCTGCAACACCTATTATATAACTCAATATAGCCAAGAAAGGTCTTCCAAACATTAAATAACCTCATGATATGGATAAAACTTCAGCACCACAAAGTATACCGAGATATCAAGGATCCCACCTGAACCAAGAAATCCTCTACTACACCCTCTGGTTTAGATATTGATAGATCTGCCAACTTAGAGATAATGGTGGTGGCTTTATGACTACCCAACCATATTATATATATATATATATATATATATATATATATATATATATTTTGATGTTGGCATCAGGATTATACTAGCCCCAAGCCACACAACCATCGCGAATAAATGTTCTGCCCTATGGTGATTTGAATGGTAAAGTTGTTCGGAACTTTTTTGTTTGTTCAGAAACATACTCAAGATTGTGGAGCTGCTCTCTTCAGTAAGTGCCACTGTTTCATAATATGTTAACCTCCTTTTATTTTACACGATCTCATTCGCATACTTTTCATACCTAGGTATACTTTACAACAAATCTATCCAAGGCATGTGAATAAGAACTTGCTTTTAAAGAGAGAGGAACCAACAAAACTGTTTATCTTCTTTTTGTTTTTAAAACTTCTAAGAAAATGGTGGATGTGGATTCAAAATTGGTTTAGCTATTTCTTCTTGTGTAACTGTTTCAATCTCCTTTTGTTCACTTCTTTGCCTTCTGATTAAACATTTCGGATCTTCAGAGTAAACTCCTCCAACTTCAACCCACTACCTTACCTTCCATATTTACCTATCTTTCATTTTGATCAATATTTACTATCAAATCGCCTTGTGATTGCGAGTTTTGAGCTCTGGAAATTTTTTTAAATTCTTTCTCCGTGTTTTGTGTTGCTAATTAATTATTTCTTACATCAGCGGCTAGTTGAGCTCGATCATCCCTAATATTTTTTAATATTTCCTCAATGTTCATGATACTTTGTTGATTATTATGCCTCTCTCGTTTTCCCTGTTGTTAGTGATAACCATGCGCATTTCCCTGGTCTTTATTTGTTATAACCTTGCGTCTTGGTTTGATTTGCTTCCCAAGAAAAGTTAATATGATTTCACAAACAAGGATTATAGGAGTAACCATAGTTCAGATTTCCTTCTCCTCGTGGTGAATTACAAAATTGATCGACTTTTTGTTTTCATTTACATGAGCTTCTTGTAGATAGTTGTTGTAATGCATTTACATGAGCTTCTTGTTTCCCTAGTTACAGGTTGCTGAAGCGTATAATCATGTTTTACATAGAAACAATTTCCATGTTAACCTTTTTATTGCATCTACTTCTAACATTCCAGTAGTCTTTTGTACTGGTGTAGCTCCTCCGTTTCACTAAGAGTTACCTTGCGAATTTATGTTGAACAGGGAGAACAACTAAAAATATGTCCTTTTCGAGATGTTATACGCCTGCTGCTGAAATCAAGTATAATTTTTGTGTTATATATTTTAATTATTCAATGAATATGTGCACCAACACCTCGTTTTCCTGATTATTATGCTGATAATTCTATAACATCAATTTAAACTTTTACCAAGCTTGGTATAAGTTTTATCCTTCTTTTTATTAACAGCATAGTATGTACTCCATGACTTAGTTGTTTTCACAAATAGGAAAAACCTTATAAGGAACATCCGTGCATTATAGTCCCACGACATATGGAGTTTGTGGGCTAAAAATTTTAACAATCTTTTTCCTTTCCCTAGAAGATAAGACGGAAATAAAGTGAGCGTCACATAATCTGAGTTCACTAAATTTGGAGTATCTCATTGATTTAGAGAAAATTCATGATATTAACTTGTGAATCCTCGTGATATAAAATAGTGAACAGTCCATTGGTGTGCAACTGTTTCACCATACCCTGCATCAGTTCTAATCTATCAGAAACTTAAGGTTTCTGAATTGATGAAGTAATATTGGTTGTACGCTGGTTTGCCACGTCGCTCACTTTCATCTAAACCATCACTATAGGTTCTTCTTGTTCAACTCTTGCTATAGGTGTTATTGGTTCACGAGACACAAGAGGGACTGGGTAAATGAGTCGTGTTTTCCTTTTCCGATAATAATCCAATCTTTCTGGTTCTGCTGGGTGCTCCACGTAGCCTTGGTCATCTTCAAGTTTAAAATTTCAAAACAATGTGTGAAATGACTAGATAAGATAATGTTTTCAACTTGCTTTCTAATTTATGAAAATAGAAAAATTAAATATTTTCAAATTCTAAAGTCCCCGAAAACGGTGCCAAAAACATGGTGCACCCGCTTGTATACGCAAGCATACATGGTCGTTAAGGTATTAAAATGGTTCATTGAAGAGTCGGGTATCCTACCCACATGGACATAGATTAGGTTTATTCGATCTTTCCATTAATTTAAATTTCAAACAAGTTTTATCAAAAACAACGATGTGAAAATTTCTATCATCTAATATATGATTAAAAACTTAATTAATGTCATTCAATTTCAAGAGTGTTTGAACAATGATGGTGAAGTCCATGGGTGCAGCCTGAACCTTGACCCTTTCATACAAAGTTAAGAAGAAAGTATTTAACTATTCTTTTACACTTCAAGTAACTACAACAATGTTGTAAAATGAGAAAAGCTAGAGTTTCAAGAGTTCATTGAGTATCATCGATTTTTCCAAGAACATTATTCTTGTAGGTGTTTAGACTACTCTTACTCATTGGGTGAGTGAGTTCTCATTCCCCAATTCTATTATCTATTAGTAAAGAATAATTTAGGGATACATACTTAGTTTTGATCATTCTTGAGATGTGTTTTTATTTTTGAGTTCCGAAATTTATATCCCGATTATTGAGTTTTTATATCATGCAATGAGATTCTTGAGTTGATTTCTCATGTTATTTTCCGGTATGAATCTATTGTTAAGCTATTATTGATTTATTAATGAGTTATTATTTAATATTGTATTAAGTAAACACTTTTTTCTTAAACTGAATTTATGATAAAGAAAGGATGAGTTTTTAGAGAAAGTCTTGATATCGATTTGAAGGGAGGTAAGACCTCATTTGTGTTGGAAATCTTATGAAAATACCTTCATAACAAAACTTTTTACGTAATTCAATGAATCTTGTTATTCACCACAAGCTCTGATAAGAAATTTTCATAGCTTTAGGCGTGTAAAAAGATACTATCCTTAAAGGTATTTCAGCCGGTATAGATGTAACCCCCAGGATTCAACAAGCTCTTCTTGATTTACTGTAAAAAAACTAAAAAAGGATTAATTAAAAAGAAAACCAAGTTTAACAATATATTAAAAGAAAAATTATTATCTTCTCTTCTATCCCAAACAACAGGCATAAAACATAGATCAAAATAGGGAAAGAAGTAACCTCTAATTTATCAATGGTCAAAATAGTAAAAAATATCATAAAGGCACTGAATACTATAAATGAATTGAGGGCAATTCATTTAATCAAAGAGCTGTTAGCAAGAACCATATTATGATTGAAAATAATTGCTCAATAAAGGATTAATATATTGGGAGCAAAATATTATTTGTGGAGAGAAAATGCTTAGAAAAAAAATTTTATCATGACCCTACACATCGGGCCGTGTGATCATCTACTCTAATACCTAATAAGGAGAACCCACATAACTTAATAACTAGAAAACATGCACAATTTAAAGTAACAAAGGAAAGTTAAGGATGTTTAAGAATTAAATATTCAAAATACAACTTTTCTAAATTATATTAAATAGTTAAGAAACCTCCAAGGACCTAGTCTTACAAGTATAAGCGGAACTAAGAGAATAAAAGACCAAATAACAAAAAGACATCTTCCATGCAAAATTAAAAGTCATAGTTGTTTGATGATTTATTTGTCTTCACCGAAAGAAACATCACTAATCCTGCATCCAGACTATGTCACAAAAAGACATATCAAGAGTAGTATCAGTACAACCACATGTACTTAAGATTTCATTAGATCATAGCTTACAGATTAACCATATTATACAATACAAGTACTCCTACCACTCTTAGGGTTTCATTAGATCATAACATAAACATACTAAAATAATTGTATAATCCAAGTACTACTACAAAACATATGGTTTAATTAGATTATAGATTAAACACACTAACCACATAGTATACTACAACTACCACTACCATAATTAAGGTTTCATTAGATCATATCTTAAGTTTACTGACAACATTGCATACTACAAGTACCACTAAAACACTAAAGGTTTAATTATACAAAAAATAAAATACCCCAACTTATAGATACATACACACACCTCACAACATTGAGCATCACATATTTCAGCATACACATTTTATCACAAGTAGTTGGCCCTCTCATGAGAACCAAAGTCAATTTTTTATCATGCCAAAACGTGAAAATCCAAGCTAAGTTTATGCTAAAACATGGAAACTGATCTCTGTTACTATGCTATAATGTGGAATCCACTCCCAATTATTATGCCGAATTGTGGCCATCCAATACAAGTTTGCATGACGGTACGTGGCAACCGATATCAAGCACATGTAACCATAACACATAAAGGTCAACCATTCAAGTCATGATTTCATGGTATCGATATTCATATATCTCATTTCAAATCTATAATCAGTATTGCAACATGCATACACGAAAAAGTATTACAACCAAGCAAAAAAAAGTGTTTATCACAGTATCATAGAATTACAATCGTCACATACTCATATGCTTAATTATGTATGGGTTCCCTCGATTTTATGTTACAGAACTTCACAAGTCCAATACTTGATCTTCATAATGTTTTGCTACATTTTTCCTTATATCTAACTACAACTCTTTATCACAATTATTACTACTATATTCAAAAATTGTATATGTAAAATCGTTTGTCCTACCGGTACCATAACATATCATGAAAACCCATTTAGAAACAAAATTAAGGACCCCAACTGGTTACCCTCAAAACACGACACTTACCCATAAAAAATTGAAATATAGCAACTCCCACAACATTACTCGGTGCATGAAGAACTACACATACCTCCTACTGTTGAATTTATATATTACATGGTAATCATTGATTTACAACTACTAAACTATAAACACCTAAACTACTTAGGCTCCAAATAATTTTAATAGGTTTGATTCGGTATTCCTGCTTTTGCAGATTTGCCACGGTAAATTTGGTCACGAAGTTTGCAAAATTCTACCTTCTCTATTATAGAGTGATCCTTCTCCTTCATTTCACAACATGAAATATTTTTATGAGATTTTTAGGGTAATGTATGACCTATTAGGTTTTAGAAATATGGAAGAATAAGGGTTTCTCAAAATTATGGTTTTGCCTCGCCAATCCCACTTTGATAGGGTAAGTAGCTGCTGCAGTGGTGCCAATGAAAGTTTTGCATCTCGACGAAAGTTTTGCAACTTCTAAATGGTTTCAAGATTATAAAGGGTAAACACCCTCTTGAATGGAGGGTAAAAATTCACTACATAAAAGAGTAGTAGGCTTCCATTCTAGGGTACTTTATAGAGAATTCTATAAAACTCAATAAACTAAGTCTAAAATTTTCCAAGCCTTGCCCGGTGTAGTGGCAGCGTTGCCGCTACAGTGTAAGATATCGAGGACAGGAATGCGAAAAAGGGAATTGTTTCCCTTATATCCCTTTTTTTTTAACTTACACAAACTTTTTCATAAAACATTCGTGATCGGTTTCCTCTAAATCATCAAAATTAAAGTATTCTTTTCTCATTTTTAATTCTCATTACCTTCTTGCTTTATTACGATGATTGCATGCTAATTAACTAATAGAATCTGAAAGGCTTTTGGGTAGTTATTTTTTAAAATTGTACTATAATGCTAAAGTGTTAGAATTTCTTTGAATGGTTACTGCCCTTGAGTCCCTAATGTTCAAACAACATCCTGAGCATAAGGATTAGCTAATAACAAAATTAAGTTGATATAGAAACAGGTAAGGGAAGTTAAAAAAGCATCTTTCTAAAAACTCGGATATAGACCTAATTTAGGGTTTATTTAGTCGAAGAAATTGCTACTTCATCTTCAAGGGTTTATGATATACTCTATTCTGTGGAAAACTGATAAACAGAGATTTTGAGATGAAAAAATGTATTGTTGCATTTGGATTTCGTCCTAGATGAAGTCCGTAGCAGCAGTCTCCATCCCACTATAGCGGCTTGCATTATATTGCTAAAGCTGAATATTGCCACTGCATCGGGATGGCATAGACTAGTAATTGACTCCCCTTTTTCCTAAAACAAAACTCTTTTCAGATATGGATTTTCTATTTGGTGTCACGACCCAAAACCGAGCCGTGACTGGCACCCACATTTACCCTCCTATGTGAGCGAACCAACCAATCTAACCCTTAACATTTCAATATAATATCAACAGAAAGTAATACGGAAGACTTAAACTCATTAATAAAACCAATTCAATAACTTCTAAAATTCAACAACTATTATTCCCCAAAATCTGGAAGTCATCATCACAAGAACATCTATCTCAAATTGCTAAACTAAAATTGTCTAAGAAGTTAAAACAATAAAAGCTAGTCCATGCGGAAGTTAAAGGCATCGAGACTTGAGAAGAAGACCCAGTCCAAGCTAGACGCGTTAGCTCACCCTGAATTTCCGAAGGTAGAGAAGACTGGCTAGATCTACTGTTGAGTTGAAGTTGACGGAACGTTCGCTGCATTACACAATACACAAAGAAGAAAACATAAAAGTAGGGGGTCAGTACAACCACAAGTACTGAGTAGGTATCATTGGCCAACTCAAAATAGGGAACAGTATATATCAATAATAATGAAACTCAACTACAATACTCAACATGTAGCAACAACAATATTATATCATTAACAATTTCCGTCAAGTTCACACATGAGGACTCAAGCCTCAATACCATACTCATTTGGGAATTTAGTTCATTAGTTTGAGTATATTCATTATCTTTCAAGATTCATTATCTTTCTTCCTCTTGTGTCGGTACGTGACACTCCGCTCCTCTAATTCTATCCTGGTGCCGAAACGTGGCACTCCGATCCTCATATACTATCCTGGTACCGGAACGTGGCACCCGATCCATATACTATCCTGGTGTCGGAACGTGACACTCCGATCCTCATATTCTATCCTGGTGTCGGAACGTGACACTCTGATCCTCATATTCATTCTATCCTGGTACCGGAACGTGGCACCCGATCCATATTCTATCCTGGTGTCGGAACGTGACACTCCAATCCTCATATTCATTCTATCCTGGTACCGGAACGTGGCACCCGATCCCCTAATTCATCAAGCCTTCTTTCATACTAAGGCATCATCAATCTTATTATATAATATATCAAGCGAATTAGGGTTATTTCAAGATTTGGGATTCAATAGCTTCATCATGCTTTGTTAATTCATCACAATTTCATAATCATAATCATGCAAGCATACAACTTAAGCACATAGCAGGGTTTACAATACTATCAACACATAACATTCACTATTAAGAGTTCACTACGAATATCGTAACATAAACCATAACCTACCTCCACCGAAGACTAGTGATCAAGCAAGAATTCCCAAAGATTTGTTTTCTCCTCAGCCTCTCGATCGATTCCTCTCTTTCTCTTGGTTCTTTCTGTTTTGTTTTTATTCAAACCCTCTTTCCTTTACCCTAATTATCATATAATTAAGACTAAAAGAGGACAATAGAGCCCACTAATTAACTTAAGGTTACCTCTTTTAACCCCCAAGTAATTAGACTTATTAATATTAACCCTCAATCTTTATAATTAAGGAAAGAATAGTCCAAAACGACCCTTAAAACGTATGGAGAAATCCTAAACTGCCTGGGATTTGCGCAACCTGTGACGGGCCGTCGTGCCTGCGACGGTCCGTCACGGTGGTCGTCGCAACCTCCCCAAATTCCAGGTGGGCTGTGACGGCCCGTCAGCCCTGTGACGGTCCGTCCTGCACCTCCGTCATGACGGTCAGAAACTCGTTTCTTGTACCAAATTCTCAAAAGTTGAAGTGTTTTGCAACGGAAACTCACGACGGTTCGTCGTGGATGTGACGGTACGTCCTGCAGGTCCGTCACAATTTACAGAGAGTCGATTTTTATATCCAAATTGAAGAATTCTAAGTGTCATGGAACGAACTTCCTTGACGGGCCGTCGTGACCACGACGGTCCGTCGTGAAACCCGTCGTCCCCGCCAGTTTTTCCAGAATTAAAAATCTGCTGCTCAAAACGACTAAACAGGTCATTACAATAGATACCAATTTACCCATCGTTCGTCCCCGAACGATCAAAAGAAGAAAAACAATGGCGAAAAGGAGTACCTGAATCTGTAAACAGATGTGGATATTTTTCTTGCATATCTGCCTCCTTCTCCCAAGTAGCTTCTTCAACCGGCCGATTCTTCCATTGAACTTTGATGGATGCCATCTCTCTCGACCTCAACTTGCAAACTTCTCTATCTAATATAGCAACCGGTTCCTCTTCATAAGTCAAGTTCTCATCCAACAAAACTGAATCCCAACGGATGATGTAGTTTCCATCTCCATGGTATCTTTTCAACATGGACACATGGAATACCGGATGCACTCCGGACAGCCCTGGGGGCAAGGCTAATTCATAAGCCACCTCCCCTATTCTCTTAAGCACTTCAAATGGTCCAATATACCTTGGACTTAACTTACCCCTTTTTCCGAACCGCATCACCCCTTTCATGGGTGAAACCTTCAACAAGACTTGTTCACCTTCCATGAACTCTAAATCTCTAACCTTTCGGTCTGCATACTCCTTTTGTCTACTTTGCGCCGCTAGAAGCTTTTCTTGAATAGCTTTCACCTTCTCCAGAGAATCTCTCAACAGATCAGTCCCCCAAGGTCTAACTTCAAGGGCATCAAACCAACCGATGGGATATCTACACCTCCTCCCATACAATGCTTCAAATGGAGCCATGTCAATACTGGAGTGATAGCTATTATTGTATGAAAACTCCGCCAAAGGTAAAAAGCTATCCCAATGGCCACCAAACTCTATCACACATGCACGAAGCATATCCTCCAGCACTTGAATCGTTCGCTCAGACTGACCATCGGTCTAAGGATGAAATGCAGTACTAAGGTCCAATTTAGTACCTAATTCAGCATGTAGTGTCCTCCAAAACTTAGAAGTAAACTGCGTACCTCTATCTGATATGATGGAGAGTGGAACTCCATGCAACCGAACGATTTCTGAGATGTAGATGTTTGCTAGCTTCTCTGCATTGTAGGTCACCTTGACCGGAATGAAATGAGCAGACTTAGTTAACCTATCAACAATCACCCAAATAGAGTCATACTTACCCAATGTCTTGGGAAGACCAACCACGAAGTCCATCGCGATTCTCTCCCACTTCCATTCCGGAATGGGCATTCTCTGAAGTGTTCCTCCGGGCCTCTGGTGTTCATACTTTACTTGTTGACAATTTGGACATTTGGCAACAAACTCAACAATATCACGCTTCATTCTACTCCACCAGAAGTGTTGCTTTAGGTCGCGATACATCTTGGTTGCACCAGGATGTATAGAATATCCGGAACTATAAGCCTCTGTCAGAATAGTGGTGATCAAATCATCGATGCGGGGTGCACATACCCTTCACTTAATCCTCAAAACACCTTCCCCATCGATTATTGCTTCCTTAGCCTCTCCTTGCAACACTTTATCTCGAATTCGCCTTAGTTTCTCATTATCAAACTGTTTTCCCTTGATCTGGTCGAGGAAAGAAGATCTTGCCTCTACACAAGCTAACAATCCTCCATTCTCATTTATTTCTAACCTCATAAGGTCATTTGCCAAAATCTGCACTTCTCTAGCCAATGGGCGTCTAGAAGCTTGCAAATGAGCTAGACTTCCCATGCTTCCGGCCTTTCTACTCAAGGCATCTGCCAAAACATTCGCCTTTCCCGGATGATACAAGATAGTGATGTCGTAGTCCTTCAGTAGTCCATCCATCTCCTCTGTCTCAAATTCAAATCTTTCTGAGTAAAGACGTACTGTAGGCTACGATGGTCCGTATAGACTTCACACTTAACCCCATATAAATAATGCCTCCATTGCTTCAATGCAAACACTACCGCGGCCAATTCCAAGTCATGAGTTGGATAGTTACGTTCATGCACTTTTAATTGTCTTGAAGCATATGCAATCACGTTCTTCTCTTGCATTAGCACTGCACCCAAACCCCTATAGGATGCATCACAATAGACAATGAAGTTCTTACCCTCTACTGGCAAAGTAAGAATTGGTGCGGTAGTCAACAAGGTCTTAAGCTTCTGAAAGCTTTCCTCACATTCATCTGACCATACAAATGGAACATTCTGCTTAGTCAAGTTTGTTAACTGTGAAGCAATAGAAGAGAATCCCTTGACAAATCGGTGGTAGTAGCTAGCTAACCCAACGAAACTCCTTATTTCTGACACGTTTGTAGGTCTTACCCAATTCTTCACCGTCTCAATCTTAGATGGATCCACCATCACTCCATCCTTAGAAACCACGTGCCCCAAGAAGGACATTGAATCTAGCCAAAACTCACACTTGGAGAATTTCGCATAAAGCTTTTTCTTCCACAACAACTTTAACACCATTCTCAAATGCTCCTCATGTTCCTTCTTACTTTTAGAGTATACCAATATATCATCTATAAATACGATCACAAAGAGGTCCAAATATGGCTTAAAAATCCCATTCATCAAGCTCATGAAAGCAGCAGGGGCATTCGTAAGACCAAAAGACATTACTACAAACTCATAATGCCCATACCTAGTTCGAAAAGCAGTCTTTGGCACATCCGTTGCGCGTATTTTCAATTGGTGATAACCGGACCTCAAGTCTATTTTTGAGAAGACACAAGCACCTTGTAACTGATCGAACAAGTCATCAATGCGAGGAATGGGGTACTTGTTCTTAATAGTTACTTTGTTCAACTGTCGGTAATCTATGCACATTCGAAAGCTCCCATCCTTCTTCTTTACAAACAAGACCGGAGCACCCCAAGGAGATGCACTTGGTCTAATGAAGCCTTTGCTCAACAACTCTTGAAGTTGTGCCTTTAACTCTCTTAACTCTGCGGGAGCCATTCTATAAGGGGGTATAGAAATGGGGCGAGTACCTGGTTCCAAATCAATGCAGAAGTCTATATCCCTATCTTGTGGCATACCAGGAAGATCTGCAGGGAACACATCCAAAAACTCACGGACTACCGAAACCGACTCAATCGAAGGTACTTGGGTAGTGTCATCCTTGAGATGGGCCAAGAAAGCTAAACACCCTTTACTCACCATTTTCTTAGCACGAAGAAAGGAGATGATACGCACCGGATTTGAAGTGTAGTCGCCCTCCCACACTAACGGATCTGCCCCAGGCTTGGCTAACGTCACAGTTTTAGCATTACAATCCAAAATCGCAAAATTCGGAGAAAGCCAAGTCATACCCAGAATTACATCAAAGTCACCCATTTCTAAAATGACCAAATCTACATAAGTGTTGCTCCCCACAAAATTCACCAAACAAGACCTATATACCTTTTCAACTACTACAGACTCACCCACCGGAGTAGAAACACGAATAGGCATGTCAAGTAATTCACAATGCAAATTTAGACCGTTAGCAAATGAGGAAGATACATATGAAAACGTGGAGCGAGGGTCAAATAATACAGATGCCATGCAATCACAAACCAAAAGATTACCTGTGATAACAGCATCAGACGCCTCCGCTTCTGACCTCCCAGGGAAAGCGTAACAATGGGCCCCATTATTTGTCTGTCCGTTGCCCCTACCATGTTGCGTAGTAGTGGCTCCAGTTTGCCCTTCACCTCTGCCATTTTTGTGACCACCATTACCTCGGCCACCGCGCCCTCCAGAATAGCGACCTCTACCATTACCACCCCTACCTCTAGCTAGTGGGGTTCTGTAACTCTGGTTTGGACAATACCTCTTAATGTGTCCAATCTCTCCACATTCATAACATTCTCTGGGTTCACGCATCGGCCTCTCAGAGAAGTGTTGACCGTTCTGAGGTGGACCCCCAACTACAGTCTGTAGTGAAGACTGAATTGGTCGAACTGAGTGACCTCCGGAGCTCTGTCCTCTAGAGTAAGAACTATTAAACTCACCTCCCCTTCGAAACCTCTTTGATGTCGATGTCGTGGTGAAGTCATCTGGTTTCACTCCTTCCACCTCTATCACAAAGTCTACCACCTCTTGGAAGGATGTTGCCGTAGCCGCTACCTATAAGGCTGAAATCCGCAACTCTGACCTCAACCCCTTCACGAAACGGCGGATCCGTTCTTGTGGACAGAAACAAAGTTGGGTGGCATATCTGGATAGTGCGCGAAATTTAGCCTCATACGCGTTAACTGTCATCCTCCCTTGCTCTAGACTCAAGAACTCGTCCCTTTTTCTATCTCTCAAGGTCCTTGGGATATACTTCTCCATAAACAGGGTAGAGAATGATTCCTAAGTCATTGGTGGTGCCTCTGTTGGTTGACACTCAACATGTGATCGCCACCACATTTTGGCGTTCCCTTGAAATTGATAGCTTACGAACTCAACGCCAAACCGTTCTACTATCCCCATCTTGTGTAGTAGCTCATGACAATCAACCAGAAAATCATAAGCATCTTCAGATTCTGCACCCTTTATGACTGGAGGTTTCAATTTCAAGAACTTACTGAAAAGTTCATGCTGATCATTTGTCATAATAGGCCCAGTAGTCAGTCGTGGAAATGTGCCTATTCCCAATGATGCATCCATGCGGGGAGCCATAGTAGCGCATGTCGTATCTCTGAAACCGGAGGTGTGGTGCAGAAACCACTGGAGGAGCCTGACCCTGATCGGACAACCCGCTAAGAAGCAAGTACCTGGTTGATCATCTCTGGGGTAGGTTGGGGTGGCATTCCTCATTCTGCCTTGTTCAGTTTCCCCTTCCTCACCCTCTCTACTACCTCCTCAGTCGGTGGAGGAGTCACCGCCCTAGTATCAGATGGGCTAGGGGCTCGTCCTCTTCTCTAGAGGACGTCCTCCCACGACCTCTCCCACGGCCTCTTGCCGTTGTTCTTCCTCACGCCACAGCCCCAGTGGCTGGCTCAGATGTTTCTTGTTGTGTGTTGTGCTGCTGGTGCGGTCGTTGCTCTAGTTCTAACCATCTGCGAAATAGAATGAAGATGGTCAGATACCAATTTGTATCACCTAGATACCAATTGGACTCAAGTAGTAGCACGAAAGAAGAATGAAAGAACGGAATTTTCCTAAAGTCTTGTAGCCTCTCAAAGAAAAGTAAAGGCGTCCCCCTAGCGTTCCTTAAGACTCTACTAGACCTGTTCTTGTGTGATGAGACCAACGAACCTAATGCTCTGATACCAAGTTTGTCACGACCCAAAACCGAGCCGTGACTGGCACCCACATTTACCCTCCTATGTGAGCGAACCAACCAATCTAACCCTTAACATTTCAATATAATATCAACAGAAAGTAATACGGAAGACTTAAACTCATTAATAAAACCAATTCAATAACTTCTAAAATTCAACAACTATTATTCCCCAAAATCTGGAAGTCATCATCACCAGAACATCTATCTCAAATTGCTAATCTAAAACTGTCTAAGAAGTTAAAACAATAAAAGCTAGTCCATGCCGGAAGTTCAAGGCATCGAGACTTGAGAAAAAGACCCAGTCCAAGCTAGACGCGTTAGCTCACCTTGAATTTCCGAAGGTAGAGAAGACTGGCTAGATCTACTGTTGAGTTGAAGTTGACGGAACGTTCGCTGCATTACACAAATAACAAAGAAGAAAACATAAAAGTAGGGGGTCAGTACAACCACAAGTACTGAGTAGGTATCATTGGCCAACTCAAAATAGGGAACAATATATATCAATAATAATGAAACTCAACTACAATACTCAACATGTAGCAACAACAATATTATATCATTAACAATTTCCGTCAAGTTCACACATGAGGACTCAAGCCTCAATACCATACTCATTTGGGAATTTAGTTCATTAGTTTGAGTATATTCATTATCTTTCAAGATTCATTATCTTTCTTCCTCTTGTGTCGGTACGTGACACTCTGCTCCTCTAATTCTATCCTGGTGCCGGAACGTGGTACTCCGATCCTCATATACTATCCTGGTACCGGAATGTGGCACCCGATCCATATACTATCCTGGTGTTGGAACGTGACACTCCGATCCTCATATTCTATCCTGGTGTCAGAACGTGACACTCCGATCCTCATATTCATTCTATCCTGGTACCGGAACGTGGCACCCGATCCATATTCTATCCTGGTGTCGAAACGTGACCCTCCGATCCTCATATTCATTCTATCCTGGTACCGGAACGTGGCACCCGATCCCCTAATTCATCAAGCCTTCTTTCATACTAAGGCATCATCAATCTTATTATATAATATATCAAGCGAATTAGGGTTATTCAAGATTTGGGATTCAATAGCTTCATCATGCTTTGTTAATTCATCACAATTTCATAATCATAATCATGCAAGCATACAATTTAAGCACATAGCAGGGTTTACAATACTATCAACACATAACATTCACTATTAAGAGTTCACTACGAATATCGTAACATAAACCATAACTACCTCCACCGAAGACTAGTGATCAAGCAAGAATTCCAAAGCTTTGTTTTCTCCTCAGCCTCTCGATCGATTCCTCTCTTCTCTTGGTTCTTTCTGTTTTGTTTTTATTCAAACCATCTTTCCTTTACCCTAATTATCATATAATTAAGACTAAAAGAGGACAATAGAGCCCACTAATTAACTTAAGGTTACCTCTTTTAACCCCCAAGTAATTAGACTTATTAATATTAACCCTCAATCTTTATAATTAAGGAAAGAATAGTCCAAAACGACCTTAAAATGTGTGGAGAAATCCTAACTGCCTGGGATTTGCGCAACCTGTGACGGGCCGTCGTGCCTGCGACGGTCCGTCACGGTGGTCGTCACAACCTCCCCAAATTCCAGGTGGGCTGTGACGGCCCGTCAGCCCTGTGACGGTCCGTCCTGCACCTCCGTCATGACGGTCAGAAACTCGTTTCTTGTACCAAATTCTCAAAAGTTGAAGTGTTTTGCAACAGAAACTCATGACGGTTCGTCGTGGATGTGACGGCACGTCCTGCAGGTCCGTCACAATTTACAGAGAGTCGATTTTTATATCCAAATTGAAGAATTCTAAGTGTCATGGAACGAACTTCCTCGACGGGCCGTCGTGACTACGACGGTCCGTCGTGAAACCCGTCGTCCCCGCCAGTTTTTCCAGAATTAAAAATCTGCTGCTCAAAACGACTAAACAGGTCGTTACATTTGGTCTATACTATCATAACTTGTCTTATATCACACTTGGTATCCCAAATGGCTGGTCCAAAAGATGATTACTCCCCATTCATCCATTTTCCCAATGCCTCTAGTCTAGAGAGGAACCATCACTCTCACACTAGTGGTTTTTTTAGCGATAGGATTATGTTAGTTTATAAGGTGGAGGAGAAGTCTCCTACCTTCTATGCCTGATTGGTCGAGTTCGATTGGCTTCCGTTGACTGAATTTCCCCTAGATGCCTCTTCTACCTAGGTGAGGGAGCTCTATGCTATCCCCCCCATCATACTCTGGGTTGTTCCTTACCTAGTTATTCGCATCGGGGGAGTTGACATTCCCTTGAATGCCACAATTACAAATTAGGTGCAACAGGTGGAAGTGGTTCCATGCCTGGTGTGCGAGGAAAAGGTCAGGGAGATGGATTTGGCATGGTTACAGGATACTATAGTGGATCCTGCGAAATGGGATCAGTATTAGTGGGATACAACAAAGGTTCTAACTAGTAATGACTTTTTAGGTGATTCTAAGAAGTGGATCGACTTTGTATGCAGGAGGGTTGGCCCATCGAGTAATCCCACCAACATTATCTTCCCCAGGCTCTAGTGTCGGTGTTTTTATACAGGGCATTCAAGTGAAAGTGGAGGCACATACTATCTGTTATTGGAAGATTTTCTACAAGGGAAAAAATAAGAAATTCTTCCTTCCCGCCTTATCACTGCCTCATGCAAGCGGGTAGGGGTGCCCTTGTTTGATGTTGATGCGGTACTGCCTATGGATCCTTCTATTCACCCTCTTTTGGTTCGGGTAGGTTCTACCTCTACATCATATATTAGAAGGACTAGTAGGGCTAATAACAACAAGGCAGTCGAAGGTTCTAATGGCGACGACCAATATTCTAGTGCATGGGTAGGGAAGATTTAATGGCTGTCTAGGGAAGGATGGGGAACATTTCTACAAACCCTACTCTTGTCCCACCAAGCACAACCCTAGAGGTTGATATTCTTTGGCGTCAGCTATGAAAGGAGAAGAGGTAAGGAGTCATTCTAGATCTTTTCATGCTGAGGATGTCGAAGATTGTTAAGGCGATATTCGCCCGCGTTTCTCATAGCCAGCCTGTTCCTAGACACGAGCCAAATGATTTCCGGTACATTAACATGTAATTTTTGGAACAGAGTGAAACCACAAGAGAAACTTTACTCAAAGTCGACACTACCCCGTTCCAGAGTTCTAATTAGGTTCCCCTTTCATTGCCCCTCTTTTGTTTGTATTTAAGAGAATTAATTTATAACTAGTCACTTTTAATTACTACCGAACAGTGGCTTATGGGTTACAACGATTGGCTTGGATAAAATCTTGGTTGTATATTGAAAATGGAGTAAAAGAGGTAAATTCCATTGAGGTTCTTTCTCCCTCATCCCTCTTTAGCAAGATGATACCGTTATAGTGGCACCGTACAACCGGGACAAATCTCTCCATAAAGGACAAGGTTACTGAGCCTTGCTAAGGATTTTCTAGGCACTTTTTCACTTTCCAATATTTTTACGACCTCCTTTTTTAGGATCAAATCAGGCTTCTCAATTTATTCGACTAGAATACGTGAGGTTCGAGTTCTAAAGCAAAAGAGTAAATGGTCTCTTCAACCTACACTTCCCCGGATTACAAAAGGCATTACAAGATGAAAGTCTTTTTAACAATTGAACAATAAGTATATTCTTTTCAACTTCAGACACTCCACACGGTGTCCTAAATAAAGTTCCTCCTGAAACAAGATTGCTCTATTCCTACAATGATAAGGGTATCAACACACTTCTTGTATTCAAAGATACGTCGTTCAACTCACATTACACAATACAAGATAAATACAACAAGAAGCACACATTCCAATTAGTTATCAATAGCACGAAGCATAAATGCACCATTTGCTAGACTTAATATACATGTAATTTAAGTTTATGAATTAGTCCATCCCATAGGAAACCCTTATTGATTGTTCATGCTCTTGATAGCCCCTAGGGCTAGATAACAACTGGAACCTTCCGGTTCCAATCAACTTTCGGTTGTATCAATAATGTTTTTACTCATCGTCAAAATAGCAATTAGAATCAAGATACCAATTAGGCTTAACCCATACTAGAAGCGACAATTCGCACGATGGAGTAATTCAATGGAACGATTTCCTAGAATGCTTCCAAGCCTCTTGTAAATTAGATGTTGACGGCAACACCATAATCCACAGACTAGTCCACATTTTGATCTTTCGTAGGAAGACCAGTAACCTAGGCTCTGATAACAATTTGTCATGGTCCAACCACTAGGTCGTGAAGGTACCTATTGAAATAACAACGTAGGAGAACACTTATAATCCAATAGCTAGAAAACATGCGGACTTTAAAGAAATGAAGGCAAGTTGAAAACTTAAGAATTAAATAAATAAAAAACAAATTTTTTCTAAATTATATAAAATAATTTACAAATCCCCAAGGAACTAGTATGACAAGTACAAGAGACACTAAGAGAATAACAACGCCAATTAAACAAAAGACATAGCTTCCACCATGTATAAAAAGTTAAAGCTGCTCGATGATTTCTTCATCATCACCCAAGGAAACATAACCAATCTTGCATGTAGACTATCTTAAAAAAAGAAATAAAAAGAATAGTATCACAACAACCACACGTACTGGTCGACATCATCGGTTAATCTGATGGTCACATCATAATATATGAAAAGAACAATAAGAGATCATGTCTGGACCACTCATTTTATCCACCCTTAGCCCATTTCTTAGAACTCCTTTCAATTTCCACCTATCGTTCGCCCTACGAGATTACTACATACATACTCTAACCACCTTGTTAACCATGAGTACCTCTACGACACTTAAGATTCCATTAGATCATAACTTAATATATTAAACACATTGTATACTACAAGTACTACTACAACACATAAGGCTTCATTACATCATAGCTTTTACATACTAACGACATTGAATACTACAAGTACCACTACCACAATAAAGGTTTTATTAGATCATTGATCAAACATACTAACCACTTTTTAAACTACAAGTACCACTACCACATTTAAATTTTCATTATATCATAGCATAAACACACTAACTACATTGCATACTATAAGTACCACCATAACACTTAATGTTTCATTAGATCATAATCAAAACACCCAAACGTATAGATACATACACGTATATCACGATATTGAGCATAACATATTTCACCGTACACATTTTATCAAAAGTAGTTGGCCCTCTAACAGGACCCAAAATTCAAAATGTTAGCATGTCAGAACGTGGCAATCCGATCTACGATTTATGCTGAAATATGGAAACTGATCCAAGTTAGTATGCCAGAACGTGGCGGCAGATCCCATTAAGTATTTCAAAATGTGTCTATCTGATCCAAGATAGTGTATCGGTACGTGGCAGCCGATCCTAATCACACATCACCATAACACATCAAGATCACCCATTCAAGTCAAGAATTCATGGTATTGATAGCACACATCTCACTCAACATGTGTGATCAATATTACAACATGCATATATATACCAGTATTAGAACCAAGAAAAACAAATGTATATCACACAATCATAAAACTACAACCATCACCTACTCACATGTTTTATTACATATGGGTTCCCTTAATTTCTTCTTACGAAATTTCAAAAGTTAAATCCTTGTTCTTCATAAAGTTGTGCTATTATTTTTCATAAATGTAACTTCAAATCTTTAGTACAATTATTATTACAACATTCAAAAATAGTACTATTCAAAATCAATAGTCCTACGAGTACCATAAATAAACAAGAAAATTCATTCAAGAAAAGAGTTAAAGAATCAGGACCGGTTATCGTCTCAACCCGATATTAACCACATAAAACATTGACGTATAGCAACTCCCCACGAAATTACTCATACCTCATAGTGTTTAATTGATATTTTACATGGTAAGAATCATGTTATAACTACTGAAACTGCCTAACCTACATGGGCGTCAACCAATTTCAATGGGTTTTGATTCCATTTTCTATCTTTTAGATTCACTAGAGTGGATTTGGTTAGGAACTTGCAAAATTTCACCATTTCTATGCTAGAAATATCCTTCTAATTTTTTTTCCAACTTTAAATCATATTAATGAGATTTGTAGTGTAATTTATAACTTTATTAGAGTATTTTTGAAAGATGGAAAAATAATGATTTAAGAAATTATGGTTCTGCATCATGAATCACACTTTAGCGGGGTACGTTGCCTCTAATGCTGTCACGACCCAAAACCAAGCCGCGAGTGGAACCCACACTTATCCTACTATGTGAGCGAACCAACCAATCTAAACCCCAACGTTTTAATATAATATCAACAGAAAGTAATGCGGAAGACTTAAAACTCATTAATGAGAATAGATTAATAACTTCTAAAATCTCAAACACTTATTAATATCTCCAAAATCTGGAAGTCATCACCACAAGAACATCTATGATCAAATTACTAAACAAAGAGTATTCTAAGAAGCTAAATAACTAAAAAGCTAGTCCATGCCGGAAGTTCAAGGCATCAAGACTTGAAGAAGAAGATCCAGTCCAAGCTAGAAGCATTAGCTCACCCTGAAATCCGGTGTAGTGAAGACTGGCTAGAGTTGCGGTTGAGTTGAAGACGACGGTGCGTTTACTACACTCCACATATAACAAAGAAAGAAACATACAAGTAGGGGTCAGTACAAAACACAAGTACAGAGTAGGTATCAACGGCCAACTCAAAATAGATAACAGTATATATCAGATAATATCATAAATCAACTACAATACTCAACATGTAGCAAGAACAAGTACTATAATCATTAATAAGTACCGCCAAGTTCACCCATGAAGACTCAAGCCTCAATACCATACTCATTTGGGAATTAGGTTCATTAGATTGAGTATATTAACATCTTTCAAGATACATTATCTTTATTTCTCTTGTGTCGGTACGTGACACTCCGCTCCCCTACTACTATGTGTCGGAACGTGACACTCCGATCCCCTAATTCTACGTGTCGGTTCGTGACACCCGATCCCCTAATTCTACGTGTCGGTTCGTGACACCCGATCCCCTAATTCTACATGTCAGTTCGTGACACCCGATCCCCTAATTCTACGTGTCGTTTCGTGACACCCGATCCCCTAATTCTACGTGTCCGTTCGTGACACCCGATCCCCTAATTCTACCTGTCGGTTCGTGACACCCGCTCCACTAATCTCATTCTATCAATTCATCAATCCTTCTTTTATACCAAGGCATCATCAATTCATTAAGTTAGTTCATCAAGCCTTCTTTTATACCAAGGCATCATCGTTAACAAAGTGAATTTAGGATTAGAGATTCAATAGCCTCATCATGCTTATTCATCACAATTATATAATAACATCATGTAAGCACACAATCAAGCATATAGAAGGTTTTATAATACTACCCAACACATATCATTCGCTATTAAGAGTCTACTACGAATAGCATAAAAACCATAACCTACCTCCACCGAAGATTCGTGATCAAGCAAGCAAATTCCCCAAAGCTTGTGTTTCCTCTTCGTTTGTATCTCTCTCGATCGTTTTTCTTTCCCTCTCCTTGTTCTTTCTATTTTTCTTATTCAAACCCTCTTTCTTTTACCCTAATTATCATATAATTAAGTATAAAAGATGAGGAATTAACCCACTAATTAACTCAAGGTTATCTCTTTTAACCCTCAAGTAGTTAAATTATTAAAATTAACCCACTAACTTTATAATTAAAGCAGGAATAGTCAAAAACGCCCCTTAAATACTTAACAAAATCCGACCCAGCCTGGGTTATGCAGCCTGTGACGGCCCGTCGTGCCTGCGATGGTCTGTCCTGTAGGTCCGTCACAAAGTTCAGAGGCTTAATTTCTGTGGAAGATGTGTAACGGTCCGTCGTGCCCACGACGGTCCGTCCTGCCATTCCGTCACGAAGTTCAGAGAGTCGATTTCAGTACCCAAAATTTCAGAATTCTAAGTGTTCTAGAACGAGACCCCCTCGACGGTCCGTCGTGCCCATGACGGTCCGTCATGGGATCCATCGTCTCAGCCAGTTTTTTCAGAATTAAAATCTGCAGCTCAAAACGACTAAACAGGTCGTTACAAAAGCGGCTTCGAACAAGCGACACCACTCCAACTATAGCGGAACAATGTCTTGAGCATGCCTCCTTACCCTTTTTAAATAACGACGGTTCGAATCGTTAAAAATATAATGTTCTCTTTCAAGTATAAGAGGAAATTGAATAATTCTTTTTGAGATATTACAATCATTTTTCAAACAATCCCCTACATATATCAAAAATAATTTCAAGTAATAAAACAAAATGAGATGTTTTGATGGGTTGTCACATACATGTATAATGCATCGAATCTAGTGCTAATACACTATAAACCAGAAATGAGATACTTTGATGGGTTGGAATAAATTATTGGTTTTATTCCTATTGAAATACGCACTAATAGTTGTCTCAACCACTTAGTCTTATCGCCAATCAACTCCACAAATTTAAATTTATGCAGTTGTTTTTTATGTTATGGCATAACACAACAATCATAGTTCATATTCAAAATTTAACAAATCAAGACACTATATAATTTTCAACAAGAATATCAAGAATATAGTCATTTTAAAAAATCTCAACAATAAATTATTAAATTATTCAACTATAATAGTGAATTCAAACACATCATTATTGATTTCTATAAATTTTTATATGCAATATTTATTATCATACAGTAAAAAATATTAATTTTTTTTCTTTCATAGGATTATGTAGTACAACTTTCACGTTCGAAAGAGATCCCTAAACTAACATATATTTTTAAAATAGTGTGGAACTAATTCAGTGTTCATAAAGTTTCAATTTTGTATGCCACAATATCATATTAAAATGTACCAAAAGACTCAATCTTTATTTCTCAAACAAAAATCTTAGACTTTTTTGAAGTGAAAAACACATAGACAGACATATATATATGCTAGAAATATCTTTCACATAGTTAGACTTTTAAGTTATAGTACCAATGTTCAATTAATAGTAAATCATATGAGCAATTAAGAGTTTAAACAAATAGTCATTTTTCATTGGTTTTCATTCAAGAGGACAATGTACACTCTCTCTCTCTCTCTCTCTATATATATATATATATAATACTCTAATTAAAATGTACATATTTTATATATCACTATGCGAATGATCAGTGAAGTAAATACATGCAGTAGCCTTTTAATGTTGGATAATATTAACACAAATAAACCAAGTTTAACGTACCACCATTGATCATAATGACATTTGTGAACACATTATCAAATTCAAATATATCTTCCATTAAATGTTTTCAAAATTCTCAATAATCATCTTTGACTCATAAAATCCCAATTACTAATCTTACACAAATATTAAAATCATATATCATATGATATAACACCAATATATAGATGTGAATATTTAAGACAAATTTATCTTTCTAAGAACATCAATTAGTTCTAAAGTCACCAACATACATAAATTTTTTCTTTTTGTCCAATTTCGGTGTAGACAAAATAATTTTGTTTAGAACAAAAATTATTAACAAACACCAAACTCTAACACCATCCCTCACATTAAAATATTAGGCAAAACCTTTGCTCGAGAAAAGACCACAAAAATTAATGTGATCTACATAGCAAAAACTTTTATACTTAGTAGGATTCTAATTTTTTGAATCTTCTTCTCTGTTGAGGGATATTATAACATAATTTACCACATGCGCATACATTAAAATCTTAAGAAGTGTGGTACATACCTTAACTTATTAGCACAATTTCATAAGTTTATCGAACCTCCATAATAAGGACTTATCTATTAGTTTATATATGAAATTCAAGAAGACCAAAATCCAAGTAAGACAAGTCAATTGAGTAGCGCACCTTCAACCCAACTCGAATTTCACTCTCCTTTTCTTTCACTTTTTTTCTTCTTAAAAATAAATCACACAACTGGTTACCTTATTTCCATAAATTTTGAAATCCAACCTTTTGCTTCCCCTTACACTTTTAAAACAACATTAACAAATTCAATTCAAAAAATCCTCGGTATGTTAACTACCATAAATCCCGTCCATACAATTGACAAACATACTGAGGAAATTTGTATAAGAGAGAATTATATTATAAAATCTTCTTCGTGATTATTTTGGGAGAGGGAGGTTGTATATTTCAAAAGAGCAATGTTGAGAATATCGTTAATCTTGTTGGAAATCTTACGCAAAATACCTTTATCAAGAACAGTTGTGCATAATTGACAAAGGCTATTACTTCACCACGAATTCTTATAGAAAATTATCATAGCTTAAGGAGCATCAAAAGACACTTTCCTTAAGATATTTCACCTGGTGTTGTTGTGTTCCCCAAGATTTAACAAGTTCTTCTAGTGTAAAACTAGGATTCAGAAACTAATAAAGATTTAATAGTAAGAGAATTAAGTATAAGAATATAATCAAAGAGGAATTGTTATGTTTTCTTCTTCTCCACACCACAAGTATACATATTAGATTTATATAGGAAAATCACTAATTTCTCTAATTTATAAATGGTTTAAACAGTAAAATAATAATAATTCATTTCATCAAAGTGTCGTTGGCAACAGCCATATTATGAAAGAAAATTGTCTAGTTAAAGGATAATAATAATGGAAATAGATATCATTCATGGATAGAAAATATTTAGGAGATAAATAATATTATTTTTCAAATATGATAGGAAGTAAAATAATCCCTTTGGAGATACTAGAATAATTTTTCCAATAATTTTTTGCTCTTAATGGAGGTCAGAATCTTAATCATTCAGATTCAGCCGATTAATTATATTTGATTTTTAAGACTGAATCTTAATCATTCAGATTCAGCATATTTGTTAAGAGAACTTATAAACTAATCTTGTACTCTTTTAATATTTTAGTTAGTTAGTTAGTTAGGTAGTTAGTTAGTTAGCTAATTACAAGTTAGTTAAAGGAAGTAGTTAGAATAAGTAGCTTTCTTCATACTTAATGTGATTATATAAGTGATGTAGACTCATATGTGCACACACAGAAATATACAATTCTTCTTCAACTTCTCTGTAGCCTTCTTCTTCATCTTCTTTCATCCGCTTCTTCATCTTCTTTAAGTTCATTAATAAAGCTTCTTCACATGGTATCAGAGCACAGGAGAATTTGAATCTCTGTCTTATTTCCTCCATAATCTGAAGAGGAGACTTCAAAGAGTCTTGAATTGAAGATCTAGTGTTTGTCTAAATTGAAGATTGTTAGCTGTTCAAAATAGATCAATAATGCCTTCAACTGGAGATGGAGCTTCAAGTGAAGTTCAACAACAACTTCCAGTTACAACTATAGCCAAAATTGATCACAATCATCCTCTCTTTATACATCCTTCAGATACCCAAGGTTCTGTTCTGATTTCAATTCAATTACTGGGTTCTGAAAATTATTCTTTGTGGAGCAAATCTTTAAAACTTGTGTTACTTGGAAAAAACAAGTTAGGATTTCTTCTTGGAACATGTAAAAGGAAATGTATTCTGAATGTTTACATGATGTATGGGATAGATACAATGCAATTGTTCTTTGATGGATTATGAATACTGTGTCTAAAAGTTTAATTAGTACACTAATCTATGGATCTGATGCTCATTCAGTATGGGATGATCTACGTGAAAGATTTGATAAAGTAAATGCATCTAGGGCCTTTTATCTTCACAAAGAATTAGTCACTATGATACAAGGAACTTCTTCTGTGTCAATCTATTTTTCAAGATTGAGAGAGTTGTGGGATGAGGCTAAAACATTGATTCCTTGCCCTTCATGTGCTTGTCCTTAATCTAAGCAATACATAGAGCATTGACAATTTCAAAATTTGTGGCAATTTCCGATGGGACTTAATGAGTCTTATGTTCATGCAAGAAGCCAAGTCCTTATGCAGATTCCACTTCCAAGTGTAAATCAGGCTTATGCTATGATTGTTAGTGTTAAGAGTCAAAGAATACATGGTGCAGGAAATACATCTTCACCTGCAGAAGCTTTATCTGAAACAACATTGATGAGTAATAAAATGAATCTTAGTTCTCATTCTGGAAATGGTGGATACTACAACAATAATACAGCTTCTTCAGGAACAGGAAGGGGAGTGTCTAACTTTCAGAATAATGGATATAGAAATAAGGGGTATGGAGATGGAAGAACTAGTTATTCTGCAGGAAAGTCTCAACTCTACTGTGAATTTTGTCACTATAAAGGTCATACAAAAGAAACTTTTTATAAACTTCATGGTTATCCAAAGAAGAAAGGAGGAGTATCTTCTTATACAAATAATGCTTCTGCTGGCAATGAGTCTGGAATGGTTGATTCAGCCTTAGGTTAAAATACTAGAGAAAATGAGTCATCTAATGATACTACTTCAGGACAAGGTGTGTGAATGTTTACTCAAGAACAATATTATGAGATCTTGTAGATGCTGAGAAAAGGGAAGAGTAAGGAAGTTGATACAATGGCCAATGTAGCTACTGCAGGTGTATCTAGGACATCAGGTAATTTTATAGCTCTAATATCTGATATGTCACATATTAACTGGAGTATAGATACTGGTGCCTCCAATCATATGGTTCACAACTTTGGTTTAATGAGTCAGTCTACAAATCTTGATGTTCAGGGTTGTATGAGAGTTAATTTACA
This sequence comes from Solanum peruvianum, assembly GCA_027705065.1. Classification (NCBI taxonomy): domain Eukaryota; kingdom Viridiplantae; phylum Streptophyta; class Magnoliopsida; order Solanales; family Solanaceae; genus Solanum; species Solanum peruvianum. The sequence goes on along the minus strand of JAKWJD010001765.1, from coordinate 28,082,269 downwards.
TACTGGTGATCAGGTGTCTATTAGTCATATTGGTGAATCTTTGGTTCTTAAAGACAAAGTAGTAAAGGATGTGTTGATTGTTCCAGAATTCAAGTATAATGTTCTATCATTGTCACAACTAACAAAACAGTTGAAGTGTGCTGTAGTGTTTTTTCCTGATTTTTGCATTTTTCAGGATCTCTTCAATGGGAGGGTCCTGGGGATTGTTAAAGAGAATCAAGGATTGTATATCCTCAATACTGATGTCACAACAAAGCTTTCAAATGGTCAAGTTTCTTCTGGAGAATGTGCAAAGGAAGCTGCATGTAAAAGGATTAGACCTATTAGCTTTAATTCTACAGTTGATTCTTTAAGTAGTCTATGGCATAAAAGACTTGGACATGCTCCTCTCAAATTGCTAAGTAGAATAAAGGAATTGAACATTGTATCTGTACATGATCATCATTGTTCTATATGTCCAATTGCCAAGCAATCAAGACTGCCTTTTCCTACTAGTCTTTCTCATTCAGTTTCAGTTTTTTACATTATACATGGTGATGTATGGGGACCTTACAGAGTGCCTAATTATGATGGTAAAAGATATTTTTTAACACTTGTGGATTATATGTCCAGGTATACTTGGATTTTTCTATTACACACTAAATCAGATACTGTGGTAGTGTTAAAAGATTTTGTGAGCTTGGTAAGAAATCAGTTTGATGTAGGCATTAAGTGTATAAGGACAGACAATGGAACAGAGTTTTTTAACAATCAAATGGATGATCTATTCAAGGCTAATGGGATTATACATCAGAGTTCATGTGTGTATACTCCTCAATAGAATGGAGTAGTTGAGAGAAAGCATAGGTCTATTATTAACATGGCAAGAGCACTAAGATTTCAGGCTGGTGTACCTCTACAGATTTGGGGATTTTGTTTTACTACTGCTATAGACATACTGAATAGATTACCTACTGTGTTGTTACAAGGACAAAGTGCTTTTGAAAAATTGTTTGGACAAGCTCCTAGACTTCAACATCTTAGAGTGTTTGGCAGTCTATGCTATGCTATAGATCCTAAAACTCTAGACAAGTTTGCACCTAGAGCTGTTCCAACTTTGCATATGGGGTACTCAATGAACAAGAAAGGTTATATTCTGTATAATTTAACTTGCAATTAATTTTTTATAAGCAGAGCCACTGTGTTTAAAGAAGATATATTTCCTTTCAAGAGTCTTAAATCCTTTCCAGATCATTTGTTTCCGGTTCTAGATCTTCATGATAGCTCATATACTGAGTCATCTGTATCAGCTTCTGATAATACTTCTATTCCAGTTTGTAATCCTACAACTTCTATGCAATCTTAGACATTCTCTAATATTACAGCACCCTTAGTTCCTCTAAGAAGATCTTCTAGACAATCTAAGCCACCTATTTTGTTTGACTCATATGTGACTCAAAGTGCACAAAATGCATGTTTATATTCTATGTCACAATATGCCACTTATTATAAACTAGCTCCTACATATAGAGCCTCACTTGCAGCATATTAAACTATCTCTTAACCTCATACATATAAAGAGTCCTGTCAAGATACTCATTGGTTGAATTCTATAAGAGATGAGATTAATGCTCTAGAAGACAATAATACTTGGTCTATTGTTCCTCTACCTCCAACAAAGGATCCTATTGGTTGTAAGTAGGTGTTTAAAGTTAAGTATAAAGCATATGGAGATGTTGAGAGATATAAAGCCAGGTTAGTGGCAAAAGGGTACAATCAACAAGAAGGCTTAGACTATACTGAGACATTCTCACCAGTAGCTAAAATGGTTACAGTAAGGTCACTAGTGGCTTTAGCTGCTTCATGTGGCTGGTTTATATTTCAAATGGATTTTCACAATGCTTTTCTTCAAGAAGATCTTGCTGAAGAAGTTTATATGCAGATTCCTTAAGGTTTTGCAAACCAGGGGGAGAAAAACATGGTTGGTGAGCTTAAATATTTTCTTGGAATTGAATTCTCTAGGTCTAAAGAAGGTATACTGATGAATCAAAGGAAGTATGCTCTAGGACTTGTGTCCGACTTGGGATTAGCAGGTTGTAAGCCTTCTTCCACACCCTTGAAGTTTAATCACAGCTAACTTCTACTGTGTTTGATGGATTCATTGGAAAGAATGCTAATGCAGAAGACTTACTTCTTGATTTACTTTAGAAAACATCAGAGGCTGATAGGGAAGTTATTATACTTAACTATGACTACGCCTGATATAGCCTTTGTAGTACAGGTTCTCAGCCAATATATGCACTCACCAAAATCATCTCATATGGAAGCAGCACTCAGTGTAGTGAGATATTGTAACGACCTGTTTAGTCGTTTTGAGCCGCAGATTTTATTTCTGGAAAACTGGCTGAAACGACGGACCCCACGACGGACCGTTATGGTCATGACAGACCGTCGCAGGGTCTCGTTTCAAAACACTTAGAAATTCTGAAATTGGGTACTGAAAATCGACTCTCTGAACTTTGTGACGGACTTGCAGGACGGACCGTCACAGGCGTGACGGACCGTCACAGACCCTTGGTGGAAATTTAGGTCTCTCAACCTTGCGACGACCTGCAGGATGGACCGTCGCAGGCACGACGGCCCGTCACAGGTTGCGTAATCCCAGTCTGGGTCGGATTTCTTTACACGTTTTAAGGAACGTTTTGGGCTATCCCTACTTTAATTATAAAGTTAGAGGGTTAAGGATTATAAGTCTAATTACTTGGGGGTTAAAAGAGGTAACCTTAAGTTAATTAGTGGGTTATTAATGCCATCTTTCAAACTTAATTATATACTAATTAGGGTAAAAGAAAGAGGGTTTGAATAAGAAAATAGAAAGAACAAAGAGAGAGGGAGAGAATCGAACGAGGGAGAAGGAGAAACGCAGCTTGGAGATATTTGCTTGCTTGAATTCAATTCTTCGGTGGAGGTAGGTTATGGTTTATTCTCTTACGATATTCGTAGTAAAACTCTTAATAGCGAATGATATGTGTTGATAATATTGTAAACCCTACTATGTGCTTGACTTGTATGCTTGCATGAATGTGATTTATATAATTGTGATTATATTAAGCATGATGAAGCTATTGAATCCCAAATCTTGATAAAAACCTAATCTCTTGTTAAAGATGAGGCCTTGGTGTAAAAGAAGGCGTGATGAACTTAAGTAATGAGATTGATAATGCCTTGGTATAAGAGTAGGCTTGATGAATTCATAGAATGAGATTAGTGGATCGGAGTGTCACGTTCCGACACATAGGATTAAGGGATCGGGTGTCACGAACCGACACGTAGTATTAGGGGGACCGGGTGTCACGAACTGACACGTAGATTTAGGGGATCGGGTGCCACGAACCGACACGTAGATTTAGGGGATCGGGTGTCACGAACCGACACGTAGATTTAGGGGATCGGGTGTCACGAACCGACACGTAGATTTAGGGGATCGGAGTGTCACGTTCCAACACATAGTAGTAGGGGAGCGGAGTGTCACGTACCGACACAAGAGAAATAAAGATAATGAATCTTGAAAGATGTTAATATACTCAATCTAATGAATCTAATTCCCAAATAAATATCGTATTGAGGTTAAAGTCCTCATGTGTGAACTTGAAGGTAATTGTTAGTGATATAGTACTTGTTGTTGCTACATGTTGAGTATCATAGTTGATTTTATGATATTACTTGGTATATACTGTTTTCTATTTTGAGTTGGCCGATGGTATCTACTCAGTATTCGTGTTTTGTACTGACCCTTACTTTTATGTTTTCTTCTTTGTTATTTGTGGAGTGCAGCAAACGTGCCATCGTCTTCGACTCAACAGTAATTCAAGCCAGTCTTTACCTCATCGGAAATTCAGGGTGAGCTAATGCTTCTAGCTTGGACTGGATCTTCTTCTTCAAGTCTTGATGCCTTGAACTTCCGGCATGGACTAGCTTCTTATGTATTTTTAGCTTCTTAGACATTTTTAGTTAGTAATTTTATCATAGATGTTCTTGTGATGATGACTTCCAGATTTTTGGGATAATAATAGTTATTGATTTGATTTTATTAATGAGTTAAGTCTTCCGCATTACGTTCTGTTGATATATGTTGAAATGTTAAGGTTTAGATTGGTTGGTTCGCTCACATAGGAGGGTAAATGTGGGTGGCAGTCGCGGCTCGGTTTTGGGTCGTGACAAACTTGGTATTAGAGCCTTAGGTTCGTTGGTATCATCACACAAGAACGAGTCTAGTAGAGTCTTAAGGAACGGTAGGGGGACGCCTTTACTTTTCTTTGGGAGGCTATAAGACTTTAGGAAAATTCCACTCTTTCTTTCTTCTTTCGTGCTATTACTTGAATCCAATTGGTATCTAGGTGATACAAATTGGTATCTGACCATCTTCACTCTTTTCGCAGATGGTTAGAATTAGAGAAACGACTGAACCAACACCGGCAAGACCAGAAACATCTCAGCCAGCCACTTGGGCTGTGGCTCGAGGAAGAACAGTGGCAAGAGAACGTGGTAGAGGTCGTGGGAGGACGTCCTCTAGAGGAAGAGGACGAGCACCTAGTCCATCTGATGCTAGGGCGGTGACTCCTCCACCGACTGAAGAGGTAGTAAGAGAGGGTAAGGAAGGGGAGAATGAACAAGTGCAGAATGAGGAAATGCCACCCCAACCTACCCCAGAGATGATTAATCAGGTTCTGGCATATCTTACTTGTTTATCAGATCAGGGCGAGACATCCCCAGTGTTTTCTGCACCAGCACCTCAGGTTCTGGAGGTACCACATGCGGCTACTATGGCTCCCCGCATGGATGCCTCATTGGAGATAGGCATGTTTCCTCGTCTGACTACGGGGCCCATAATGACCAATGATCAGCATGAACTTTTCAGTAAGTTCTTGAAACTGAAACCTCCAGTCTTCAAGGGTGCGGAATCTGAGGATGCTTACGATTTTTTGGTTGACTGTCATGAGCTACTACACAAGATGGGTATAGTAGAACGGTTTTGTGTTGAGTTCGTGAGTTATCAGTTTCAAGGGAACGCCAAAATGTGGTGGCGGTCACATGTTGAGTGTCAACCAACAGAGGCACCACCTATGACTTGGGCCTCATTCTCTAGCTTGTTTATGGAGAAGTATATCCCCCGGACTTTGAGGGATAGGAAAAGGGATGAGTTCTTGAGCCTAAAGCAAGGTAGGATGTCGGTCAATGCATATGAGGCTAAGTTTCGTGCATTATCTAGATACGCCACCCAACTTTGTTTCAGTCCACAAGAGTGGATTCATCACTTTGTGAAGGGGTTGAGGTTAGAGTTGCGGATTTCGGCCTTACAGATAGCGGCTACGGCAAAATCCTTCCAAGAAATGGTAGATTTTGTGGTAGAGGTGGAAGGAGTGAAGCTCGATGACTTCACCTCGACATCGACATCAAAAAGGTTTCGAAAGGGAGGTGAGTTTAATGGTTCCTATTCTAGAGGACAGGGTTCCGGAGGTTACTCAGTCCGACCAATTCAGTCTTCACTACAGACTGTAGTTGGGGGTCCACCTCAGACCGGTCAACACTTCTCTGAGAGACCTCTACTTGACTCTAGAGAGTGTTATGGATGTGGGGAGACTGGACATATTAGGAGAAATTGTCCCAAACAGAGTTATAGACCCCCAATAGCTAGAGGTAGAGGTGGTCATGGTAGAGGCCGTTATTCTGGAGGACGTGGTGGTCGAGGTAATGGTGGTCACCAAAATGGCAGAGGTGATGGGCAAACTGGAGCCACTACATCACAACATGGTAGGGGCAACGGACAAACAAACGAAAGGGCCCATTGTTATGCTTTCCCTGGGAGATCGGAGGCGGAGACATCTGATGTTGTCATCACAGGTAATCTTCTGGTTTGTGATTGCATGGCTTCTGTATTGTTTGATCCCAGATCCACATTTTCTTATGTATCATCCTCATTTGCTAATGGTCTAAATTTACATTGTGAATTACTTGATATGCCTATTCGAGTTTCTACTCCGGTGGGTGAGTCTGTGGTAGTTGAAAAGGTATATAGGTCTTGTTTGGTGAACTTTGTGGGGAGCAACACTTATGTAGATTTGGTTATCTTAGAAATGGTTGATTTTGATGTAATTCTGGGTATGACTTGGCTTTCTCCGTAATTTGCGATCTTGGATTGTAATGCTAAAACGGTGACGTTAGCCAAGCCTGGGACAGATCCGTTAGTGTGGGAGGGTGACTACACTTCCAATCCGGTGCGTATCATTTACTTTCTTCGTGCTAAGAAGATGGTTAACAAAGGGTGTTTAGCTTTGTTGGCCCATCTCAAGGATGACACTACTCAAGTACCTTCGATTGAGTCGGTTTCGGTGGTCCGTGAGTTTTTGGATGTGTTCCCCGCAGATCTTCCTGGTATGCCACCAGATAGGGATATTGATTTCTGTATCGATCTTGAACCGGGCACTCGCCCCATTTCTATACCCCCTTACAGAATGGCTCCCGCGTAGTTAAGAGAGTTGAAGGCTCAACTTCAAGAGTTGTTGAGCAAAGGCTTCATTAGACCAAGTGCATCTCCTTGGGGTGCTCCGGTTTTGTTTGTAAAGAAGAACGATGGGATTTTTCGGATGTGCATAGACTACCGGCAGTTGAACAAGGTAACTATTAAGAACAAGTATCCTCTTCCTCGCATTGATGACTTGTTCGATCAATTACAAGGTGCGTGTGTCTTCTCTAAGATTGACTTGAGATCCGGTTATCATCAATTGAAAATACGGGCATCAGATGTGCCAAAGACTGCTTTTCGAACTCGGTATGGGCATTATGAATTCGTAGTGATGTCTTTTGGTCTTACGAATGCCCTCGCTGCTTTCATGAGCTTGATGAATGGGATTTTTAACCCATATTTGGATCTCTTTGTGATCGTATTTATTGATGATATACTGATATACTCTAAAAGTAAGGAGGAACATGAGGAGCATTTGAGAATGGTATTGGAAATGTTGAGGGGGAAAAAGCTTTATGCCAAGTTCTCTAAGTGTGAGTTCTGGCTAGATGCAGTGTTCTTCTTGGGGCACGTGGTTTCTAAGGAGGGAGTGATGGTAGATCCTTCTAAGATTGAGACAGTGAAGAATTGGGTAAGACTTACTAATGTGTCAGAAATAAGGAGCTTTGTTGGGTTGACTAGCTACTACCGCCGATTTGTCAAGGGATTCTCTTCTATTGCTTCCCAATTGACGAACTTGACTAAGCAAAATGTTCCATTTGTATGGTCGGATGAGTGTGAGGAAAGCTTTCAGAAACTCAAGACTTTTTTGACTACCGCACCTATCCTTACCTTGCCAGTAGAGGGTAAGAACTTCATTGTTTATTGCGATGCATCCTATTCTGGCTTGGGTGCAGTACTAATGCAAGAGAAGAATGTGATTGCTTATGCTTCGAGGCAATTAAAAGTGCATGAACGTAACTATCTAACTCATGACTTGGAATTGGTCGCGGTAGTGTTTGCATTAAAGCAATGGAGACACTATTTATATGAGGTTAAGTGTGAGGTCTATACGGATCATCGTAGCTTACAGTATGTCTTTACTCAGAAAGATTTGAACTTGAGACAGAGGAGATGGATGGAACTACTCAAGGACTACGACATAACTATTTTGTATCATCCGGGGAAGGCGAATGTTGTAGCAGATGCTTTAAGTAGAAAGGCGGGAAGCATGGGAAGTCTAGCTCACTTGCAAGCTTCTAGACGCCCATTGGCTAGAGAAGTGCAAATTTTAGCTAATGACCTTATGAGGTTAGAAGTAAATGAGAAGGGAGGATTGTTAGCTTGTGTGGAGGCAAGATCTCCCTTCCTTGACAAGATCAAGGGGAAGCAGTTTAATGATGAGAAATTGATCCGGATCCGAGATAAAGTGTTGCAAGGAGAGGCTAAAGAAGCAACAATCTATGGGGAAGGTGTTTTGAGGATTAAGGGAAAGGTATGTGTACCCCGCGTTGATGATTTGATCAACACTATTCTGATAGAGGCTCATAGTTCAAGGTATTCTATACATCCGGGTGCAACCAAGATGTATCGTGACCTAAAGCAACACTTTTGGTGGAGTAGAATGAAGCGTGATATTGTGGATTTTATTGCCAAATGTCCAAACTGTCAACAAGTGAAATATGAACACCAAAGGCCCGGAGGAACACTTCAGAGAATGCCCATTCCCGAATGGAAGTGGGAGAGAATTGCAATGGATTTTGTGGTTGGTCTTCCAAGGACAATGTGTAAATATGACTCGATTTCGGTAATTGTTGATAGGTTAACTAAGTCTGCTCATTTCATTCCGGTCAAGGTGACTTACAATGCAGAGAAGTTAACAAAAATCTATATCTCGGAGGTGGTTCGGTTGCATGGAGTCCCACTTTCCATTATATCAGATAGAGGTACGCAGTTTACTTCTAAGTTTTGGAAAACATTGCATGCTGAATTGGGTACTAGGTTGGACCTTAGCACTGCATTTCACCCTCAGACCGATGGTCAGTCTGAGCGAACGATTCAAGTGTTAGAGGATATGCTTCGTGCTTGTGTGATAGAATTCGGTGGTCATTGGGATAACTTCCTACCCTTAGCGGAGTTTTCATACAATAATAGTTATCACTCAAGCATTGATATGGCCCCATTTGAAGCATTGTATGGTAGGAGATTTAGGTCTCCCTTTGGGTGGTTTGATGCATTTGAGGTTAGACCTTGGGGTACTGACCTTTTGAGGGATTTGATAGAGAAAGTGAAATCTATTCAACAAAAGCTTCTAGCGGCACAAAGTAGGCAAAAAGAATATGCAGATTGAAAGGTTAGAGACTTAGAGTTCATGGAGGGTGAACAAGTCTTGTTGAAAGTTTCGCCAATGAAAGGGGTGATGCGGTTTGGTAAAAGAGGTAAGCTAAGTCCGAGGTACATTGGGCCATTTGAAGTACTTAAGCGAGTAGGGGAGGTGGCTTATGAGCTAGCCGTGCCCCCAGGGCTGTCCGGAGTACATCCTGTATTCCATGTGTCTATGTTTAAAAGATACCATGGGGATGGAAACTACATTATCCGTTGGGATTCAGTTTTGCTTGATGAAAATTTGTCTTATGAGGAGGAGCCTGTTGCCATTTTAGATAGAGAAGTTCGCAAGTTGAGGTCAAGGGAGATTGCATCCATCAAGGTGCAATGGAAGAATCGACCGGTTGAAGAAGCCACTTGGGAGAAGGAGGCAGATATGCGAGAAAAATACCCACATCTGTTTAAGGATTCAGGTACTCCTTCTCGCCCCTGTTTTTCTTCTTGTGATCGTTCGAGGACGAACGATGGGTAAATTGGTATCTATTGTAACGACCCGTTTAGTCATTTTGAGCAGCAGATTTTATTTCTGGAAAACTGGCTGAAATGACGGAACCCACGACGGACCGTCATGGTCACGACGGACCGTCGCAGGGTCTCGTTTCAAAACACTTAGAAATTCTGAAATTGGGTACTGAAAATCGACTCTCTGAACTTCGTGACGGACTTGCAGGACGGACCGTCACAGGCATGACGGACCGTCACAGACCCTTGGTGGAAATTTGGGTCTCTGAACCTTGCGACAACCTGCAGGACGGACCGTCGCAGGCACGACGGCCCGTCACAGGTTGCGTAATCCCAGTCTGGGTCGGATTTCTTTACACGTTTTAAGGGACGTTTTGGACTATCCCTACTTTAGTTATAAAGTTAGAGGGTTAAGGATTATAAGTCTAATTACTTGGGGGTTAAAAGAGGTAACCTTAAGTTAATTAGTGGGTTATTTATGCCATCTTTCAAACTTAATTATATACTAATTAGGGTAAAAGAAAGAGGGTTTCAAAAAGAAAATAGAAAGAACAAAGAGACAGGGAGAGAATCGAACGAGGGAGAAGGAGAAACGCAGCTTGGAGAAATTTGCTTGCTTGAATTCAATTCTTCGGTGGAGGTAGGTTATGGTTTATTTCCTTACGATATTCGTAGTAAAACTCTTAATAGCGAATGATATGTGTTGATAATATTGTAAACCCTACTATGTGCTTGACTTGTATGCTTGCATGAATGTGATTTATATAATTGTGATTATACTAAGCATGAAGAAGCTATTGAATCCCAAATCTTGATAAAAACCTAATCTCTTGTTAATGATGAGGCCTTGGTGTAAAAGAAGGCGTGATGAACTAAAGTAATGAGATTGATGATGCCTTGGTATAAGAGAAGGCTTGATGAATTGATAGAATGAGATTAGTGGATCAGAGTGTCACGTTCCGACACATAGGATTAAGGGATCGGGTGTCACGAACCGACACGTAGTATTAGGGGGACCGAGTGTCACGAACCGACACGTAGATTTAGGGGATCGAGTGTCACGAACCGACATGTAGATTTAGAGGATTGGGTGTCACGAACCGACACGTAGATTTAGGAGATCGGGTGTCACGAACCGACACGTAGATTTAGGGGATCGGAGTGTCACGTTCCGACACATAGTAGTAGGGGAGCGGAGTGTCACGTACCGACACAAGAGAAATAAAGATAATGAATCTTGAAAGATGTTAATATACTCAATCTAATGAATCTAATTCCCAAATGAGTATGGTATTGAGGCTTGAGTCCTCATGTGTGAACTTGAAGGTAATTGTTAATGATATAGTACTTGTTGTTGCTACATGTTGAGTATCATAGTTGATTTTATGATATTACTTGGTATATACTGTTTTCTATTTTGAGTTGGCCGATGATATCTACTCAGTACCCGTGTTTTGTACTGACCCCTACTTTTATGTTTTCTTCTTTGTTATTTGTGGAGTGCAGCAAACGTGCCGTCGTCTTCGACTCAACAGTAATTCAAGCCAGTCTTTACCTCATCGGAAATTCAGGGTGAGCTAATGCTTCTAGCTTGGACTGGATCTTCTTCTTCAAGTCTTGATGCCTTGAACTTCCGGCATGGACTAGCTTCTTATGTATTTATAGCTTCTTAGACATTTTTAGTTAGTAATTTGATCATAGATGTTCTTGTGATGATGACTTCCAGATTTTGGGGATAATAATAGTTATTGATTTGATTTTATTAATGAGTTAAGTCTTCCGCATTACGTTCTGTTGATATATGTTGAAATGTTAAGGTTTAGATTGGTTGGTTCGCTCACATAGGAGGGTAAATGTGGGTGCCAGTCGTGGCTCGGTTTTGGGTCGTGACAGATATATAAAAGGAACTGCAGGTCTTGGATTGTTTATGCCAAGTAACTTAGGTAGTGATATGGTAGCTTATTGTGACTCAAACTGGGGGGCTTGTGTAGAAACAAGAAGATCAGTTACTGGCTATATGAATAAACTAGGAGGAGCACTGGTGTCTTGGAAATCAAAGAAACAAAGCACAGTATCAAGGAGCTCTGCAGAAGTAGAATTCAGGTATGGCCACTACAGTTGCTGAAATAGTCTGGTTAAAAGGCTTGTTAATAGAGCTAGGAATGAACATAAAGTTGCCTGTGAAAGTATTTTTTGATAACAAAGCTGGTATTCAATAGCAACTCATCCAATTTTCCATGAGAGAACTAAGCATTTTGACAAAGATTGTCATTTTGTAAGAGAGAAGATATTTGAAGGACTTATTTAGACACAACACTTAGGAACAAGAGAACAACAAGCTGATATACTTACTTAAGGGCTGTGCAAACCTCAACATGAAGAACTGATTGACAAGCTAGGAATGAAAAATGTATTTTTCAATTCTTAGCTTGAGGGGGAGTGTTAAGAGAACTTATAAACTGATCTTGTACTCTTAAAATATTTTAGTTAGTTAGTTAGTTAGTTAGTTAGTTAGCTAATTGCAAGTTAATTAAATGAAGTAGTTAGAATAAGTAGCTTTTTTATACTTAATGTGAATAGATATATAAGTGATGTAAACTCATATGTACACATACAGAAATATACAATTCTTCTTCAACTTCTTTGTAGCCTTCTTCTTCATCTTCTTTCGTCTCCTTCTTCATCTTCTTTAAGCTCATTAATAGAGCTTCTTCACAATATTAAGTCAATTTGCTTCTTATTTTAAAGAAGCGACTCATAATTATTTGGCTCTATTTTTTTCATTAAGATTAAGACGTACGAATCTAAATGTATGTCTAAATGGTTAAGATGTTTTTACTATATTTGAACAAGGAATTATTAAGGCTCTCTATCTTTAGGCATATGAATGCACGTCTACGTTATTAGTTAATCTTTTTGCGTAGGTGTTTAAATAGCTATGGCCTCTTGTTATTATTAGTGATATGCTAGTAGTTTTATTGAGGCATTATTGGAGAAGATTGAAAACGTATAAGAATTAAAAAGGCTATGCAGAGAAAAGGTTAACTTCTTATTAACTCCCACTTGTTCTTACCTTTGATAAATTATGCTATTACAATGTGAAGTTAAGTGCTTAGTACCTTAGGAAAATATTATAATGAAAAAAATATTTAAGAAAAAAACGGGAACTCTAAATATATTTGTTTTTATGCATTTATATTAATAATTAAAGCATGTTGTTGCAATATAGCGTTAGGTACTAATTTTATTTAGATGTTCAGGATGCACGTCAATAAATAAGAAAATAAAAGGCAATAAAAATGGACGTCTTACCCTTTTAACTACGACAAATTCATAGTTAATTCTTAGGGTCTTTTAAATATATTAACAAAAGAAAAGTAGTATGGGGGTGGAAGCAATATTAGAGAGAGATGTAGTAGAGAGGAAAGAGGATTGATTTTATTATGAGGGGAAACCCTCTATTTATACTACCAAACTTACATATCTTGCCAATATAAATGGCCGACACTTACTTTACACATGGCCTAATTATATTTGGCCGACACTAAACACAAAATACATACTATTACTACTTTAAATAATGTCCCTTTCTTTTTATTGTTGGCCGACACACACTATTTACTTTACGACTTTTAAAATAAAAACTTTACAAATAGCTGCTATTCATTGGCTAATGAAAAGTAAATGAAAAGTAAATCTTATCTCAAAAGAATCTTATGCTTATCTCTTCCATTTTCACTCCAAATCAACAGTTGGTATAACATTATCTTCTCCGTTACATTCGCAACATCTGTGATCTGGATATTTGTTTCCAATAAGCTTACAATATCTGACAAATAACTCTTCTGAAATAAATTCATTTTTAATGCTCTTGTTGTAGGTTGTTCTTCTGGTTTTAATAATGATAAAATCCATCGCTGGACTTCTTCCATATCTGTTCTTCTTAATTCCTTGGAGTTTGAATATATCATAACTTGGTCTCTTGCATAATAACTCCAAATAGCATTGCCGTTTAAATAATTGTTAGCTAGTTCTTGTATAATTGTTGCTATACCAATTATCCTTTTATTTGCATAAAATTTTTGTATCTCTATCTTCGGTATATCACCCTGTTTTTCTATCTCTTCTGGTATTATCATATCTCTGGTCAAACCTATCTTTATAACTTAAATTGGTGATTTGATTTCTTCATATAATATCTCAGCTGGGGCTGTATAAAATTTAATATAAAATAGATTTCCTTTGGTAACTCTTTTGTATGTGACGAATGCTTTGTATAATTCTGGTATTCCACTTATCTCTTCTCCATCATATGTATATACTGTATTTAGTAACCCATAATTACAACATGTTCTAACTAAATTTGAACTAGTTTTGGGTTGTGCAATCAACCTATTATATCCTTGTAATTTTTGGGTTGTGTAATCTTCAATTGGATTTTTGGTTTGTGTGGATCTAAGTTTATGTTTATGTAATAACCCGAAAATCATATTTCACAATTTTAAACTATTTAGTAAACTATAGTTAATTAATTGACATATACTTATTAAATAAATAAATTTTTATTAATTGATGGTTAATGGACTAAGCGATAATTTATTTAATACCCTATATTATACTTATTAAATTAGGCTAGTTGTGTTTTGCCACTTTTTCGTACAAAATTAGTTTATTTAGAAAAAAAATAAAAAAATAGAACAGGGAATAGGCGAGGACTTACGCAGCGGCGGTAGACGAATGAAAAATGGAGGCATACTTCTCCAGGTCAGAAATAGTACAATTCCAAGTCCCTTTCCATTATATTGAAGTTAGGAGGATACATGTATATTAATATAATTTATGAAGGAGTTTAATTTAGTGTTTAATTTAATAGGCATATAAAATCAGTTTTTGTTGCTTAGGGAATTAACATTTTTGAGTGATTGTTATGGTATAGTTAATGTTAATGATTAAGGCAATCATTACGAATAGCGTATAAATAGAATAGTTTTGGTGGATTTAGTTTCCTTCCTCAAACGACATATATAATTGGTATAAATGTCCAAGGTATGATATATTATAAGATAGGCATACATATAGCACTTGGTATTATGAAAGAGGGATAAATATTAATTTTTCTTTTGCACTGTGAACCGGCTGAAAGAAAATAAATAGTGTAATTATATTTTTATTTAGTCAAGGACATGGACAATCATTGGGTACCAATGATTACTAATGAGTTTGATAATTGAGTTACGATAATGGAAATATCTCAAGATTAGGAATTTGATTGAATACTTAATTGTGTTTTTTTTGTCCAGGCTAGACGTATAGCAATATGGGTGTGATTAGTTTTGAAAGCTTATTGTGATTATGTAAGTGAATAGATTGCTTGAGTTGAAAGTTCAACAAAAGGGAAGGCTCAAGTCCAAGAGTAATTATTTGATTGGCTAAGGCAAGTGGATTTCTAAACTCTTGTTAAGTTTATGGAATGCGTGTATTTCCTTGTGATATATGTTTGGGAGTAACGGGATTGGTGATGGGTTGACTTGTCCACATTGATTAATTCTAGTGATGAAATAAAAGGGATAACAAAAGGCGATGTGATTAATTATTTATGTGTGATGTGTTGAGAAAAGTTTGATGGCTTGTTCAATCATTGTTGATGTGATTTCATGTTTGTGTGGTTGTGAACTTTGCAATGTTATGAAAATGGTCATCTCCTCATTATTTGTGTGAACATGTCATTGCATAATTCTGAGACATGGTTGTGAAAGTGTTATGTGCATTGAGAAAGAATGATAACTTAAAGAGGATGTACCATTTCGAGGGACGTATCGCGCGCCGCGATAGATACTATATTTCGAGGGACGTATCACGCACCGTGATGGTTACTGTTATCGAGGGTCGTGTCGTGCGCCGCGACAGATGCATGGACAGATATGTCCCCCATGGGTCCCGGACTGAGAGACAGCAAGTGTGTATCACTAGGTCAGACATGCATCATTATACTTGACATTGCATTCCATTACATTGCACATACTTATCATTGGTGAACTTGATATTGTGTTTTGCTAATCTAGTGATTGCCTTTTTGTGGAACTTGTGATTGTTGAATACTGAACTTGTTATTGAGTATATGTAATTTGTTTAAGTGTTGTTGTTGAGGATATGTAATTTGTTGAAGTGTGTTATTGAGGATATGTAAATTTGTGGAAGTGTTGCTATTGAGGATATCTAATTTGTTTAAGTGTTGATTTTGAGGATATATAATTTGTTAAAGTGTTGTGGTGGAGGATATGTAATTTGTTAAAGTGTTGTTGTGGAGGATATGTAATTTGTCTAAATGTTTTTGTTGAGTTACGTCCTATGTAAACTGTGAGTTGTTAGGTTGGGATGATGTTTATGGAAGTTGTAGTTGTGGAGGTTCGGTTGGTGGTGGTAGGAGTACCCGTATTTCATCACTTAGCTTGTGTTTAGAGGTTTACTTGCTGAGTACCGTGTGTTTTGTTACTCACCCCTTGCCTCTATCAATTTTTGTAGGTTACTAGCCCGGACTTTTATGATATATTCTCTTCTTTTCCGAGGCTTCCTGGAGATTTTGTGAGGTAGTTGTTGGTCATCTCAACATTCCTCCTTTCTCTTGTTTATGATTTTGTTCTACTCTATAAACAATATCATATGAGACTTATATTTTCTTTTGATCCGATTGTAATACTTTAGAGGCTTGTACACGTGACAATTAGGTTTTGGGGTATAATGTAAGTTGATAGTAAATTTTCCGCATTTTTTTTGTAATAGTTGAGTTTTAGGCTTACTTGTCTTGGTGGGATAAGAGGAGTGCCATCACGTCCATTTTTGGGTCGTGACAAAATGGTATCAGAGCCCATGTTCATAGGTCTCACGTGTGTACAAGTCGAGTCTAAATAGAGTCTCGATTATCAGTACAGAGACGTCTGTACCTATCTTCGAGAGGCTATAATGACATTTAGGAAATATCTTCACTTCTTGAATCTCTATTGTGCGTACTTGGTCCCATTTTGATTCTTATCGCTTCACTCCTTTCGCTCTCATTTATGTGATGACTCGTGCGTAGTTCCTTTTTGTGAATCATTGGCATGTTGTGTATTGGTTTGATGTTAGATCTTGTATTATGGTGGAAATGATATATTTATGAAAGGAATGTGTTATAATATTTGAAGGGGTTGAGTAAGGTTAGTTACCATAGTAAAAGAAATAGTACTTATGTGGTATAAACAATATGTGGAGTGGTTCGACAATTAGAAGTCAAATGTTCAAAGAGTTGGCTAGATAATGAATAGTGTAACTTGAAAAATACCGTTGATATATTTGTCATAACATTAATGGGTTGCTTAGAGAATGATGTTGCATCAATTGAGGTCAGAATCTCTTTTGTGGTTCTATATATTGAGTGTATACCAAAGAAAGTCATGATATAACTATTACAGTGGTACTGATAGGTATTTGGCTAGATATATGGAATGTGTTACTTTTGTTATCGACATGTCCTACGAAAGAATATATATAGCTTGGCTAGATATGGAACAAATTTGATATTATTTTAAAGCTATTAGATAGGTAGAAATGTGTAACCTATTTGGATATGATCCTCGATAGGTATGATATGTTCTAGTGGTGGATGTAACGGACTTTCACGATGTGGTACTAGTGGTATATGAAAACAGATATGTTAATTGTTAAACATGAATACTGACTACATAAGGAGTTATAAGTTGTATCACATGCTCATATAATGAGATTCGATGTTAAATTCATATTTGGGAAACCAACTAGTTACTATGGACACTTGAGTTAAGCATTTTTATAAGGAAGCTTTTAGTGGTGGATCGTTGATACGATATTAATGTGTTGAGTTGTGAAGCGTATTTCAAAATTTCTAAATATGGACCGATGACTTAATTTTAATGTCCAAGGAAATAAATATATATCAGATTGACAAGCTTATGGGTAAAAGATTTCTCAAGATATACTTCTGTGAAGGTAATTGAAGATTTTTGGAAGGAAGTGCACATGAGATTGAGTTAGTTTGATTTTGATTGGTATAACTAGATTTAAGGTGTCATATTGGTGAAATTGTTGACTTCGTGGTGATGAAAAGAGTTAACTGGACATAATGGTAATAAGAGTTTGTGATGGATTGTGAATGAGATGCAACTGTATGATAAGAATGGTTGGTTAAATGAGTTTTATATTATAATAACGACTTGTGAGTATCTAAGTTAATAATTTTTTTTAATTGATTAGTAGTTTGATTTTTCGGAAACTTGTATGAGATGTGGAAACACCACTTGAATAGAATTTAAAGGAGCTAGAGTCATAATGAAAAATAATAATAAATTAGTCGGATATAGTGTAGCCTTCAGAAAAGGGTGACAGAGTAAGAATGTTTTCTCTCATTGCGAGGGCTAAGGAGGTATCTTTAGAGGGTTTGAGAATGGAGTTCTGAGATACGTGATTTCATCTGTTTTGCTCAGGTTATGATAATATGTACTGTGACAAGATCATCAGATTGGTTAAAAAAAATTATTGGATAAAACTTGAGAAATAAGTGTAAGGTCGTTAAGCTCGAGTATAATGATTAGTTCATTTGTGGTTTTGATTTTTGATAATGAGTATGGTAGATTTTTTTTTTAGCTAAAGATATGTTAAGGTTGATGGAAAGACGATCAATGATAAGTTAAGACAGGTGAGTTCATAAGAATCTTCAAGGTGTGAGCTAATGTTGATAGAAAAAGGTATTTGCACAGTTGAATTCAAAAACTCAAGTTTTTCATGATGAAGGTTTGTGGTAGTGTGTTTTGTCAAGGTATGAATCGGTAAGGTAAGAAGGATCGATAACATTGAGTAAAAAATATTTGGAAGTACTTAAAAGTTGGGTGGTACAGTTGGTTACTTTTGATGGTTACGCCTAGGGGGTTTCAAATAATGTTTTGATTTAGAGGATAAGGTAAAAAATAACATGGATTGTTGGTTAAATGATAAGATTGGTAAGCGAATCAGCGACAAAACAAATTGATGTATTGAAGAGTTCAAGGTATTTGAAATTTTTGACATGGAAATAATTTTAAAATGTGAAATAATAAGATCTCTCGTATAAATCCTGGGTTTGTAGTTGATAGTTGTATTGATTTTTGCCTATGAATTTAGATATGATTGTGAACTATGAAATAGTACATGCTTACTAGGAATTATCATCACCTTTTCTAAAGATTGAATTTGTTTGGGTGACAAGTAATGATGTGGGAAAGATTATATGTGGTTATATCGAGCTAGATTGTTCAAATTATGATAGGTAACTTATTGATGTTCAACGGTGTGGACCTATAATTTTACATAATTAATGAGGATTTTGAGGAAATTGAAACTACTTTGTTGATGGGATGATACAAGTTGTTTTGATGTGTTACATAGACTCATAAGGGTGAGTAGAGGTGATGAGCTTATAGTATATCGAATTATTGGAGTGATCAAGAATAGTTCTTTGAGTTTTGTCATGAGGTGCATGATAGTTGAAAAATTATATGTGAAAGTTTGTGTGAAGTTGACATTGGATGTGTTCTATTATTGTACCTCGATGGAAAATTATTTGAATTTGAAATGTATGCTACCAATCCTAGGTGTGACTCATATCGGTCATGTAATGCTTAAATGAAAATAGAGAGAGCAATACTTTTATTTTTTTGAGGCTACAATGTATTTTTTAAGGAGACTTTGTTACTATAGTGACAGTATGAGAGTAAGGTAAATGGTTGGTGAAATCATGATATTTGTTGGCATTACGAGTTTTATCTTCAATGGAGTACTGGGAGAAGTACGGTGTGGGTCTTAATTAATTGAGTATTTGTAATATTGTGATGGAGACTAGATTGGTGATTGTGGGTACCTAGAAAAAATTAAAAATATAAAGTCGAATGAATAAAAATATTTGATATGGGCCCTATGGAAGAAGTATCTAGTGTTATTCGACTTTAGTTCTGTATATTCTTATATGACCACCTACTTCTTTCTAGACATGATTTAGCGTATAACTCACTACCTACGCCCACACATATTTTTACTTCGATGGATGAATTCGTGGTGGATCGAATGTATCGACCCCGTGATGTCCTCTTGGTAGTCTAGAATGTTTGGGTTGATTTGGTGATTTCAGATGTGGAAAATTTGGTATTGCATTGTGGCAGTTGAAGTTTTCGAGTAGCTTTACACGTACTAACTTGCTTATGAGAACTTATATAAGAGCTACTATATACGAAGAGTTACAATTGTTTAAAATTGTTCATAGAGATTCTGCATTTTGGAGTATATCACTTGTTGGATGTTTACTGGATTTTGTTCATCTTTGGTTCAGATAAGTTTTATTCTCCCTTGATGAGTACATGATACTTAAAGTTCAAATTCTTATAACTTATTCTCGGGAAAGATTATGTTGTGAGAAGGGAATATTGATGAGATTGGTGAGGTTTGGACATTTTGAGAATGTAGTAATGGATTCAAGTTTACTTTTTGCTGTAGAGATATTAGTTCAGAATTTTCTCTTGATTATGTAAGAAAAAGATTCGTCCTGATGGTTATGTTATGGTCTAGTGAGTTTCAATTTAAATTGGGTTCATGGGGTAATCTGTAGCGTGATAATTACTCTTGATTTATAGATCTTTTAAAGTTTTATTTGAAAGTTTAGATCTTAGTAGTCGATCTTGATGAAATGGTCTTAAAGGCGGAGCTCACTAAGAGAGATGAACACTAATCGATAGGTCATAACTTAGACTTTTAGTAATGTCGGTTATTCTTCCTTCTTCTTCCTTATGTTCGAGGACAAACATAATTTTTAGTGGTGGATAATTGTAATAACCCGAAAATCATATTTCACAATTTTAAACTATTTATTAAACTATAGTAAATTAATTGACTGATACTTTTTAAATAATTAAATTTTTATTAATTGATGATTAATGGACTAAGCGATAATTTATTTAATACCCTATATTATACTTATTAAATTAGGCTAGTTGGGTTTTGCTGCTTTTTGGTACAAAATTAGTTTATTTAGAAAAAAAAATAAAAAAATAGAACAGGGAATAGGCGAGGACTTATGCAGCGGCGGTAGACGAATGAAAAATGGAGGCATACTTCTCTAGGTCAGAACTAGTACAATTCCAAGTCCCTTTCCATTATATTGAAGTTAGGAGGATACATGTATATTAATATAATGTATGAAGGAGTTTAATTTAATATGCATATAAAATCAGTTTTTGTTGCTTAGGGAATTAAAATTTTTGAGTGATTGTTATGGTATAGTTAATGCTAATGATTAAGGCAATCATTACGAATAGCGTATAAATAGAATAGTTTTGGTGGATTTAGTTTCCTTCCTCAAACGACATATATAATTGGTATAAATGTCCAAGGTATGATATATTATAAGATAGGCATACATATAGCACTTGCTATTATGAAAGAGGGATAAAATATTATTTTTTCTTTTGCACTGTGAATCGGCCTAAAGAAAATAAATAGTGTAATTATTGTTTTTTTTAGTCAAGGACATGGACAATCA
The DNA here is from genome assembly GCA_027705065.1 of Solanum peruvianum. Taxonomy (NCBI): domain Eukaryota; kingdom Viridiplantae; phylum Streptophyta; class Magnoliopsida; order Solanales; family Solanaceae; genus Solanum; species Solanum peruvianum. The sequence goes on along the minus strand of JAKWJD010001765.1, from coordinate 28,061,366 downwards.
TTGGGTACCAATGACTACTAAAGAGTTTGATGATTGAGTTATGATAATGGAAATATCTCAAGATTAGGAATTTGATTGAATACTTAATTGAGTTTTTTTTTGTCCAGGCTAGACATATAGCAATATGGGTGTGATTAGTTTTGAAATCTTATTGTGATTATGTATGTGAATAGATTGCTTGAGTTGAAAGTTCAACAAAAGGGAAGACTCAAGTCCAAGAGTAATTATTCGATTGGCTAAGGCAAGTGGATTTCTAAACTCTTGTTAAGTGTACGGAATGCGTGTATTTCCTTGTGATATATGTTTGGGAGTAACGGGATTGGTGATGGGTTGACTTGTCCACATTGATTAATTCTAATGATGAAATAAAAGGGATAACAAAAGGCGATGTGATTAATTATTTATGTGTGATGTGTTGAGAAAAGTTTGATGGCTTGTTCAATCATTGTTGATGTGATTTCATGTTTGTGTGGTTGTGAACTGTGCAATGTTATGAAAATGGTCATCTCCTCATTATTTGTGTGAACATGTCATTGCATTATTCTGAGACATGGTTGTGAAAGTGTTATGTGCATTGAGAAAGAATGATAACTTAAAGAGGATGTACCATTTCGAGGGACGTATGGCGCGCCGCGATGGATACTATATTTCGAGGGACGTATCGCGCACCGCGATAGTTACTGTTATCGAGGGTCGTGTCGTGCGCCGCGACATATGCATGGACAGATATGTCCCCCATGGGTCCCGGACTGAGAGACAGCGGGTGTGTATCACTAGGTCAGACATGCATCATTATTCTTGACATTGCATTCCATTACATTGCACATACTTATCATTGGTGAACTTGATATTGTGTTTTGCTGATCTAGTGATTGCCTTTTTGCGGAACTTGTGATTGTTGAATACGGAACTTGTTATTGAGGATATATAATTTTTTGAAGTGTTGTTGTTGAGGATATGTAATTTGTTGATGTGTGTTATTGAGGATATGTAAATTTGTGGAAGTGTTGCTATTGAGGATATCTAATTTGTTTAAGTGTTGATGTTGAGGATACATAACTTGTGAAAGTGTTGTTGTGGAGGATATGTAATTTGTTAAAGTGTTGTTGTGGAGGATATGTAATTTGTCTAAATGTTTTTGTTGAGTTACGTTCTATGTAAACTGTGAGTATTTAGGTTGGGATGATGTTTATGCAGGTTGTAGTTGTGGAGGTTCGGTTGGGGGTGGTAGGAGTACCCGTATTTCATCCCCTTAGCTTGTGTTTAGAAGTTTACTTGATGAGTACCGTGTGGTTTGGTACTCACCCCATGCCTCTACCAATTTTTGTAGGTTACTAGCCCGGACTTTTATGATATATTCTCTTCTTTTCCGAGGCTTCCTGGAGATTTTGTGAGGTAGTTGTTGGTCATCTCAGCATCCCTCCTTACTCTTGTTTATGATTTTGTTCTACTCTAGAAACAATATCATATGAGACATATATTTTCTTTTGATCCGATTGTAATACTTTAGAGGCTTGTACACGTGACAACCAGGTTTTGGGGTATAATGTAAGTTGATAGTAAATTTTCCGCATTTTCTGTCACGACCCAAAACCGGGTCGCGACTGGCACCCACATTTACCCTCCTATGTGAGCGAACCAACCAATCAATCCCTTAACATTTCAATGTATGTCAACAGAAAGTAATGCGGAAGACTTAAACTCATTATTAAAAACCAATTCAATAACTATTAATATTCAACATCTATTATTTACCAAAATCTGGAAGTCATCACCACAAGAACATCTATAATCAAATGACTAAACTAAGAGTATTCTAAAAACTAAAACAAGTAAAAGCTAGTCCATGCCGGAAATTCAAGGCATCGAGACTTGAAGAAGAAGATCCAGTCCAAGCTAGAAGCATTAGCTCACCCTGAAGATCCGGTGTGACGAAGACTGGCTAGAATTACTGTTGAGTTGAAGACGACGGCCCGTTTGCTGCCCTCCACAAATAACAAAGAAGAAAACATAAAAGTAGGGAGTCTGTACAAAGCACGGGTACTGAGTAGATATCATCAGCCAACTCAAAATAGAAGACAATATATATCAAGTAACATTATAAAACAACTATAATACTCAACATGTAGCAACAACAAGTACTATAATCATCAATAAGTACTACCAAGTTCATCCATGAGGACTCAAGCCTCAATACCATGCTCATTTGGAAATTAGGTTCATTACATTGAGTATATTAACATTCTTTAAGATTCATTATCTTTCTTCCTCTTGTGTCGGTACGTGACACTCCGATCCATATTCTACCCTGGTGCCGGAACGTGGCACTCCGATCCTCATTCTATCCTGGTACCGGAACGTGGCACCCGATCCATATTCTACCCTGGTGCCGGAACGTGGCACTCCGATCCTCATTCTATCCTGGTACCGGAACGTGGCACCCGATCCATATACTATCCTGGTGTCGGAACGTGACACTCCGATCCTTATACTATCCTGGTGTCGGAACGTGACACTCCGATCCTCATTCTATCCTGGTCCGGAATGTGGCACCCGATCCATATACTATCCTGGTGTGGGAACGTGACACTCCGATCCTCATTCTATCCTGGTACCGGAACGTGGCACCCGATCCCCTAATTCATCAAGCCTTTTTTTACACCAAGGCATCATCATTAACAAGTGAATTAGGGTTTCTTTCAAGATTTAGGATTCAATAGCTTCATCATGCTTATTTTATCACAATTTCATAATCACAATCATGCAAGCATACAATTAAGCATATAGAAGGGTTTACAATACTACCAACACATATCATTCTCTATTAAGAGTTTACTATAAGACAGCATAAACCATAACCTACCTCCACCAAAGAATTGAATTCAAACAAGCAATTTCCCAAGCTTTGTGTTCTTCCTCTTCGATCGATTCCTCTCTCTCTATCTTTGTTCTTTCTCTTTTTCTTATTCAAACCCTCTTTATTTTACCCTAATTAGCATATAATTAAGAATAAAATATGGCAATAATGACCCACTAATTAACTTAAGGTTACCTCTTTTAACCCCAAGTAATTAGACTTATTAATATTAACACACTAACTTTATAATTAAGGCAGGAATAGTCAAAAACGTCCCTTAAAACATGTAAAGAAATCCGACCCAGACTGGGATTACGCAACCGGTGATGGGCTGTCGTGCCTGCGACGGTCCGTCCTGCAGGTCGTCGCAAAGTTCAGAGACCCAAATTTCCTCCAAGGGTCTGTGACGGTCCGTCCTGCAAGTCCGTTACGAAGTTCAGAGAGTCGATTTTCAGTACCCAATTTCAGAATTTCTAAGTATATTGAAACGAGACCCTGCGACGGTCCGTCGTGCCCATGACGGTCCGTCGTGGGGTCCGTTGCCTCACCCAATTTTCCTGAAATAAAATCTGCTGCTCAAAACGACTAAACAGGTCGTTACAATAAATACCAATTTACCCATTGTTCGTCCTCGAACGATCAAAACAAGAGAAACAAGGGTGGAAAGGAGTACCTGATTCCGTAAACAGATGTGGGTATTTTTCTTGCATATCTGCCTCCTTCTCCCAAGTAGCTTCTTCAATCGGTCGATTCTTCCATTGCACCTTGATGTATGCAATCTCTCTTGACCTCAACTTGCGAACTTCTCTATCTAAAATAGCAACAGGATCCTCCTCATAAGACAAATTTTCATCAGACGAAACTGAATCCCAACGGATAATGTAGTTTCCATCCCCATGGTATCTCTTCAACATCGACATATGAAATACCGGATGCACTCTGGACAGCCCTGGAGGCAAGGCTAACTCATAAGCCACCTCCCCTACTCGCTTAAGTACTTCAAATGGTCCAATATACCTTGGACTAAGCTTACCTCTTTTCCCAATCCGCATCACCCCTTTCATGGGCGAAACCATTAGCAAGACTTGCTCACCCTCCATAAACTCCAAGTCTCTAACCTTTCAATCTGCATATTCCTTTTGCCTACTTTGCGCCGCTAGAAGCTTCTCTTGAATAGATTTTACTTTCTCTAATGAATCTCTCAAAAGGTCAGTCCCCTAAGGTCTAACCTCAAATGCATCAAACCAACCAATGGGAGACCTACATCTCCTCCCATACAATGCTTCGAATGGAGCCATATCAATACTTGAGTGATAGCTATTGTTGTATGAAAACTCCGTTAAGGGTAAGAAGTTATCCCAATGACCACCAAATTCTATCACACAAGCACGAAGCATATCTTCCAACACTTGAATCGTTCGCTCAGACTGACCGTCGGTCTGAGGGTGGAATGCGGTTCTAAGATCCAACCTAGTACTTAATTCAGCATGCAATGTTTTCCAAAACATAGAAGTAAACTGCATACCTCTATCTGATTTGATGGAGAGTGGAACCCCATGCAACCGAACAATTTCTGAGATATAGATCTTGGCTAACTTTTCGGCATTTTAAGTCACCTTGACCAGAATGAAATGGGCAGACTTAGTTAACCTATCAACAATTACCCAAATCGAGTCATATTTACCCATTGTCCTTGGAAGACCAACCACAAAATCCATTGCAATTCTCTCCCACTTCCATTCGGGTTGGGCATTCTCTGAAGTGTTCCTCCGAACCTTTGGTGTTCATATTTCACTTGTTGACAGTTTGGACATTTGGCAATAAAATCCACATTATCACGCTTCATTCTACTCCACCAAAAGTGTTGCTTTAGGTCACGATACATCTTGGTTGCACCCGAATGTATAGAATACCTTGAACTATGAGCCTCTGTCAAAATAGTGTCGATCAAATCATCGATGCGGGGTACACATACCCTTCCCTTAATCCTCAAAACACCTTCCTCATCGATTTTTGCTTTTTTAGCCTCTCCTTGCAACACTTTATTCGAATCCGGATCAATTTCTCATCATCAAACTGATTCCCCTTAATCTTGTCAAGGAAGGAGGATCTTGCCTCCACACAAGCTAAAAATCCTCCCTTCTCACTTACTTCTAACCTCATGAGGTCATTAGCCAAAATCTGCACTTCTCTAGCCAATGGGCGTCTAGAAGCTTGCAAATGAGCTAGACTTCCCATGCTTCCCGCCTTTCTACTTAAGGCATCTGCCACAACATTCGCCTTCCCCGGATGATACAAAATATGTATGTCATAGTCCTTCAGTTGTTCCATCCATCTCCTCTGTCTCAAGTTCAAATCTTTCTGAGTAAAGACATACTGTAAGCTACGATGATCCGTATAGACCTCACACTTAACCCCATATAAATAGTGTCTCCATTGCTTTAATGCAAACACTACCGCGGCCAATTCTAAATCATGAGTTGGATAGCTACGTTCATACACTTTTTATTGTCTTGAAGCATAAGCAATCACATTCTTCTCTTGCATTAGCACTGCACCCAAACCCGAATAGGATGCATCACAATAGACAATGAAATTCTTACCTTCCAGTGGCAAGGTGAGAATTGGTGCAGTAGTCAACAGAGTCTTGAGCTTCTGAAAGCTTTCCTCACACTCATCCGACCATACAAATGGAACATTTTGCTTAGTCAAGTTCGTCAGTTGGGAAGCAATATAAGAGAATCCCTTGACAAATCGGCGGTAGTAGCTAGCTAACCCAACAAAGCTCCTTATTTCTGACACATTAGTAGGTCTTACCCAATTCTTCACTGTCTCAATCTTAGAAGGATCCACCATCACTCCTTCCTTAGAAACCACGTGCCCCAAGAAGGACACTGCATCTAGCAAAAACTCACACTTGGAGAACTTGGCATAAAGCTTTTTCTCGCTCAACATTTCCAATACCATTCTCAAATGCTCCTTATGTTCCTTCTTACTTTTAGAGTATATCAGTATATCATCAATAAATACGATCACAAAGAGATCCAAATACGGCTTAAATATCCCGTTCATCAAGCTCATGAAAGCAACAGGGGCATTCGTAAGACCAAAGGACATCACTACAAATTCATAATGCCCATACCTAGTCCGAAAAGCAGTCTTTAGCACATCCGTTGCCCGTATTTTCAATTGATGATAACCGGATCTCATGTCAATCTTAGAGAAGACACAAGCACCTTGTAATTGATCGAACAAGTCATCAATGCGAGGAAGAGGATACTTGTTCTTAATAGTTACCTTGTTCAACTGCCGGTAGTCTATGCACATCCGAAAACTCCCATCCTTCTTCTTCACAAACAAAACCGGAGCACCCCAAGGAGATGCACTTGGTCTAATGAAACCTTTGCTCAACAACTCTTGAAGTTGGGCCTTTAACTCTCTTAACTCTGCGGGAGCCATTCTATAAGGGGTTATAGAAATGGGGCGAGTACCCGGTTCAAGATCGATACAGAAGTCAATATCCCTATCTGGTGGCATACTAGGAAGATCTGCAGGGAACACATCCAAAAACTCACGGACTACCGAAACCGATTGTAACGACCTGTTTAGTCATTTGAGCAGCAGATTTTTAATTCTGGAAAAACTGGCTGGGACGACGGAAGTAGTGACGGACCGTCGTAGTCACGACGGCCCGTCATGGATGTTTCGTCCCATGACACTTAGAATTCTGAAATTGGGTACTGAAAATCGACTCTCTGTAAATTGTGACGGACCTGCAGGACGTGCCGTCACAGCCACGATGGACCGTCGTAAGCCCCCGTTGCAAAACACTTCAACTTTTGAGAATTTGGTGCAAGAAACGAGTTTCTGACCGTCAGGACGGAGGTGCAGGACGGACCGTCACAGGTGTGACGGGCCGTCACAGCCACCTGGAACCTGGGGAGGTGCGACGACCACCGTGACGGACCGTCGCAGGCCCGACGGCCCGTCATAGGTCACGCAATCCCAGGCAGTTTAGGATTTCTCCACACATTTTAGGGGTCGTTTTTGACTATTCTTTCCTTAATTATAAAGATTGAGGGTTAACATTAATAAGCCTAATTACTTAGGGGTTAAAAGGGGTAACCTTAAGTAAATTAAAGGGGTTTATTGTCCTTTTTCACACTTAATTATATGATTAATTAGGGTAAAAGAAAGAGGGTTTGAACATAAGAAAACAAAAGAGAGAAAAGGGAGAAACGAATTGAGAGAGCAAATAGATCGATCAAGAGGCATAGGATAGCAAGGATTTTGAGAAGATAGCTTGTTGATTCAATTCTTCGGTGGAGGTAGGTTATGGTTTTTATATTACGATAATCGTAGTGAACTCTTAATAGTGAATATTATGTGTTGATAGTATTGTGAACCTGTCTATGTGCTTAAATTGTATGCTTGCATGATTATGATTTGAAATTGTGATGAATTAACAAGCATGATGAAGCTATTGAATCCCAAATCTTGAAAGAACCCTAATTCGCTTGATATATTATATAATAAGATTGATGATGCCTTAGTATGAAAGAAGGCTTGATAAATTAATATAATGATAATGAGGATGCCTTAGTATAAAAGAAGGCTTGATGAATTAGGGGATCGGGTGCCACGTTCCGGTACCAGGATAGAATGAATATGAGGATCGGAGTGTCACGTTCCGACACCAGGATAGAATATGAGGATCGGGTGCCACGTTCCGGTACCAGGATAGAATGAATATGAGGATCGGAGTGTCACGTTCCGACACCAGGATAGAATATGAGGATCGGGTGCCACGTTCCGGTACCAGGATAGAATGAATATGAGGATCGGAGTGTCACGTTCCGACACCAGGATAGAATATGAGGATCGGTGCCACGTTCCGGTACCAGGATAATGAATATAAGGATCGTAGTGTCACGTTCCGACACCAGGATAGAATATGAGGATCGGGTGCCACGTTCCGGTACCAGGATAGAATGAATATGAGGATCGGAGTGTCACGTTCCGACACCAGGATAGAATATGAGGATCGGGTGCCACGTTCCGGTACCAGGATAGAATGAATATGAGGATCGTAGTGTCACGTTCCGACACCAGGATAGAATATGAGGATCGGGTGCCACGTTCCGGTACCAGGATAGAATGAATATGAGGATCGGAGTGTCACGTTCCGACACCAGGGTAGAATTAGAGGAGCGGAGTGTCACGTACCGACACAAGAGGAAGAAAGATAATGAATCTTGAAAGATAATGAATATACTCAATCTAATGAACTTAATTCCCAAATGAGTATGGTATTGAGGCTTGAGTCCTCATGTGTGAACTTGACGGAAATTGTTAATGATAAAGTAATTGTTGTTGCTACATGTTGAGTATTGTAGTTGATTTACGTTATTTTGATATATATTGTTCCCTATTTTGAGTTGACCGATGATATCTACTCAGTACGTGTGGTTGTACTGACCCCCTACTTTTATGTTTCCCTTTGTTATTTGTGTTATACAGCAAACGTTCCGTCAACTTCGACTCAGCAGTAGATCAAGCCAGTCTTCACTCCATCGGAAATTCAGGGTGAGCTAATGCGTCTAGCTTGGACTGGGTCTCCTTCTTCAAGTCTTGATGCCTTGAACTTCTGGCATGGACTAGCTTTTATGTATTTTTAGTTCTTAGACAATTTTAGTTTAGAAATTTGAGATAGATGTTCTTGTGGTGATGACTTCCAGATTTTGGGAATATTAATAATAGTTGAGTTGTTTTATTTATGAGTTTAAGTCTTCCGCATTATTTTCTGTTGATATTATATTAAAATGTTAAGGGTTATATGGGTTGGTTCGCTCACATAGGAGGGTAAATGTGGGTGCCAGTCGCGTCCCCGATTTGGGTCGTGACAGACTTGGTATCAGAGCATTAGGTTCGTTGGTCTCATCACACAAGAACAGGTCTAGTAGAGTCTTAAGGAACGGTAGGGGGACGCCTTTACTTTTCCTTGAGAGGCTATAAGACTTTAGGAAAATTCCATTCTTTCATTCTTTCTTTCGTGCTATTACTTGAGTCCAATTGGTATCTAGGTGATACAAATTGGTATCTGACCATCTTCATTCTATCTCGCAGATGGTTAGAACTAGAGCAACGACCGCACCAGCAGCAACAACGGAAAGACAGGAAACTACTGAGCCAGCCACTGGGGCTGTGGCTCGAGGGAACAGCGGCAAGAGGCCGTGGAAGAGGTCGTGGGGGACGTCCTCTAGAGGGAGAGGACGAGCCCCTAGCCCATCTGATACTAGGGCGGTGACTCCTCCACCGACTGAGGACGTAGTAAGAGAGGGTGAGGAAGGGGAAACTGAACAAGGGCAGAATGAGGAAATGCCACCCCAACCTACCCCAGAGATGATCAACCAAGTACTTGCTTATCTTAGCGGGTTGTCTGATCAGGGTCAAGCACCTCCAGTGGTTTCTGCACCAACACCTCCGGTTTCAGAGACACGACATGCGGCTACTATGGCTCCCCGCATGGATGCAACATTGGGAATAGGCACATTTCCACGTCTGACTACTGGGCCTATTATGACAAACGATCAACACAAACTTTTTAGTAAGTTCTTGAAATTGAAACCTCCAGTCTTCAAGGGTGCAGAATCTGAGGATGCTTATGATTTTCTGGTTGATTGTCATGAGCTACTACACAAGATGGGGATAGTAGAGAGGTTTGGTGTCGAGTTCGTGAGCTATCAGTTCCAAGGGAACGCCAAAATGTGGTGGCGTTCACATGTTGAGTGTCAACCAACAGAGGCACCACCTATGACTTGGGAATCATTCTCTACCCTATTTATGGAGAAATATATCCCAAGGACTTTGAGAGATAGAAAGAGGGATGAGTTCTTGAGTCTTGAACAGGGAAGGATGACAGTAAACGCGTATGAGGCTAAATTTCGCGCGCTATCCAGATATGCCACGCAACTTTGTTTCAGTCCACAAGAACGGATCCGCCGTTTTGTGAAGGGGTTGAGGTCAGAATTGCGGATTTCAGCCTTACAGATAGCGGCAACAGCAACATCCTTCCAAGAGGTGGTAGACTTTGTGATAGAGGTGGAAGGAGTGAAACCGGATGAATTCACCTCAACGTCTACATCAAAAAGGTTTCGAAGGGGAGGTGAGTTTAATGGTTCTTATTCTAGAGGACAGAACTCCGGAGGTCACTCAAATCGACCAATACAGTCTTCACTACAGAATGTAGTTGGGGGTCCACCTCAGAACGGTCAACACTTCTCTGAGAGGCCGATGCGTGAACCCAGAGAATGTTATGGGTGTGGAGAGATTGGGCACATTAAGAGGTACTGTCCAAACCAGAGTTACAGACCCCCAATGGCTAGAGGAAGAGGTGGTAATGGTAGAGGTCGTTATTCTGGAGGGCGTGGTGGCCGAGGTAATGGTGGTCACCAAAACGGCGGAGGTGAAGGGCAAAACGGAGCCACTACTACACAACATGGTAGGGGCAACGGACAGACGAATAATGGGGCCCATTGTTATCCTTTCCCTGGGAGATCTGAAGCGGAGGCGTCTGATGCTGTTATCACAGGTAATCTTTTGGTTTGTGATTGCATGGCATCTGTGTTATTTGACCTGGCTCCACACGTTTTCTTATGTATCTTCATCATTTGCTAACGGTCTAAATTTACATTGTGAATTACTTGACATGCCTATTCGTGTTTCTACTCCGGTGGGTGAGTCTGTGATAGTCAAAAAAGTGTATAGGTCTTGTTTGGTGAATTTTGTGGGGAGCAACACTTATGCAGATTTGGTTATTTTAGAAATGGGTGACTTTGATGTAATTCTGGGTATGACTTGGCTTTCTCCAAACTTTGCGATTTTGGATTGTAATGCTAAAACAGTGACGTTAGCCAAGCCTGGGGCAGATCAGTTAGTATGGGAGGGTGACTACACTCCCAATCCGGTGCGTATCATCTCCTTTATTCGTGCTCAGAAGATGGTTAGTAAGGGTTGTCTAGCTTTCTTGGCACATCTTAAGGATGACACTACTCAAGTACCATCGATTGAGTCAGTTTCGGTAGTCTGTGAGTTTTTGGATGTGTTCCCTGCAGATCTTCCCGGTATGCCACCAGATAGGGATATAGACTTCTGCATTGATTTGGAACCCGGTACTCGCCCCATTTCTATACCCCCGTATAGAATGGCTCCCGCAGAGTTAAGAGAATTAAAGGCTCAACTTCAAGAGTTGTTGAGCAAAGGCTTCATTAGACCAAGTGCATCTCCTTGGGGTGCTCCGGTTTTGTTTGTGAAGAAGAAAGATGGGAGTTTCCGAATGTGCATAGATTACCGACAGTTGAACAAGGTAACTATTAAGAACAAGTACCCCATTCCTCGCATTGATGACTTGTTCGACCAGTTACAAGGTGCTTGTGTCTTCTCTAAAATTGACTTGAGGTCCGATTATCACCAACTGAAAATACGAGCAACGGATGTGCCAAAGACTGCTTTTCGAACTAGGTATGGGCATTATGAGTTTGTGGTAATGTCGTTTGGTCTTACTAATGCCCCTGCTGCCTTCATGAGCTTGATGAACGGGATTTTCAAGCCATATTTGGATCTCTTTGTGATTGTGTTTATTGATGATATACTGATATACTCCAAAAGTAAGAAAGAACATGAGGAGCATTTGAAATTGGTGTTAGAGTTGTTGAGAAAGAAAAAGCTTTATGCGAAATTCTCCAAGTGTGAGTTTTGGATAGATTCAGTGTCCTTCTTGGGGCACGTGGTTTCTAAGGATGGAGTGATGGTAGATCCATCTAAGATTGAGACGGTAAAGAATTGGGTAAGACCTACAAACGTGTCACAAATAAGGAGTTTTGTGGGGTTAGCTAGCTACTATCGCCGATTCGTCAAGGAATTCTCTTCCATTGCTTCCCAATTGACGAACTTGACTAAGCAGAATGTTCCATTTGTATGGTCAGATGAATGTGAGGAAAGCTTTCAGAAGCTTAAGACTTTGTTGACTACCGCGCCTATCCTCACCTTGCCGGTAGAGGGCAAAAACTTCATTGTTTATTGTGATGCATCCTATTCTGGGTTGGGTGCAGTGCTAATGCAAGAGAAGAATGTGATTGCTTATGCTTCGAGGCAATTAAAAATGCATGAACGTAACTATCCGACCCATGATTTGGAGTTGGCCGCGGTAGTATTTGCACTAAAGCAATGGAGACACTATTTGTATGGGGTTAAGTGTGAAGTCTATACGGACCATCGTAGCCTACAGTATGTCTTCACTCAGAAGGACTTGAACTTGAGACAGAGGAGATGGATGGAACTACTAAAGGACTACGACATCACTATCTTGTATCATCCGGGGAAGGCGAATGTTGTGGCAGATGCCTTGAGTAGAAAGGCCGGAAGCATGGGAAGTCTAGCTCATTTGCAAGCTTCTAGACGCCCATTGGCTAGAGAAGTGCAGATTTTGGCTAATGACCTTATGAGGTTAGAAATAAATGAGAAGGGAGGATTGTTAGCTTGTGTAGAGGCAAAGTCCTCTTTTCTTGATCAGATTAAGGGGAAACAGTTTGATGATGAGAAACTAAGGCGAATTCGAGATAAAGTGTTGCAAGGAGAGGCTAAGGAAGCAATAATCGATGGGGAAGGTGTTTTGAGGATCAAGAGAAGAGTATGTGTACCCCGCATCGATGATTTGATCACCACTATTCTTACAGAAGCTCATAGTTCCGGATATTCTATACATCCTGGTGCAACCAAGATGTATCGAGACCTAAAGCAACACTTCTGGTGGAGTAGAATGAAGCGAGATATTGTTGAGTTTGTTGCCAAGTGTCCAAATTGTCAACAAGTAAAGTATGAACACCAAAGGCCCGGAGGAACACTTCAGAGAATGCCCATTCCTGAATGGAAGTGGGAGAGAATCGCAATGGACTTTGTGATTGGTCTTCCAAAGACATTGGGTAAGTATGACTCTATTTGGGTGATAGTTGATAGGTTAACTAAGTCTGCTCACTTCATTCCTGTCAAGGTGACCTACAATGCAGAGAAGTTAGCCAAGATCTACATCTCAGAGATCGTTCGGTTGCATGGAGTTCCACTCTCCATTATATCAGATAGAGGTACGCAGTTTACTTCTAAGTTTTGGAGAACATTGCATGCAGAATTAGGTACTAGGTTGGACCTTAGTACGGCGTTTCACCCCCAGACGGATGGTCAGTCTGAGCGAACGATTCAAGTGTTGGAGGACATGCTTCGTGCGTGTGTGATAGAGTTTGGTGGCCATTGGGATAGCTTCTTACCGTTGGCAGAGTTTTCGTACAATAATAGCTATCACTCCAGTATCGACATGGCTCCATTTGAAGCATTGTATGGGAGGAGGTGTAGATCTCCCATTGGTTGGTTTGATGCCTTTGAAGTTAGACCTTGGGGGACTGACCTGTTGAGAGATTCCATGGAGAAGGTGAAAGCTATTCAAGAAAAGCTTTTAGCGGCTCAAAGTAGACAAAAGGAGTATGCAGACCGAAAGTTTAGAGACTTGGAGTTCATGGAAGGTGAGCAAGTCTTGTTGAAGGTTTCGCCCATGAAAGGGGTGATGCGGTTTGGTAAAAGAGGTAAGTTAAGTCCAAGGTATATTGGACCATTTGAAGTGCTTAAGAGAATAGGGGAGGTGGCTTATGAATTAGCCTTGCCCCCAGGGCTGTCCGGAGTGCATCCGGTGTTCCATGTATCCATGTTGAAGAGATACCACGGAGATGGAAACTACATTATCCGCTGGGATTCAGTTTTGTTGGATGAGAACTTGACTTATGAAGAGGAACCGGTTGCTATATCAGATAGAGAAGTTCGCAAACTGAGGTCGAGAGAGATTGCATCCATCAAAGTGCAATGGAAGAATCGACCGGTTGAAGAGGCTACTTGGGAGAAGGAGGCAGATATGCAAGAAAAATACCCACATCTGTTTACAGATTCAGGTACTCTTTTTCGCCACTGTTTTTCTTCTTTTGATCGTTCGGGGACGAACGATGGGTAAATTGGTATCTATTGTAACGACCTGTTTAGTCGTTTGAGCAGCAGATTTTTAATTCTGGAAAAACTGGCTGGGACGACGGAAGTAGTGACGGACCGTCGTAGTCACGACGGCCCGTCATGGATGTTTCGTCCCATGACACTTAGAATTCTGAAATTGGGTACTGAAAATCGACTCTCTGTAAATTGTGACGGACCTGCAGGACGTGCCGTCACAGCCACGACGGACCGTCGTGAGCCCCCGTTGCAAAACACTTCAACTTTTGAGAATTTGGTGCAAGAAACGAGTTTCTGACCGTCAGGACGGAGGTGCAGGACAGACCGTCACAGGTGTGACGGGCCGTCACAGCCACTTGGAACCTGGGGAGGTGCGACGACCACCGTGACGGACCGTCGCAGGCCCGACGGCCCGTCACAGGTCACGCAATCCCAGGCAGTTTAGGATTTCTCCACACGTTTTAGGGGTCGTTTTTGACTATTCTTTCCTTAATTATAAAGATTGAGGGTTAACATTAATAAGCCTAATTACTTAGGGGTTAAAAGGGGTAACCTTAAGTAAATTAAAGGGGTTTATTGTCCTTTTTCACACTTAATTATATGATTAATTAGGGTAAAAGAAAGAGGGTTTGAACATAAGAAAACAAAAGAGAGAAAAGGGAGAAACGAATTGAGAGAGCAAATAGATCGATCAAGAGGCATAGAGGATAGCAAGGATTTTGAGAAGATAGCTTGTTGATTCAATTCTTCGGTGGAGGTAGGTTATGGTTTTTATATTACGATAATCGTAGTGAACTCTTAATAGTGAATATTATGTGTTGATAGTATTGTGAACCTGTCTATGTGCTTAAATTGTATGCTTGCATGATTATGATTATGAAATTGTGATGAATTAACAAGCATGATGAAGCTATTGAATCCCAAATCTTGAAAGAACCCTAATTCGCTTGATATATTATATAATAAGATTGATGATGCCTTAGTATGAAAGAAGGCTTGATAAATTATATAATGATAATGAGGATGCCTTAGTATAAAAGAAGGCTTGATGAATTAGGGGATCGGGTGCCACGTTCCGGTACCAGGATAGAATGAATATGAGGATCGGAGTGTCACGTTCCGACACCAGGATAGAATATGAGGATCGGGTGCCACGTTCCGGTACCAGGATAGAATGAATATGAGGATCGGAGTGTCACGTTCCGACACCAGGATAGAATATGAGGATCGGGTGCCACGTTCCGGTACCAGGATAGAATGAATATGAGGATCGGAGTGTCACGTTCCGACACCAGGATAGAATATGAGGATCGGGTGCCACGTTCCGGTACCAGGATAGAATGAATATGAGGATCGGAGTGTCACATTCCGACACCAGGATAGAATATGAGGATCGGGTGCCACATTCCGGTACCAGGATAGAATGAATATGAGGATCGGAGTGTCACGTTCCGACACCAGGATAGAATATGAGGATCGGGTGCCACGTTCCGGTACCAGGATAGAATGAATATGAGAATCGGAGTGTCACGTTCCGACACCAGGATAGAATATGAGGATCGGGTGCCACGTTCCGGTACCAGGATAGAATGAATATGAGGATCGGAGTGTCACGTTCCGACACTAGGGTAGAATTAGAGGAGCGGAGTGTCACGTACCGACACAAGAGGAAGAAAGATAATGAATCTTGAAAGATAATGAATATACTCAATCTAATGAACTTAATTCCCAAATGAGTATGGTATTGAGGCTTGAGTCCTCATGTGTGAACTTGACGGAAATTGTTAATGATAAAGTAATTGTTGTTGCTACATGTTGAGTATTGTAGTTGATTTACGTTATTATTGATATATATTGTTCCCTATTTTGAGTTGACCGATGATATCTACTCAGTACGTGTGGTTGTACTGACCCCCTACTTTTATGTTTCCTTTTGTTATTTATGTTATACAGCAAACGTTCCGTCAACTTCGACTCAGCAGTAGATCAAGCCAGTCTTCACTCCATCGGAAATTCAGGGTGAGCTAATGCGTCTAGCTTGGACTGGGTCTCCTTCTTCAAGTCTTGATGCCTTGAACTTCTGGCATGGACTAGCTTTTATGTATTTTTAGTTCTTAGACAATTTTAGTTTAGAAATTTGAGATAGATGTTCTTGTGGTGATGACTTCCAGATTTTGGGAATATTAATAATAGTTGAGTTGTTTTATTTATGAGTTTAAGTCTTCCGCATTATTTTCTGTTGATATTATATTAAAATGTTAAGGGTTATATGGGTTGGTTCGCTCACATAGGAGGGTAAATGTGGGTGCCAGTCGCGTCCCCGATTTGGGTCGTGACACCGATTCAATCGAAGGTACTTGGGTAGTGTCATCCTTGAGATGGGCCAAGAAAGCTAAACACCCTTTACCAACCATTTTCTTAGCACGAAGAAAATAGATGATACGCACTGGATTGGAAGTGTAGTCACCCTCCCACACTAACGGATCTGTCCCAGGCTTGGCTAACGTCACCGTTTTAGCATTAAAATCCAAGATCGCAAAACTCGGAGAAAGCCAAGTCATACCCAGAATTACATCAAAGTCAACCATTTCTAAGATAACCAAATCTACATAAGTGTTACTCCCCACAAAATTCACCAAACAAGACCTATATACCTTTTCAATTACTACAAACTCACCCACCGGAGTAGAAACACGAATAGGCATGTCAAGTAATTCACAATGCAAATTTAAACCATTAGCAAATGGTGAAGATACATAAGAAAATGTGGATCCGGGATCAAACAATACAGAAGCCATGCAATCACAAACCAAAAGCTTACCTGTGATGACAGCATCAGACGCCTCTGCTTCTGATCGCCCAGGGAAAGCGTAACAATGGGCCCTATCGTTTGTCTGTCCATTGCCCCTACCATGTTGTGATGTAGTGGCTCCAGTTTGCCCATCACCTCGGACGTTTTGGTGACCACCATTACCTCGACCAACGCGTCCTCTAGAATGACGGCCTCTTCCATAACCACCTCTACCTCTAGCTATTGGGGGCCGATAACTCTGTTTTGGACAATATCTCTTAATATGTCCAATCTCCCCACATCCATAGCACTCTCGGGGTTCATGCATAGGTCTCTCAGAGAAGTGTTGGCCGGTCTGAGGTGGACCCCCAACTACAGTCTGTAGTGAAGACTGAATGGGTCGAACTGAGTAACCTCCGGAACTCTGTCCTCTAGAGTAGGAACCACTAAACTCACCTCCCTTTCGAAACCTTTTTGATGTCGATGTCGAGGTGAAGTCATCGGGCTTCACTCCTTCCACCTCTATCACGAAGTCTACCACTTCTTGGAAGGATTTTGCCATAGCCGCTACCTGTAAGGCCGAAATCCGCAACTCTGACCTCAACCTCTTCACAAACCGGCGAATCCGCTCTTGTGGACTGAAACAAAGTTGCGTGGCATATCTGGATAGTGCGCGAAACCTAGCCTCATATGCATTGACCGACATCCTACCTTGCTCTAGGCTCAAGAACTCATCCCTTTTCCTATCCCTCAAGGTCCGGGGGATATACTTCTCCATAAACAAGCTAGAGAATGAGGCCCAAGTCATAGGTGTTGCCTCTGTCTGTTGACACTCAACATGTGATCGCCACCACATTTTGGCGTTCCCTTGAAACTGATAACTCACGAACTCAACACCAAACTGTTCTACTATACCCATCTTGTGTAGTAGCTCATAACAGTCAACCAGAAAATTGTAAGCATCCTCAGATTCGGCACCCTTGAAGACTGGAGGTTTCAATTTCAAGAACTTACTGAAAAGTTCATGCTGATCATTTGTCATTATAGGCCCAGTAGTCAGACGTGGAAACGTGCCTATCTCCAATGAGGCATCCATGCGGGGAGCCATAGTAGCCGCATGTTGTACCTCCGGAACCTGAGGTGCTGGTGCAGAAAACACTAGGGGTGTCTGGCCCTGATCAGATAACCCGCTAAGATAAGCCAGAACCTGATTGATCATCTCTGGGGTAGGTTGGGGTGGCATTTCCTCATTCTGCACTTGTTCATTCTCCCCATCGTCCCCCTCTCTCAGTACTTTCTTAGTCGGTGGAGGAGTCACCGCCCTAGCATCAGATGGGCTAGGTGCTTGTCCTCTTCCTCTAGAGGACGTCCTCCCGCGACCTCTACCATGGCCTCTTGCTGCTGTTCTTCCTCGAGCCACAGCCCCAGTGGCTGGCTCAGACGTTTCTTGTCTTGCCGGTGTTGGTGTTGGCGCAGTCGTTGCTCTAGTTCTAACCATCTGCGAAATAGAGTGAAGATGGTCAGATACCAATTTGTATCACCTAAATACCAATTGGATTCAAGTAATAGCACGAAAGAAGGAAAGAAAGAATGGGATTTTCCTAAAGTCTTATAGCCTCTCAAAGAAAAGTAAAGGCGTCCCCCTACCGTTCCTTAAGACCCTACTAGACTCGTTCTTGTGTGATGAGACCAACGAACCTAATGCTCTGATACCAAGTTTGTCACGACCCAAAACCGTGTCGCGACTGGCACCCACATTTACCCTCCTATGTGAGCGAACCAACCAATCAATCCCTTAAAATTTAAATGTATGTCAACAGAAAGTAATGCGGAAGACTTAAACTCATTATTAAAAACCAATTCAATAACTATTAATATTCAACATCTATTATTCCCCAAAATCTGGAAGTCATCACCACAAGAACATCTATAATCAAATGACTAAACTAAGAGTATTCTAAAAACTAAAACAAGTAAAAGCTAGTCCATGCCGGAAATTCAAGGCATCAAGACTTGAAGAAAAAGATCCAGTCCAAGCTAGAAGCATTAGCTCACCCTGAAGATCCGGTGTGACGAAGACTGGCTAGAATTACTGTTGAGTTGAAGACGACGGCCCGTTTGCTGCACTCCACAAATAACAAAGAAGAAAACATAAAAGTAGGGGGTCAGTACAATGCACGGGTACTGAGTAGATATCATCGGCCAACTCAAAATAGAAGACAATATATATCAAGTAACATTATAAAACCACTATAATACTCAACATGTAGAAACAACAAGTACTATAATCATCAATAAGTACTACCAAGTTCATCCATGAGGACTCAAGCCTCAATACCATGCTCATTTGGAAATTAGGTTCACTACATTGAGTATATAAACATTCTTTAAGATTCATTATCTTTCTTCCTCTTGTGTCGGTACGTGACACTCCGATCCATATTCTACCCTGGTGCCGGAACGTGGCACTCCGATCCTCATTCTATCCTGGTACCGGAATGTGGCACCCGATCTATATTCTACCCTGGTGCCAGAACGTGGCACTCCGATCCTCATTCTATCCTGGTACCGGAACGTGGCACCCAATCCATATACTATCCTGGTGTCGGAACGTGACACTCCTATCCTGATCCTATCCCGGTGTCGGAATGTGACACTCCGATCCTCATTCTATCCTGGTACCGGAACGTGGCACCCGATCCATATACTATCCTGGTATCGGAACGTGACACTCCGATCCTCATTCTATCCTGGTACCGGAACGTGGCAACCGATCCCCTAATTCATCAAGCCTTCTTTTTTACCAAGGCATCATCATTAACAAGTGAATTAGGGTTTCTTTCAAGATTTAGGATTCAATAGCTTCATCATGCTTATTTTATCACAATTTCATAATCACAATCATGCAAGAATACAATTAAGCATATAGAAGGGTTTACAATACTACCAACACATATCATTCGCTATTAAGAGTTTACTATAAGATAGCATAAACCATAACCTACCTCCACTGAAGAATTGAATTTAAACAAGCAATTTCCCAAGCTTTGTGTTCTTCCTCTTCGATCGATTCCTCTCTCTCTATCTTTGTTCTTTCTCTTTTTCTTATTCAAACCCTCTTTCTTTTACCCTAATTAGCATATAATTAAGAATAAAAGATGGCAATAATGACCCACTAATTAACTTAAGGTTACCTCTTTTAACCCCCAAGTAATTAGACTTATTAATATTAACCCACTAACTTTATAATTAAGGCAGGAATAGTCAAAAACGTCCCTTAAAACGTGTAAAGAAATCCGACCTAGACTGGGATTACGCAACCTGTGACGGGCCGTCGTGCCTGCGACGGTCCGTCCTGCAGGTCGTCACAAAGTTCAGAGACCCAAATTTCCTCCAAGGGTCTGTGACGGTCCGTCCTGCAAGTCCGTTACGAAGTTCAGAGAGTCGATTTTCAGTACCCAATTTCAGAATTTCTAAGTATATTGAAACGAGACCCTGCGACGGTCCGTCGTGCCCATGACGGTCCGTCGTGGGGTCCGTTGCCTCACCCAATTTTCCAGAAATAAAATCTGCTGCTCAAAACGACTAAACAGGTCGTTACATTTTTATTGTAATAGTTGAGTTTTAGGCTTACTTGTCTTGGTGGGATAAGACGAGTGTCATCACGTCCATTTTTGGGTCGTGAAAGTTTAAATATGTTTGGATTTTATATATGTTTCCGATATAAGATTGTGTAATGTAATTGTACCTCTTATTATCACTTTTTATAATCATTGCATATGTGCAAGTTTGTGGTTCTGTGGGTATTTGTATTTATTTAGTTTGGATAAACGGTTTTATGAATAATTGGTTTAGGTTTGTTTCCGTGATTTTTCACTAGCTTTTCTGCTTGTACCTTGTAGCTTTATTTAAACAAACTTTGTCATGGGTTTTATGGAGTTTCCCAACATCTCCTTTTAGCTCTGGAATTTTTCCGTCTTCCGATCGACATAGCTCCGCATCTTTATAGTCATGCTGCTGACTTATATTAGCTTTAGACCTCAGATTATCTTCATTAGTCTGTAGCTTTTGTATCTCATCATCCATTCTATCCACTTTAGTACGAAGTGTAGTAATGGCTTTGAATAGCTCTTCAATTGTATGTTCATTTTTGTCCTCAGTTTGAGTAGCTTTTTCTTGACAAGTAGTCTGCAATTAAATTTTTGGCAGTTTTGATTACCTCGATTGTAAATGTAAAATTTAATATATTTAATACTAATCTTCTTATTTCTTTTGTTGCGACTGAATCTTCTACCTTTTTGGTTATCCACCATTTTACCTGTGTATTATCTGTTCTAACAATAAATTTATTATAACCAATATATGGTTCAAATGCTAATAAACACGTATATAATAAAAATAATTCCTTTCTATTTATTTCCTATTTTTTCTATGCTTCTGTATAAGATCCTGAATAATATCTACAATGATGTTCTATTTTTTCTTTTCATATTTGTATTTTAGAACTCCTCCATAGCTATGATCACTTGAATTTGTTTCAACAATATACACAAATGATTTATTTTCATTGGGAAAGTAAAGTTTGGTAATTTTCTACATAATTCCTTAATATTTTTTATATGTTCCGTATCTTTATTGTCAAAATAGTATTCAACATCTTTTTTGAGTTTTTTATGTAATGGTTTTAAATGTTCTGCTAATTTTGGTATGTATTCTCTTACATGATTTACTAATCCTAGAAAGGATTGTAATTTCTTTTTTGTGTCTATATTTTCATCAAGGGTGATTATTTTTTGTACTATATGAGTTTGCATTTTTATTCCATTTTTGTCTATTTGTATTCCTAGAAATTTTATCTGTGGTTTCATAATTTCTGCTTTCTTTTTACTTAAGCTTATACCTGAGTGATTAATTATATGTATAAATTTTTCTAATAATCTTATATGTTCATCTTGTGTTTTAGAATATAGTTATATATCATCTATATACACAATACAATTTTCTAGTTGGTTAAAATAGTTGTCCATAAAATGTTGATATCTACCTGGTGCATTTTTGTATCCAAACGGTAAAACATTCCATTCATAGAAACCTTGTGGTACTATGAATGTTGTTAGCTGTTTAGATTCTTCTTCTAGTTTTAGATTATAAAATCCTGATTTACAGTCAAATTTACTAAAATAGTTATATCCTTGTATTTGTCTTATTTTTAGTATTTTATTTGGTATTGGATAATTATACGTTTTAGTTTTGGCATTTAAGTTACGATAATCTATTATCATTCTACTTTTACCTCTTTTTTGTTCACTATGTTTTATGACTATGAATGCTGGACTTGTATGTTTGTTATTGCTTTCTTGTATATAATTATTTTCTTATAGTTCATCTATATGTATTTTGAATTCCTTAAAATCATCAAAGTTATATTTTAATGGTTTCTGTGTTATTATACTATTTTCATTTATTAGTGAATTTTTACTTTTGTCTTATGTTTTTCCCATCCTTGTAATGGATCTTCATTGTATAATTTTTCTAGTTGTTCATTAATTATTCTAACTTTATCTATTGTAAATATGATAATCTCTAATTGTGTTATTTGTTTCTTATCTATATTTTTCATTTCTTGGTTTATTTTTTCACTTCCTTTTATCCATTCCATAGATTTTCGTTGTTTATTATTTACTCTTTTTGCTCTTATCTTGTTTCCGCATGGTGTAGTAAACCACCAATGTGTTTTCGTTATTATATGTGAGTAGAATTTATCCAAAAATGGCATTCCTAATAACATATCTTTTGTTGTAAATTCAAAATTGTACATTTCTTCTATTGTTAATATTTTATCCCATATTTGTGTTTTTATATTTTTGCTTTGTATTTAATCATACTTCCTTTATTAATAAATCTTTTTACTACCATTGGTGTTTTTAATTTTTCCCATTTTTCGTTTGGTAAGCAATTATATTTACATATATTCGCTTCTGCTCGTGTATCTATCATAGGGGTATAATATCTGTTGTGATATCCTTCTACAATAATTTTTGCAAGTATAAATATTTACATTATTCATTTTGTTCTTTTTATAATTATTTTCTTATTTTGACAAGTTATTGTTAATTGTTCATTTTCTATATTGTACGGTTTAACTTTTTCTAACCATTTTATTTCTAATGTAACATTTTGATCTCCTTGGTAAATTTTAAATGGTAAAATTAAAGGTATTCCTCCTATAATTACATCTTTCTCTGTTATTTCTTCATTTATATTTACTATCTCACTAGGTAATCCAAGGCATATGTGTCCTGTTTTTATAATTATTTCTTCTAATACTAACTCTCTTGTTATATAATTTTCTTCTTGTACTGTATTTATCAAAATTTTATATCTTTTTTATTCTATTATTCCTGTTATGAAATAATGATATGGTGTTATTTCTTCCTTATCTAATAAGTTTTGTGGGATTTCATGGTTTCTTTTAGATGTACTCATTCTTGATTAGGTAGCTCTTGTTAACGTATTTGGTACGCTTGCAGTGCTTAATCTTTCTTTTACAATATCTAAATCTTCTTCTATGTCAATTTCTTTACAGCAATAGTCATTATTGTCTATTACAGTAATTATTTTTTCAAAAGGATTTTCTATCTTTATTTTATCAGTTTTATTTCTTGCTGTTACTTTACGTTTTGTTGTTAATATATATAGGTTTTTACATCTTGCTGTAAATATTTTGCTGCCAGGTGCTAGTTCTATTCCTGACATTTTCCAATATAGAACTAATGATTTATCGTTATTTCTATCTGTTAATGCTACTGTATAATTGACACTTACTATAAATTTAAATTTTTTGTATATTAAATTTCCTTTTACTGCACTTTTTACGCTTTTTTCTATAGGGTGTATAATTCTATCATCTGCTAAATATATTTCAATAGGTGTATATTCCTACTCAAAAACAAGCTTTTATTAATATTTCTGTTCCTCCTAAATGTACATATTTTATTGGTGTATTAGCTTTTATTTCTCTTATTTCTTTATTTATTATTCGTTTACTTAGTATAGGTATATGTGCTTTTCCTCTTGTATATTTGCAATCTATGATATGTTCTTTCTGACTAACTACATAGTATTCTTCTTTTTGTCTTTTAAACCAATTTCTTAAAGTAGGTATTTCAAGTACTTTTTCTACACTTAATTCTAATTTTTTTATTTTTATTTGTTCAAATATTGTATTATCAAATATAATTTTTTGTTCTGATAATTTTTCATTTTGATAATCTTCTTTAGATATTATTTTTATCTCATCTCCAGACATTATATTTCTTCATCTGTTTCATTATTATCTAGCTTAATATTTTCTTCTTCATTTTCAGTTTCTATATCTGATACTTCATATATACTATCGTTTTCGCTTAATTCATAGTCTATATATTCTATTTGCATATATTCGTCATTATCTATAATTACTTCTGCAATTTGCTTCTTTTTTGGATCTTTGGGTAATTTACAATCTCTAACTAAATGTCCTATCTTTCCGCAATTATAACAAGTACATTGGGATATTTTTCTTTTTGGTCTATATGATATTTTCATTTTATAATTTTTTATATAATATCTTCGTCTTGGTTTTTTATATTTATACTTGGTTTTAGTTTTTCTATAATTTTTATACTTTTTAGGTTTTTGCTTTTTATTTGTACATACAAACTGTGGTGCTTTTTTATTTGTACATCCAAACTGTGGTGCTAGATTTTTGTTTAGTACTTTTACCATTTTTAATTTTTCTTTTTGGTTTTCACATAGTTGTATAAACCATTGATGTAAAAATTTTATTCTAGCTCCTAAAGTATCTACTAATCCTTCATCATTCCAATCTTTAATTACTTTTGTGCTAAATGGTTCTGGTAATTTTGTAAAATATTGTTGTCTTATTTCTTTTTCTTCATTTTTATTGTATTTTGATTTGTAGTAATATTCTTTAAATGCACATGTATATTCTTCTATATAACACATTTTACATATAGCTAATTTTGTCATAAGTTGTCTATTTATTATTTTTTCTCTGTTTTGTTCTCTTATATCCGTGGTCACACCTCCAAATTCATTTCTTATTGCTTATTCATATTTATCAAATATTTCTATATTTGTTGCTGATGGAGATCCATCCATTTTCTTGTAACTTCTAAGCACTTCTAAACTTTCTGAGGGTAGATTTTCTATCCATAATCTGGTTGTTCCTACAAATGTTCTTTCTATATACCTTGGTGTTTCTGTTGTTTTTATTTTGTTTTCTATTAGTTGCTTAGATAGATTTCCTATCTATAGTAATATTGTTTTATTTATATCTGTAACACAATCTAGATCTAAGAAATTATATTATTCGTTTATTGGTTTTTGCATCCAATTTTTATTTAATCTACTATTGCATATTGCATTAGTTCTATCTTATTGCTGATAACTTTCTTTATAGTAAGTTGGTGGTGTCAATCTAGGACTATTTCTAGGACTATTATTTGGGGTTTTAACTCTTGACGTACTTGGTCGATTCATATCTCCTGTGTTTATTTCTAACTTTTTCGGTTTATTTACCTGTTCTAGAATTTCTGTGTATGTTTCACTTATATCACTTATTTCTGATTTTTGAGCGTTTATCGTATTTGATTCATCTATTTCATTTACTTCAAGATTTTCATTTATTTCAAGATTTTCATTTAATTTTTGTTCCATCTGATTTATTTCATTGGTTAATTCTAATTCTTTGTGTTTTTCTTTATGTTTAATTTCATATAATAATTTTAACTCAGCTAATTTTTGTTCTAATTCACTTATCCTTGTATGTTTTAATTCTTCTAAATTTTGTACTTCTTGTTTTGCTTATATTTTTATTTTTTCAATTCTTTTGATCTATCTATTTCTTCATTTTCTTTTTGTTATTCTTATCATAGCTGTTAACTATCTTCTAATTTTGCTGTTTTTTTTCTAACATCAATATAAGTTATTTCCTATTTTTTTATATCTTCTTCCTAAATTTAAAAATATTATTTTTATTATCATTCCATCTTGGTTTTCATATGTCTTTTCGTCTACTACAAATTCTTTTTTATTCATTATAATTTATGTATTATATTATGTTGTAATCTATATTCAAGGCAATTTATTTCTAGTTCTAGCACAAACATAGTTTTTCTTTGTGCTAATATTGATTTATTACATGCTCCTGCTAAAATATTTTCTTGTAGTCTTCTTTTTCTATGTTGTAATTCTTGTATCTTTTCATCTATTTTTTCTACCAATTGTTGTTTATATTTTTCTTTGTCATTACTGTGTTTTCAAATAACAAACATATTTGTATTCTGTTTTTGAAATTATACTTATCAAATGATTTGTTTTATCATTACTTTTTTTAGTGAGTTGTGATAGTTAATATTCTATATATAAGGGTTTAAATTTTTTCCATATCTTTCGTACTTTTTTATCTATCTTGGTCTTTGTTTTAGTTTCTTTACTTGTTGTATTATTCATTTATATTTTTCTGTACAAAATTTTAAAAAGCTTACCTAATTTGTTCGGGTTTTTAATAAATTTTATCTTATAAATATTATTACTTCGTTTTTGCCAAACTTCAAACCATTTTGGTTCAATCATTACAATTCTAATTCTATTTTATATTATTGATCTATGTTTTCTTTAGCTTTTACCCAATGTATATTTTTTATCTGTAACGACCTGTTAGTCGTTTTAAGCAGCAGATTTTATTTCTGGAAAAACTGGCTGAAACCACGGACCACACGACAGACCGTCACAGGCACGACGGGCCGTCGCAGGGTCTCGTTTCAATATACTTAGGAATCCTGAAATTGGGTACTGAAAATCGACTCTCTGAACTTCGTAACGGACTTGCAGGACGGACCGTCACAGGTGTGACGGACCGTCACAGTGTCCTTGATAAAAATAGAACTCTGATCGTTACGACGACCTGTGTGACGGACCGCCGCAGGCACGACGGCCCGTCATAGGTTGCATAATCCCAGTTGGAGTCGGAATTCTGGTTAAGTTTTTAGGGACATTTTGGACTATTCTTTCCTTAATTATAGATTTCGTGGGTTTATATTAATAACTCAAATTCTTGAGGGATAAAAGAGGTAACTTTGGATTAATTAGTGGGGTATTATTGTCATCTTTTACACTTAATTATATGTTAATTAGGGTAAAAGAAAGAGGTTTTGAAGAAGAGAAAGAGAAAGAACATAGAGAGAGAGAGAATTGAATCGAACGAGGCTGAGGAGGAAACAAGCTTTCGAAATTCTTGCTTGATCACTAGTCTTCGGTGGAGGTAGGTTATGGTTTTCGCACTATTCATAGTAAACTCTTAATAGCGAATGATGTGTTAGTAATATTGTAAACCCTTCTATGCTTAATTGTATGCTTGCATGAAGTGAATATGAAATTGTGAATAAATAAGCATGATGAAGCTATTGAATCCCAAATCTTGAAAAGAAACCCTAATCTACTTTGTTAATGATGATGCCTTGGTATAAAAGAAGGCTTGATGAACGAAAGTGGTGAGATAAGGGGATCGGGTGCCACGTTCCGGTACCAGGATAGAATGAGGATCGAAGTGTCACGTTCCGACACCAGGATAGTATATGGATCGGGTGCCACGTTCCGGTACCAGGATAGAATGAGGATCGGAGTGTCACGTTCCGACACCAGGATAGTATATGGATCGGGTGCCACGTTCCGGTACCAGGATAGTATATGAGGATCGGAGTGTCACGTTCCGACACCAGGATAGTAGATGGAGCGGAGTGTCACGTACCGACACGAGGGGAATAAATATAATGAATCTTGAAATATGTTAATAAATTCAATCTAATGAATCTAATTCCCAAATGAGTATGATATTGAGGCTTGAGTCCTCATGGATGAACTTGTTAGTACTTATTGATGATTTTAGTACTTGTTGTTGCTACATGTTGAGTATTATAGTTGATTTATGATATTATTTGATGTATATAGTTTTCTATTTTGAGTTGGCCGATGATATCTACTTAGTACTTGTGGTTGTACTGACCCCCTACTTTTATGTTTTCTTCTTTGTTATTTGTGGAATGCAGCGAACGTTCCGTCAACTTCAACACAACAGTAGATCTAGTCAGTCTTCACTACTTTCGGAAATTCAGGGTGAGCTAATGGGTCTAGCTTCGACTGGATCTTCTTCTTCAAGTCTTGATGCCTTGACTTCCGGCATGGACTAGCTTTCTATTATTTTGTTTTCTTAGATATTATTAGTTTAGTAATTTGAGGATAGATGTTCTTGTGATGATGACTTCCAGATTTTGGGGATAATAATAATAGTTTTGAATTGTTTTTATTAATGAGTTTAAGTCTTCCGCATTATTTTCTGTTGATATATTTAAAATGTTAAGGTGTAGATGGGTTGGTTCGCTCAAATAGGAGGGTAAATGTGGGTGCCAGTCGCGTACCCGATTTGGGTCGTGACAAACTTGGTATCAGAGCATTAGTTTCATTGGTCTAATCACACAAGAACGAGTCTAGTAGAGTCTTAAGGAACGGTAGGGGGACGCCTTTACTTTTCCTTGAGGGGCTATAAGACTTTAGGAAAATTCCATTCTTTCATTCTTTCTTTCGTGCTACTACTTGAGTCCAATTGGTATCTAGGTGATACAAATTGGTATCTGACCATCTTCACTCTATTTCGCAGATGGTTAGAACTAGAGCAACGACCGCACCAGCAGCAACAACGGCAAGAGAAGAAACATCTGAGCCAGCCACTGGGGCTGTGGCTCGAGGAAGAACAGTGGCAAGAGGCCGTGGTAGAGGCCGTGGTAGGACTCCTCTAGAGGAAGAGGACAAGCACCTAGTCCATCTGATTCTAGGGCGGTGACTCCTCCACCGACTGAGAGGAGTAAGAGAGGGTGAGGAAGGGGAACTGAACAAGAGCAGAATGAGGAATTGCCACCCCAACCTACCCCAGAGATGATCATCAGGTTCTTGCTTATCTTAGCGGGTTATCTGATCACGGTCAGGCACCTCCAGTGGTTTCTGCACCACACCTCCGGTTTCAGAGGTACGACATGCGGCTACTATGGCTCCCGCATGGATGCCTCATGGAGATAGGCACATTTCCACGTCTGACTACTGGACCGATAATGACAAACGATCAGCACGAACTTTTCAGTAAGTTCTTGAAATTGAAACCTCCAGTCTTCAAGGGTGCAGAATCTGAAGATGCTTACGATTTTCTGGTTGACTGTCATGAGCTACTACACAAGATGGGATATTAGAACGTTTTGGTGTTGAGTTCGTGAGTTATCAGTTTCAAGGGAACGCCAAAATGTGGTGGCGGTCACATGTTGAGTGTCAACCGACAGAGGCAACGCCTATGACTTGGGCATCATTCTCTAGCTTGTTTATGGAGAAGATATCCCAAGGACTTTGAGAGATAGAAAAAGGGATGAGTTCTTGAGTCTTACCAGAGGTAGAATGATGGTTAATGCATACGAGGCTAAATTTCGCGCACTATCCAGATATGCCACCCAACTTTTTTCAGTCCACAAGACGGATTCGCCGTTTCGTGAAGGGGTTGAGGTCAGAGTTGCGGATTTCAGCCTTACAGGTAGCGGCTATGGCGAAATCTTTCCAAGAGTTGGTAGACTTTGTGATAGAGGTGGAAGGAGTGAGCCAGATACTTCACCACAACATTGACATCAAAGAGGTTTCGAAAGGGAGGTGAGTTTAGTGTGGGTCCTACTCTAGAGGACAGAGTTCCGGAGGTTACTCAGTTAGACCCATTCAGTCTTCACTACAGACTGTAGTTGGGGGTCCACCTCAGACCGGCCAACACTTCTCTGAGAGACCTATGCATGAACCCATAGAGTGCTATGGATGTGGGGAGATTGGACATATTAAGAGATATTGTCCAAAACAGAGTTATCGGCCCCCAATAGCTAGAGGTAGAGGTGGTTATGGAAGAGGCCGTCATTCTGGAGGGCGCGGTGGTCGAGGTAATGGTGGTCACCAAAACGGCCGAGGTGATGGGCAAAACGGAGCCACTACATCACAACATGGTAGGGGCAACGGACAAACTAATGAAAGGGCCCATTGTTATGCTTTCCCTGGGAGATCTGAAGCGGAGACATCAGATGCTGTCATCACAGGTAATCTTCTGGTTTGTGATTGCATGGCTTCTGTATTGTTTGATCCCGGATCCACATTCTTTTACGTATATTCATCATTTGCTAATGGTTTTGTCACGACCCAAATCGAGGACGCGACTGGCACCCACATTTACCCTCCTATGTGAGCGAACCAACCAATCTAGCCTTAACATTCAAGATATATCAACAGAAATAATGCGGAAAGACTTAAACTCATTAATAAAACAATTCAAAACTATTATTATTATCCCCAAAATCTGGAAGTCATCATCACAGGAACATCTATCTCAAGTTGCTAAAACTGACTAAGAATCTAAAACAAACACTAGCTAGTCCATGCCGGAAGTTCAAGGCATCAAGACTTGAAGAAGAAGACCCAGTCCAATCCTCATATACTATCCTGGTACCGGAACGTGGCACCCGATCCTTATATTTATTCCCCTCGTGTCGGTACGTGACACTCCGCTCCATCTACTATCCTGGTGTCGGAACGTGACACTCCGATCCTCATATACTATCCTGGTACCGGAATGTGGCACCCGATCCATATACTATCCTGGTGCCGGAACGTGGCACTCCGATCCTCATATACTATCATGGTACCGGAACGTAGGACCCGATCCATATACTATCCTGGTGTCGGAACGTGACACTCCGATCCTCATATTCTATCCTTGTGTCGAAACGTGACACTCCGATCCTCATATTCATTCTATCCTGGTACCGGAACGAGGCACCCGATCCATATTCTATCCTTGTGTCGGAACGTGACACTCCGATCCTCATATTCATTCTATCCTGGTACCGGAACGTGGCACCCAATCCCCTAATTCATCAAGCCTTCTTTACACTAAGGCATCATCATTCTCATTATATAATTTATCAAGCCTTCTTCATACTAAGGCATCATCAATCTTATTATATAATATATCAAGCGAATTAGGGTTATTTTCAAGATTGGGATTCAATAGCTTCATCATGCTTTGTTAATTCATCACAATTTCATAATCATAATCAGCAAGCATACAATTTAAGCACATAGCAGGTTACAATACTATCAACACATAACATTCACTATTAAGAGTTCACTACGAATATCGTAACATAACCATAACCTACCTCCACCGAAGACTAGTGATCAAGCAAGAATTTTCCAAAGCTTTCTTCTTCTCGTTCAATCTCCTCAATTCGTTTCTTTTTCTCTCTCTTGTTCTTTCTCTTTGTTTTCTTATGTTCAAACCCCTCTTCCTTTACCCTAATTATCATATATTAAGACTAAAAGAGGACAATAGAACCACCTATTAACTTAAGGTTACTTCTTTTAACCCCCAAGTAATTAGACTTATAATATTAACCCTCAATCTTTATAATTAAGGAAAGAATAGTCCAAAACGACCCTTAAAACGTGTAGAGGAATCCTATTCTGCCTGGGATTTGCGCAACCTGTGACGGCCCGTCGTGCTGCGACGGTCCGTCACGCAGGTCGTCGCAGCCTCCCAAAATCCAGGTGAGCTGTGATGGCCCGTCACCCCTGTGACGGTCCGTCCTGCACCTCCGTCCTGACGGTCAGAAAACTCGTTTCTTATACCAAATTCTCAAAAGTTGAAGTGTTTTGCAACGGAAACTCACGACGGTTCGTCGTCGTGGATGTGACGGCACGTCCTGCAGGTCCGTCACAATTTACAGAGAGTCGATTTTCAGTATCCAATTTCAGAATTCTAAGTGTCATGGAATGAAACCTCCACGACGGGCCGTCGTGACCATGACGGTCGGTCGTTACATCCGTCGTCCCAGCCAGTTTTTCCAGAACTAAAATCTGTTGCTCAAAACGACTAAACAGGTCGTTACAGGTTTAAATTTGCATTGTGAATTACTTGACATGCTTATTCGTGTTTCCACTCCGGTGGGTGAGTCTGTGGTAGTTGAAAAGGTATATAGGTCTTGTTTGGTGAATTTTGTGGGGAGCAACACTTTTGTAGACCTGGTTATTTTAGAAACGGGTGACTTCGATGTAATTCTGGGTATGACTTGGCTTTCTCCAAATTTTGCGATTTTTGATTGTAATGCTAAAACTGTGACGTTAGCCAAGCCTGGGACAGATCCGTTAGTGTGGGAGGGTGACTACACTTCCAATCCGGTTCGTATCGTGTCCTTTCTTCGTGCTAAGAAAATGGTTAGTAAAGGGTGTTTAGCTTTCTTGGCCCATATCAAGGATGACACTACCCAAGTACCTTCGATTGAGTCGGTTTCGGTAGTCCGTGAGTTTTTGGATGTGTTCCCTGCAGATCTTCCTGGTATGCCACCAGATAGGGATATTGACTTCTGCATCGACCTTGAACCGGGCACTCGCCCCATTTCTATACCCCCTTATAGAATGGCTCCCACGGAGTTAAGAGAGTTAAAGGCCCAACTTCAAGAGTTGTTGAGCAAAGGTTTCATTAGACCAAGTGCATCTCCTTGGGGTGCTCCGGTTTTGTTTGTGAAGAAGAAGGATGGGATTTTTCGCATGTGCATAGACTACCGGCAGTTGAACAAGGTAACTATTAAGAACAAGTATCCTCTTCCTCGCATTGGTGACTTGTTCGATCAGTTACAAGGTGCTTGTGTATTCTCTAAGATTGACTTGAGATCTGGTTATCATCAATTGAAAATACGGGCAACAGATGTGCCAAAGACTGCTTTTCGGACTAGGTATGGGCATTATGAATTTGTAGTGATGTCCTTTGGTCTTACGAATGCCCCTGCTGCGTTCATGAGCTTGATGAACGGGATATTTAAGCCGTATTTGGATCTCTTTGTGATCGTATTTATTTATGATATACTGATATACTCTAAAAGTAAGAAGGAACATGAGGAGCATTTGAGAATGGTGTTAGAGTTGTTGAGGAAGAAAAAGCTTTATAGCTAAATTCTCCAAGTGTGAGTTTTGGCTAGATTCAGGTCCTTCTTGGGACACGTGGTTTCTAAGGATGGAGTGATGGTGGATCCACTAAGATTGAGACGGTGAAAAATTGGGTAAGGCCTACTAACGTGTCAGAAATAAGGAGTTTTGTGGGGTTAGCTAGCTACTACCGCCGATTGTAAAGGGGGTTCTCTTCCATTGCTTCCCAATTAACGAACTTGACTAAGCAGAATGTTCCATTTGTGTGGTCGGATGAGTGTGAGGAAAGCTTTCAGAAACTCAAGACCTTGTTGACTACCGCACCAATTCTTACTTTGCCAGTAGAGGGTAAGAACTTCATCATTTATTGTGATGCATCCTATTCGGGTTCGGGTGCAGTGCTAATGCAAGAGAAGAATGTGATTGCTTATGCTTCGAGGCAATTAAAGGTACATGAACGTAACTATCCGACCCATGATTTGGAGTTGGCCGCAGTAGTGTTTGCATTAAAGCAATGGAGGCACTATCTGTATGGGGTTAAGTGTGAAGTCTATACAGATCATCGTAGTCTACAGTATGTCTTTACTCAGAAAGATTTGAACTTGAGACAAAGGATATGGATGGAACTACTGAAGGACTACGACATCACTATTTTGTATCATCCGGGGAAGGCGAATGTTGTGGCGGATGCTCTAAGTAGAAAGGCGGGAAGCATGGGAAGTCTATCCATTTGCAAACTTCTAGACGCCCATTGGCTAGAGAAGTGAAGATTTTGGCTAATGACCTTATGAGGTTAGAAGTAAATGAGAAGGGAGGATTGTTAGCTTGTGTGGAGGCAAGATCCTCCTTCCTTGACAAGATTAAGGGGAAGCAGTTTGATGATGAGAAGTTGATCCGGATTCGAGATAAAGTGTCGCAAGGAGAGGCTAACGAAGCGACAATCGATGAGGAAGGTGTTTTGAGAATCAAGGGGAGGGTATGTGTACCCTGAGTTGATGATTTGATCAACACCATTCTGACAGAGGCTCATAGTTCAAGGTATTCTATACATCCGGGTGCAACAAAGATGTATCGCGACCTAAAGCAACACTTTTGGTGGAGTAGAATGAAGCGTGATATTGTTGACTTTATTGCCAAATGTCCAAACTGTCAACAAGTAATGTATGAACACCAAAGGCCCGGAGGAACGCTTCAGAGAATGCCCATTCCTGAATGGAAGTGGGAGAGAATCGCAATGGACTTCGTGGTTGGCCTTCCAAAGACAATGGGTAAGTATGACTCCATTTGGGTGATTGTTGATAGGTTAACTAAGTCCGCTCATTTCATTCCGGTCAAGGTGACTTACAATGCAGAGAATTAGCAAAAATCTACATCTCAGAAAGGTGTTCGATTGTTCGTTGCATGGAGTCCCACTCTCCATCATATCAGATAGAGGTACGCATTTACTTCTAAATTGGAAAACTCTGCATGCGGAATTGGGTACTAGGTTGGACCTTAGTACCGCATTCCATCCTCAGACTGATGGTCAGTCTGAGCGAACGATTCAAGTGTTGGAGGATATGCTTCGTGCATGCGTGATAGAGTTTGGTGGTCATTGGGATAGCTTCTTACCTTTGGCGAGTTTTCATACAATAATAGCTATCACTCCAGTATTGATATGGCCCCATTTGAAGCATTGTATGGTAGGAGATGTAGGTCTCCCATTGGGTGGTTTGATGCATTTGAGGTTAGACCTTGGGGTACTGATCTTTTGAGAGATTCATTAGAGAAAGTGAAGTCTATTCAAGAAAAGCTTCTAGCGGCGGAAAGTAGGCAATAGGAGTATGCAGACCGACAGGTTAGAGACTTGGAGTTCATGGAGGGTGAACAAGTCTTGTTCAAGGTTTCGCCCATGAAAGGGGTGATGCGGTTTGGCAAAAGAGGTAAGCTAAGTCCAAGGTATATTGGACCATTTGAGGTACTAAAGCAAATAGGGGAGGTGGCTTATGAATTAGCCTTGCCCCCAGGGCTGTCCGGAGTGCATCCGGTATTTCATGTGTCCATGTTTAAAAGATACCATGGAGATGGAAACTACATTATCCGTTGGGATTCAGTTTTGCTTGATGAGAATTTGACTTATGAGGAGGAACCGGTTGCTATATTAGATAGAGAAGTTCGCAAGTTGAGGTCGAGAGAGATTGCATCCATCAAAGTTCAATGGAAGAATCGACCGGTTGAAGAGGCTACTTGGGAGAAGGAGGCAGATATGCAAGAAAAATACCCACATCTGTTTACAGATTCAGGTACTCCTTTTCGCCATTGTTTTTCTTCTTTTGATCGTTCGGGGACGAACGATGGGTAAATTGGTATCTATTGTAACGACCTATTAGTCGTTTTGAGCAGCAGATTTTATTTCTGGAAAAACTGGCTGAAACCACGGACCCCATGACGGACCGTCACAGGCACGACGGGCCGTCGTAGGGTCTCGTTTCAATATACTTAGGAATTCTGAAATTGGGTACTGAAAATCGACTCTCTGAACTTCGTAACGGACTTGCAGGATGGACCGTCACAGGTTTGACGGATCGTCACAGTGTCCCTGATGAAAAATAGAACTCTGATCGTTACGACGACCTGTGTGACGGACCGTGGCAGGCACGAGGGCCCGTCACAGGTTGCGTAATCCCAGTTGGAGTCGGAATTCTGGTTAAGTTTTAAGGGACGTTTTGGACTATTCTTTCCTTAATTATAGATTTTGTGGGTTTATATTAATAACTCAAATTCTTGAGGGATAAAAGAGGTAACTTTGGATTAATTAGTGGGGTATTATTGTCATCTTTTACACTTAATTATATGTTAATTAGGGTAAAAGAAAGAGGTTTTGAAGAAGAAAAAGAGAAAGAACAGAGAGAGAGAGAGAGAATTGAATCGAACGAGGCTGAGGAGGAAACAAGCTTTGGAAATTCTTGCTTGATCACTAGTCTTCGGTGGAGGTAGGTTATGGTTTTCGCACTATTCGTAGTAAACTCTTAATAGCGAATGATATGTGTTAGTAATATTGTAAACCCTTCTATATGCTTAATTGTATGCTTGCATGAATGTGAATATGAAATTGTGAATAAATAAGCATGATGAAGCTATTGAATCCCAAATCTTGAAAAGAAACCCTAATCTACTTTGTTAATGATGATGCCTTGGTATAAAAGAAGGCTTGATGAACGAAAGTGGTGAGATTAGGAGATCGCGTGCCACGTTCTGGTACCAGGATAGAATGAGGATCGGAGTGTCACGTTCCGACACCAGGATAGTATATGGATCGGGTGCCACTTTCCGGTACCAGGATAGAATGAGGATCGGAGTGTCACATTCCGACACCAGGATAGTATATGGATCGGGTGCCACGTTCTGGTACCAGGATAGTATATGAGGATCGGAGTGTCATGTTCCGACACCAGGATAGTAGATGGAACGGAGTGTCACGTACCGACACGAGGGGAATAAATATAATGAATCTTGAAATATGTTAATGAATTCAATCTAATGAATCTAATTCCCAAATGAGTATGATATTGAGGCTTCAGTCCTCATGGATGAACTTGTTAGTACTTATTGATGATTTTAGTACTTGTTGTTGCTACATGTTGAGTATTATAGTTGATTTATGATATTATTTGATGTATATAGTTTTCTATTTTGAGTTGGCCGATGATATCTACTCAGTACTTGTGGTTGTACTGACCCCCTACTTTTATGTTTTCTTCTTTGTTATTTGTGGAATGCAGCGAACGTTCCGTCAACTTCAACTCAACAGTAGATCTAGCCAGTCTTCACTACTTTCAGAAATTCAGGGTGAGCTAATGCGTCTAGCTTGGACTGGATCTTCTTCTTCAAGTCTTGATGCCTTGACTTCCGGCATGGACTAGCTTTCTATTATTTTGTTTTCTTAGATATTCTTAGTTTAGTAATTTGAGGATAGATGTTCTTGTGATGATGACTTCCAGATTTTGGGGATAATAATAATAGTTTTGAATTGTTTTTATTAATGAGTTTAAGTCTTCCGCATTATTTTCTGTTGATATATTTGAAATGTTAAGGTGTAGATGGGTTGGTTCGCTCACATAGGAGGGTAAATGTGGGTGCCAGTCGCGTCCCCGATTTGGGTCGTGACAATATCATTGATCTCTGAATATCTCTAGATCATCATATAAATCATTTATGTAAAAATAAAAGTCATCATAAAAATTATCTTGTATATCTAATTTAGCCTAACCTTGAGTTGTTACTTCTATTACTTCATATGTAACTAATATATCATAAATTTTTCTTTTTTTATCTTTATTAAGACCTTTTAATGTGTGGAGTATTAATATCTTGTAATTAACATCATCATCCAATAGATAAGTATTCATTTTAATTATTTTCCACTTTCACTAAAATTTTATTCCTTCAAACCTCTTAATGGATTATACTTGTTTATCATGTCTTAATAATTTTATAATAACCATCTTTATAAAGTTTGTTACAGAAATATTCTGCGAATAAGTATGCCAGACTATGCCATCCTAAGGTTGAAACCGATAGGCAAGAAGGCGGGTTATGTAATCTTCATTTGGATTTTTTGTTTGTGTGGATCTGGGGTTTAGGTTTAAAGTCACGACCCAAAACCGAGCCACGACTGGCACCCATATTTACCCTCCAATGTGAGCGAACCAAACAATCTAAACCCTAACATTTCAATATAATATCAACAGAAAGTGCGGAAGACTTAAACTGATCAATAAAAACCAATTCAATAACTTCTAAAATTCAACATCTGTTA
This sequence comes from Solanum peruvianum, assembly GCA_027705065.1. NCBI lineage: Eukaryota > Viridiplantae > Streptophyta > Magnoliopsida > Solanales > Solanaceae > Solanum > Solanum peruvianum. The sequence goes on along the minus strand of JAKWJD010001765.1, from coordinate 28,023,821 downwards.
TTCCCCAAAATCTGGAAGTCATCACCACAAGAACATCTATGATCAAATTACTAAACTAACAGTTTTCTAAAAAGCTAAAACAAGTAAAAGCTAGTCCATGCCGGAACTTCAAGGCATCAAGACATGAAAAAGAAGATCTAGTCCAAGCTAGAAGCATTAGCTCACCCTGAAGATCGGGTGTGACGAAGACTGGCTAGAATTGCGGTTGAGTTGAAGACGACGGTCCGTTTGCTGCACTCCACAAATAACAAGGAAAGAAAACATAAAGTAGGGGGGTCAGTACAAACACAAGTACTCAGTAGGTATCATCGGCCAACTCAAAATAGAAAACAGTATATATCAAGTAATATTATAAAATCAACTACAATACTCAACATGTAGCAACAAAAAATACTATCATCATTAATAAGTACCGTCAAGTTCACACATGAGGACTCAAGCCTAAGTACCATACTCATTTGGGAATTAGGTTCATTAGATTGAGTATATTAGCATCTTTCAAGATTCATTATCTTTAATCCTCTTGTGTCGGTACGTGACACTCCGCTCCCTCATTCTCTTTATTCCTCTTGTGTCGGTACGTGACACTCCGATCCCCTACTACTATGTGTCGGAACGTGACACTCCGATCCCCTGAATCTACGTGTCGGTTTGTGACACCCGATCCCCTAAATCTACATGTCGGTTCGTGACACCCGATCCCCCCTAAATCTACCTGTCGGTTCATGACACCCGATCCCCTAATTCTACGTGTCGGTTCGTGACACCCGGTCCCCCTAATACTACGTGTCGGTTCGTGACACCCGATCCCTTAATTCTATGTGTCGGAACGTGACACTCCGATCCCCTAATCTCATTCTATCAATTCATCAAGCCTTCTCTTATACAAAGGCATCATCATTCTCATTACTTTAGTTCATCAAGCCTTCTCTTATACCAAGGCATCATCATTAACAAAGAGATTAGGGTTTTTCAAGATTTATGATTCAATAGCTTCATCATGGTTATTTTATCACAATTATATAATCACATTCATGCAAGCATACAATTAAGCATATAGCAGGGTTTACAATACTACCAATACATATCATTCGCTATTAAGAGTTTACTACGAATAGCATAAAAACCATAACCTACCTCCACCGAAGATTCGTGATCAAGCAAGCAATTTCCCAAGCTTTGTTTCTCTCTTTTCGTTCGATTCCCTCTCTTTTTCTTTGTTCATTCTATTTTTCTTATTCAAAACCCTCTTTCTTTTACCCTAATTAGCATATAATTAAGTATAAAAGATGACAATAATACCCCACTAATTAACTCAAGGTTACCTCTTTTAACCCCCAAGTAATTAGACTTATTAACATTAACCCACTAACTTTATAATTAAAGCAGGAATAGTCCAAAACGTCCCTTAAAACATTTAAAGAAATCCTACCCAGACTGGGATTACGCAGTCTGTGACGGCCCGTCGTGCCTGCGACGGTCCGTCCTACTGCTCCGTCACAGAGTTCAGAGACTCAATTTTATTAAAGGGTCTGTCACGGTCCGTCGTGCCCACGACGGTCCGTCCTGCCATGTCGTCACGAAGTTTAGTGAGTCGATTTTAGTACCCAAATTTCAGAATTTCTAAGTGTTTTGAAACGAGACCCAGCGACGGTCCGTCGTGCCCATGACGGTCCGTCGTGGGGTCCGTCGTCTTAGCCAGTTTTTCCAGAAATAAAATCTGCTGGTCAAAATGACTAAACAGGTCGTTACAATAGATACCAATTTACCCATCGTTCGTCCTCGAACAATCACAGGAAGGAAAACAAGGGCGACAAGGAGTACCTGAATCTGTAAACAGGTGTGGGTATCTTTCTCGCATATCAGCCTCCTTCTCCCAAGTAGCCTCTTCAACTGGTTGATTTTTCCATTGAACTTTGATGGATGCAATCTCCCTTGACCTCAGCTTGCGGACTTCTCTATCTAGAATGGCAACAGGCTCCTCCTCATAAGACAAATTTTCATCAAGCAGAACTGAATCCCATCGAATGATGTAGTTTCCATCCCCATGGTATCTCTTCAACATAGATACATGAAATACCGGATGCACTCCGGACAGCCCTGGACGCAAGGCTAATTCGTAAGCCACCTCCCCTACTCGCTTAAGTACTTCAAATTGTCCAATATACCTTGGGCTTAGTTTTCCTCTTTTACCAAACCGCATCACCCCTTTCATGGGCGAAACCTTTAACAAGACTTGTTCACCCTCCATGAACTCTATGTCTCTAACCTTTCGATCTGCATATTCTTTTTGCTTACTTTGCGCCGCTAAAAGCTTTTCTTGAATAGATTTCACTTTCTCTAAAGAATCCCTCAAAAGGTCCGTACCCCAAGGTCTAACCTCAAATGCATCAAACCACCCTATGGGAGACCTACAACTCCTACCATACAATGCTTCAAATGGGTCCATGTCAATACTTGAGTGATAACTATTATTGTATGAAAACTCCGCTAAGGGTAAGAAGTTATCCCAATGACCACCAAATTCTATCACACATGCACGAAGCATATCCTCCAACACTTGAATCGTTCACTCAGACTTACCATCGGTCTGAGGGTGAAATGCAGAACTAAGGTCCAACCTAGTACCCAATTCAACATGCAATGTTTTCCAAAACTTAGAGGTAAACTGCGTACCTCTATCTGATATAATGGAGAGTGGAACTCCATGCAATCGAACGATTTATGAGATATAGATCTTGGCTAACTTCTCTGCATTGTAAGTCACCTTGACCGGAATAAAATGAGCAGACTTAGTTAACCTATAAACAATCACCCAAATAGAGTCATACTTACTCATTGTCTTTGGAAGACCAACCACGAAGTCCATTGCAATTCTCTCCCACTTCCATTCAGGAATGGGCATTCTCTGAAGTGTTCCTCCGGGCCTCTGGTGCTCATACTTTACTTGTTGACAATTTGGACATTTGGCAACAAAATCAACAATGTCGCGCTTTATTATACTCCACCAAAAGTGTTGTTTTAGGTCACGGTACATCTTGGTTGCACCAGGATGTATGGAATACCTTGAACTATGAGCCTCTGTCAGAATAGTGTTGATTAAATCATCAACGCGGGGTACACATACCCTTCCCTTAATCCTCATGGCACCTTCCTCATCGATTGTTGCTTCTTTAGCCTCTATTTGCAACACTTTATCTCGGATCCGGATCAATATCTCATCATTAAACTGCTTTCCCTTAATCTTGTCAAGGAAGGAAGATCTTGCCTCCACACAAGCTAACAATCCTCCCTTCTCATTTACTTCTAACCTCATAAGGTCATTAGCCAGAATCTTAACCTCTCTAGCCAATGGGCGTCTAGAAACTTGCAAGTGAGCTAGACTTCCCATGCTTCCCGCCTTTCTACTTAAAGCATCCGCCACAACATTTGCCTTTCCCGGATGATACAAGATAGTGATGTCGTAGTCCTTCAGTAGTTCCATCCATCTCATCTGTCTCAAGTTCAAATCTATCTGAGTAAAGACATATTGTAGGCTACGATGATCCGTATAGACCTCACACTTAACCCCATATAGATAGTGTCTCCATTGCTTTAATGCAAACACTACCGAGGCCAATTCCAAATCATGGGTCAGATAGTTACGTTCATGCACCTTTGATTGCCTTGAAGCATAAGCAGTCACATTCTTCTTTTGCATTAGCACTGCACCCAAACCCGAATAGGATGCATCACAATAAACAATGAAGTTCATGCCTTCCACTGGCAAGGTAAGGATAGGTGCGGTAGTCAACAAGGTCTTGAGTTTCTGAAAGCTTACTTCGCACTCATCCGACCATACAAATGGAACATTCTGCTTAGTCAAGTTCGTCAATTGGGAAGCAATGGAAGAGAATCCTTTGAAAAATCGACGATAATAGCTAGCTAACCCAACAAAGCTCCTTCTTTCTGACACATTAGTAGGTCTTACCCAATTCTTCACTGTCTCAATCTTAGAAGGATCCACCATCACTCCCTCCTTAGAAACCACGTGCCCCAAGAAGGACACTGCATCTAGCCAAAACTCACACTTAGAGAACTTGGCATAAAGCTTTTTCTCCCTCAACATTTCCAATACAATTCTCAAATGCTCCTCATGCTCCTTCTTACTTTTAGAGTATATCAGTATATCATCAACAAATACGATCACAAAGAGATCCAGATATGGCTTACAAATCCCGTTCATCAAGCTCATGAACGCAGCAGGGGCATTCGTAAGACCAAAAGACATCACTACAAATTCGTAATGCCCATACATGGTTCGAAAAGCAGTCTTTGGCACATCCGTTGCCCGTATTTTCAATTGATGATAACCGGATCTCAAGTCAATCTTAGAGAAGACACAAGCACCTTGAAACTGATCGAACAAGTCATTAATGCGAGGAAGAGGATACTTGTTATTAATAGTTACCTTGTTCAACTGCCGGTAGTCTATGCACATTCGAAAACTCCCATCCTTCTTCTTCACAAATAATATCGGAGCACCCCAAGGAGATGCACTTGGTCTAATGAAGCCTTTGCTCAACAACTCTTGAAGTTGCACCTTTCACTCTCTTAACTCCGCGGGAGCCATGATATAAGGGGGTATAGATATGGGGCGAGTACCCGGTTCAAGAACAATACAGAAGTAGATATCCCTATCCGGTGGCATACCAGGAAGATCTGCAGGGAACACATCCAAAAACTCACGGACTACCGAAACCGACTCAATCGAAGGTACTTGGGTATTGTCATCCCTGAGGTGTGCTAAGAAGTCTAAACAACCCTTAATAACCATTCTCTTAGCACGAAGAAAGGAGACGATACGAACCGGAATGGAAGTGTAGTCGCCCTCCCACACAAACGGATCTGTCCCAGGCTTGGCTAACGTCACAGTTTTAGCATTACAATCCAAGATCGCAAAATTCGGAGAAAGCCAAGTCATACCAAGAATTACAACAAAGTCAACCATTTCTAAGATAACCAAATCTACATAAGTGTTGCTCCCCAAAAAATTCACCAAACAAGACCTATATACCTTTTCAACTATCACAGACTCACACACTGGAGTAGAAACACGAATAGGCATATCAAGTAATTCACAATGTAAATTAAGACCATTAGCAAATGAGGAAGATACATAAGAAAATGTGGATCCAGGATCAAACAATACAGAAGCCATGCAATCACAAACCAGAAGATTACCTATGATAACACCATCAGATGTCTCCGCCTCAGATCTCCCAGGGAAAGCATAACAATGGGCCCTTTCGTTTGTCTGTCCGTTGCCCCTACCATGTTGTGATGTAGTGGCTCCATTTTTCCCATCACCCCGACCGTTTTGGTGACCACCATTACCTCGACCACCGTGTCCTCCAGAATGACGGCCTCTTCCATAACAACCTCTACCTCTAATCATTGGAGGTCTATAAGTCTGTTTTGGACAATTTCTCCTAATACGTCCAGTCTCCCCACATCCATAACACTCTCTAGAGTCAAGCATAGTCCTCTCAGAGAAGTGTTGACCGGTCTGAGGTGGACCCCCAACTACAGTTTGTAGTGAAGACTGAATTGGTCGAACTTAGTAACCTCCAGAACCCTGTCCTCTAGAGTAAGAACCATTAAACTCACCTCCCTTTCGAAACTTTTTTGATGTCGATGCCATGGTGAAGTCATCTGGCTTCACTCCTTCCACCTCTACCATGAAGTCTACCACTTCTTGGAAGGGTTTTGCCGTAGCCGCTACCTGTAAGGATGAAATCCGCAATTCTGACCTCAACCGTTTCACAAAACGGCAAATCCGCTCTTGTGGACTGAAACAAAGTTGGATGGCATACATGGATAATGCACGAAACTTCACCTCATATGCAGTAACCGACATCCTACCTTGCTCTAAGCTCAAGAACTCATCTCTTTTCCTATCCCTTAAAGTCCGGGGGATAAACTTCTCCATAAACAAGCTAGAGAATGATGTCCAAGTCATAGGTGGTGCCTCTGTTGGTTGACACTCAACATGTGACCGCCACCACATTTTGGCGTTCCCTTGAAACTCATAAGTCACAAACTCCACACCAAACCGTTCTACTATACCCATCTTCTGTAGTAGCTCATGACAATCAACCAAAAAATCGTAGGCATCCTCAGATTCAGCACCCTTGAAGACTGGAGGTTTTAATTTCAAGAACTTACGGAAAAGCTCATGCTGATCATTTGTCATGATAGGCCCTGTAGTCAACCGAGGAAAAGTTCCTATTTCCAATGAGGCATCCATACGGGGAGCCCCAGCAGCGGCATGTCGTACCTCTGAAACTTGAGGTGTTGGTGCAGAAAACACTGGATGTGCCTGACCCTGATCAGATAACCCGCTAAGATAAGCAAGAACCTGATTCATCATCTCTGGGGTAGGTTGGGGTGGCAATTCCTCATTTTGTACTTGTTCATTCTCCCCTTCCTCACCCTCTCTTACTACTTCCTCAGTCGGTGGAGGAGTCACCGCCCTAGCATCAGATGGGCTAGGTACTTGTCCTCTTCCCCTAGAGGACGTCCTCCCACGACCTCTACCACGGCCTCTTGCAGCTACTCCTCTTCTAGCTACAGCCCTAGTGGCTGGCTCAGACGTTTCTTGTCTCGCCTATGTTGGTGTTGGCGCAGTCGTTGCTCTAGTTCTAACCATCTGCGAAATAGAGTGAAGATGGTCAGATACCAATTTGTATCACCTAGATACCAATTGGATTCAAGTAGTAGCACGAAAGAAAGAAAGAAAGAATGTAATTCTCCTAAAGTCTTATAGCCTCTCAAAGAAATGTAAAGGCGTCCCCCTACCGTTCCTTAAGACCCTACTAGACTCGTTCTTGTGCGATGAGACCAACGAACCTAATGATCTAATACCAAGTTTGTCACGACCCAAAACCGAGACGCGACTGGCACCCACATTTACCCTCCTATGTGAGCGAACCAACCAATCTAAACCCTAAAATTTCAATATAATATCAACAGAAAGTAATGCGGAAGACTTAAACAAATCAATAAAAACCAATTCAATAACTTCTAAAATTCAACATCTATTATGCCCCAAAATCTAAAAGTCATCACAACAAGAACATCTATGATCAAATTACTAAACTAAGAGTTTTCTAAAAAACTAAAACAAGTAAAAGCTAGTCCATGCCGGAACATCAAGGCATCAAGACATGAAGAAGAAGATCCAGTCCAAGCTAGAAGCATTAGCTCACCTTGAAGATCTGGTGTGACGAAGGATGGCTAGAATTGCGATTGAGTTGAAGACGACGGTCCGTTTGCTGCACTCCACAAATAACAAGGAAAGAAAACATAAAGTAGGGGGGTCAGTACAAACACAAGTACTGAGTAGGTATCATCGGCCAACTCAAAATAGAAAACAGTATATATCAAGTAATATTATAAAATCAACTACAATACTCAACATGTAGCAACAACAAATACTATCATCATTAATAAGTACCGTCAAGTTCACACATGAGGACTCAAGCCTCAGTACCATACTCATTTGGGAATTAGGTTCATTAGATTGAGTATATTAGCATCTTTCAAGATTCATTATCTTTAATCCTCTTGTGTCGGTACGTGACACTCCGCTCCCTCATTCTTTTTATTCCTCTTGTGTCGGTACGTGACACTCCGATCCCCTACTACTATATGTCGGAACGTGACACTCCGATCCCCTAAATCTACGTGTCGATTTGTGACACCCGATCCCCTAAATCTATGTGTCGGTTCGTGACACCCGGTCCCCCTAAATCTACGTGTCGGTTCGTGACACCCGATTTCCTAATTCTAAGTGTCGGTTCGTGACACCCGGTCCCCCTAATACTACGTGTCAGTTCGTGACACCCGATCCCTTAATTCTATGTGTCGGAACGTGACACTCCGATCCCCTAATCTCATTCTATCAATTCATCAAGCCTTCTCTTATACAAAGGCATCATCATTCTCATTACTTTAGTTCATCAAGCCTTCTCTTATACCAAGGAATCATCATTAACAAAGAGATTAGGGTTTTTCAAGATTTATGATTCAATAGCTTCATCATGGTTATTTTATCACAATTATATAATCACATTCATGCAAGCATACAATTAAGCATATAGAAGTGTTTACAATACTACCAATACATATCATTTGCTATTAAGAGTTTACTACGAATAGCATAAAAACCATAACCTACCTCCACCGAAGATTCGTGATCAAGCAAGCAATTTCCCAAGCTTTGTTTCTCTCTTCTCGTTCGATTCCCTCTCTTTCTCTTTGTTCTTTCTATTTTTCTTATTCAAAACCCTCTTTCTTTTACCCTAATTAGCATATAATTAAGTATAAAAGATGACAATAATACCCCAATAATTAACTCAAGGTTACCTCTTTTAACCCCCAAGTAATTAGACTTATTAACATTAACCCACTAACTTTATAATTAAAGCAGGAATAGTCCAAAACGTCCCTTAAAACATTTAAAGAAATCCGACCAAGACTGGGATTACGCAGTCTGTGACGGCCCGTCGTGCCTGCGACGGTTCGTCCTGCTGCTCCGTCATAGAGTTCAGAGACTCAATTTTACTAAAGGTTCTGTGACGGTCCGTCCTGCCATGTCGTCACAAAGTTCAGAGAGTCGATTTCAGTACCCAAATTTCAGAATTTCTAAGTGTTTTGAAACGAGACCCTGCGACGGTCCGTCGTGCCCATGATGGTCCGTCGTAGGGTCCGTCGTCTCAGCCAGTTTTTCCAGAAATAAAATCTGCTGCTCAAAACGACTAAACAGGTCGTTACATTTAAATATGTTTGGATTTTATATATGTTTTTGATATAATATTGTGTAATATAATTGTACCTCTTTTTATCACTTTGTATGCTCATTTCATATGTGGAAGTTTGTGATTCTCTGGGTATTTGTGTTTGTGTATTTTTGATAAATGGTTTTATGAATAATTGGTTTAGGTTTGTATTTTTAGTTGAGTATTTTTTTGAGTATAAATATTCTAAATTTTGTTTTCAGCCTATTATCGATTGAGTTAGTCTTCCACTTACTAGAAAAGGTAAGAGTTTACTTGTGGACCAACAATGGTCCCCAAGTGTTGGCTAGATCTAGGATTTAGGCTCGGAGTATGATAGAATGTAAAAGGCATGTAAAACCTCAAATACAAGACTTGTTAGAAAGGGTTCAAAATAGGTGGAATGTTCTAAGAAAGGTTTCAACGATGGTGGAAGGGTCCACAGTTAGTGAACCCATCATTAAACCCAACCCTTGTTAATAATATTCTAAGGGAAGTGTCTAAGGACTGGTTCAAGGAATCTATAAGAGTCCACGGTCAGGGAACCTCTCCTTTAACCCAAGCCTTGTGAAAAATATTTGAAAGAAAGGTTATATCGAAGGGTAAATGATTTTGGATGAGTTTACGGTCAGTGATAACATCATTGAACCCAATACTTCTAAATAATATTCTATGGCAAGGGTATAAGGAAGGGTTTAATGATGGTTTAAGAGTCCAGAGTTACTGAGCCCATCCTTGAACCCAAGCCTTGTGAAAACTAATCTATGGAAATTATTTAGGGACACATCCAAGGCCAGTAGAAGGGTCTACATTTATATTGACTTATAAAAAATCTAAGCCTCTTGTTTATAATAGCCTTCACGTGCCATTAATACATGAATGACCAATGAAAGTCTTTTCTGAAAGGGTCCGATAGTAGTTTTTTCAATGGTATATGGGTCTTTTCATATGCATATAATTTATAAAATAGGTTGTTTCAATCTTAATCTTAGACCATATATATGTCTTTTAATCCTAAATCTTAACCATTTTAAACAACTCTTTAAATATCCTCAAAGTAGTTACCCCAAATATTTCTATCTCTACAAGAAGAAGAAATCAAGCTAGGATTTTCAAGATCAAGTTTCTAATCCTACATTGATTACAAGCTTTTCGCTTAACGGTATTATAGTCTTTATTAATTGAGCTCTTTCATCTATAGACTTACTAAAATTTTCTATTTACAAGGTTAGATATCTCTAATTGAAGTTAGGATTATCTTCTATGTCATGGGTTCTTTTAAATGTTGATTCAATTGATTGTTTTATGCAGTATTATGCATGAGTGGAGATTATTCCATAATTGTAGGATAAATCCCCACCAACTCATGCATAACCCAACTTTCTACTCTATGATGAAATAATGTGTGTTTTGATCTATGAAATATGAGTTTGTGATGATATGCACATTCTTTTGAAATTTATGAGACTTCATTTAAGTTGCTCTGAGAGTAACACATGAATGTTGTTTGTTTTACTTTTATGAAATGATTTCTCACATACTACTTAATACTGAATGTCAAAGAATTTTCTCACATAATGGTTCATAGAGACTGAAGAGGTTGTAGATCCACCAGTTAGGAATGTAAGTACCAAGGTGTATTTTTACTCAACTTTCAATTTTTTTATTCTAGTTTTATATGATTTTTGGGTGATTTTTTTGGTTCGAACAAGAACTACAAAATACTTATATACAGAACGGTGTTAGCCTCAAACAAAAACCTTATTAAAAGGAGAGGATCAAGGTCATGAATTAGAAGTGTTAAACTTGTCATAATCTTGAATACTATGGTAATACTAGATATTTTATTTTGAAAACATATTTTCATATCAAAAAGTGTTGGAAAAGAACAAGAAACAAGTAATGTACTCCAAAGTGGATTAATAAGACTTTCAAAGCGAGAATGATGAGTGAGCCAACCATCAATTTACTTCAAATTCATGTGTTGTCAAGAAAAGTATTATGGATGGTAAACTAGCAAAAAAATTGTAGAAGAGAAAAAATTAAAGTTATGGATGATCATATGGGTGATGTTGTAGGGAAATTGTATGATTATGCTGAGATTAGAACTATTCTTGTTTTTAGGATATCCACGAATACAATTCCTAGAGTAGAGTTATTCATGTGAATTCATATTTGTCTTGGAGTACAAAATGGGATAATATTTTTTGGTAGTGGATTTCCAAAGGTTGCATTTAAAGGTGAAATATTGTCTTGTATATTCAAGGATGAAATTAATTAAATGTACCTTGTAACATGGACAACAGTTCATAAAGAATCAAAAGATACATGGTCTTGGTAAAGTTTAATAAATATGACTTGGAGCTGACACAATATAAAGGTGCCACAAAGACTTATCAATAATTTTTAAGCTTGGAAAAGATCTAGTTTCCCTAATAGATGGCAATCATGAGAAATCGTAGATAAGCCTTAACAATCAGTAGAAGACACATTTCTTGATGAAATTTCTCTGAGAGTATGGAAACCTCAAGCCATAGCCTTGATACCAACATCAGTTACACCACAAGAAGGTTGTTTCTCCAAAATATAGAGTTTTGTTAAACCTCCACGTTTTGTAATTCCAACGGCAATGGATGGAAGTATGACATCTGTGATGTCCTACAAAAAAGGTTCATGTTATATACCTCTATTTCATCATATCAATAGAATATTCCTTAAATCCTTAGTTAACACTTGGGAACACAATCAAACATACTTATTTCTTGGCAACTGGGAAAATATTTGAATACCTCAAGGTGGTATTTATCAAGAAAGATTCCAATAGAAGGATGAATCTTCTTCTCAATTTTTTTAGAAGGTGTAGTGACATAAATCCTCCTCCCATTTATACGATATGATAAAAGTAGAGATGATTGTCTTGGAGTCGGCTAAGAAGCATGGAAGAGAGCACCATTTTCTGAAAACTAGAAAATTAAAAACATCGCACAAAGATCATCTTCTCTTATTGCAATACTATATAACCTATCATTTCAAAAAACATCAGACAAAGATCATGTTTTCTTATCACCATCCTATATAACCATAATTTCAATAGAAGTTTTCCTCAACAAATAGGTTCTTCTTTGGATAAAAATTATTTAGTTTTAACAAGAATAACATGCCAAGGGCCTGAATATATTCCAACCCATATTCTTGTATTCAAAGAACGATGCTTTCTTCCAAGCTTCACATCCAATTCTAAGACAGTCATTTCTTCTTTTATGACATGGGATAAATCGAAAGAGGATTTTCGTTACTCTTAATTTTGAAAATTTTGAGTAAGGAGAATCATCCTTCTATTGAAATCCTTCTTAATAAATTCTTCTTTCGGTATTCAAATATCTTTCTAGTGGTAAGAGAGAAGTTCATATGCTTATGTTTTCGAGCAATGAGTTACGATTTTAATCAACATTCGCAAGGATGAAATTTAGAATCTTGTGGATATATTCACAGGTCCCTTGTTTGTAAGAAATCATAGATATATAACTTTGTGGAATTGTAGTATGACTTGCAAATTGTGGAGGTTTCGCAAATCTATATATATGAGAAAATAACCTTTTTGTGGTGTGATTGATGTTGGTCTTAAGTCTATCATTCAAGGTTTCTCTACTCTCAAAGAACTTTCCTCGTGAAATGTTATTGAAGTCTTATCTGAGATTGATCATGACTGTTCGTTGCCAATCGATGTTAACAAAGTTACTTAATTGAACAACTTTGTAGAAACACGAAGTAACCAAAAAGGCCATTCATAAAAGTTTACATCTTTCAAATGGTCATGCTTGTTCTTGGATGTGACAACCTTTCAGAATAGTCACTTCTAACTGTGGAAAATTCAAATAAAATGGGAAGGAATTAATACAAAAGTAGGTGTGCATGGATCCGAGTTGGTTTTGTCAAAGACTAACTCATTTAAAATAATTAATTAACTAAATAATTAAAACAAACTTTGTCCAAAACATAAATTATCGATCGATCATATTCAAAACCCAAAGCCAAAACAAGAGTAAAAGCTAAGGCCGAAGCCGAGCCGAAGCAACGAAGATGACGAAGGGGCGAGGGGGTTCCCTCTTTAAATTATTTTAACAATTCATAGGAGTGTTTCTATATTTAATCACTCTTATTTTTATTTCAACAACAGATGAGGGACAAATGTATTTTCGCTAAAGCTTAATAATACTTTTGAAGTTTCCAACTCTTCATGTTCTCAGCTATACAAGTTCCTCTCTTTTCATATTTCCTCCATTTTCCATTAACTCTGGCTACATACACAAAAATCCCCCACATGAATGGGGAATTTATAGGAATGGATAGACACATTTGTACTTTACAAGGAAGGATCAATTCCATCAGGATAAGTAGGTTCCCCTTGGACTTCCCATAGTAAACATATCTAAGATATACTCGGAAAATCAGTAGCCTCGATATATTCGAGCTAAAATTGATTATTGCTCTTATACAGTTCGAACTATCTATGGAATATTGGGCATCAAAATTTGGATATTTCTAGCAAACCCAGCTCCATCTCGGCCGGCATCTTGCTCTCGAGGGGGTGGGGTCCTGGAGCGAACTACTCATTGCTGTGTTGCCCCAACCCAAGGAAGGGCATTTGGTGAGGAGAACTGTCGCTCTTTGTCTTATACCTATACAACCATATGTAAAAAATATTAAGCCTATAATGTTTATGGTCCTTATAGTTGTCTTCATTTTATCCATGAACACCTCCTGGTTTCAAGAGTGTATAGAGAAAAACTTTAGACATAATATTCTCTTTGAAGTTGTAATACCTCAAAAATAACTTAGGCGAAGATAGAGCATAACATTGTTGTCATAATAAGCCTACGTTCCAAAAATGGTCTATAATGTGGTATATAGGAAGTGTCTAAAGATAAAGGTGCATTGGGAGTCAAGCGCCAAGGGGCGACGAAGACGTTCGACGACTAAGTCACCTAATTGCCACATGTTTGGTTATGTACCTATATGCGTTGTTCATGAGTTCAGAAGGTCATTTAATGAGTTATAATAATTTTTATTGGCTGTGTATCTGGTTTCTGAATTTGAGGTCAAACGTCCAAGAACGTCCATTACGTTCGAAAGGTTTTCCTTGAAACAACCTTGTGTGTCTTTGAATGTTTCGTCAAGTTTTACGTGTTTGTTTTACGTGAAATTGATATTGGAGGTCCTAAAAAGGTATAGGAACATAGTCGGGTTGGAAACATCCTGGTTAAAGTATCCAAGGACCAGCTAAGGCTCCTTGAGTAAGGACTCCACAAGAACCTAGACTATCCAAAACAGTCCCAAAGGCTGGAGGCAATAGACGGCTCGTTGACCAGTCGACGCTCCATCGATGGTACTCGTCAATCAGGACTTATGCATGGGATAATGCCATGACAAGGAACAGACTATGTCCCAAATAACGGACCAACAGGACAGTCAGTTGGTTGGGAAATGAGCCGTCGATGGCGAGGCGTTGTTTGGTCTGTCAGCTGCGCAACTTAAAGTAAGTGGCAAGGGTGAAGTTTTAAATTAAACCCATGTCAAAATAAGACTTTGGGAGGTTATTTAGGAGTACTTTGGGTATTTTTAACATGTTTATAAGTCTTAAACAGTTAGGAGAATTCGTTCTTCAAAAATCAAAAACCAAAAATATCCTAGAAATTCTCTAGAAATCCATTGAAGCAAAAACTCAAGGAAGAGCTCGGATTGGATATTTTAGTGGTGATAATCCATCGAATTGGTGGATTAGATTCATTAACGTATTGTTTTTTTCCTTTAAACTCTATCATCAAGGAGCCAATCTTGAAAGTTATTTTAAAAGCTAATCAAAAGATGAGTTTTTTAAATTTAAATCAATACATGAAATCTTACATTAAGGTTTTAAAGCATTGAATATTGATTGAATTGTTGTTAATTTTATGATTTTAACACAATGAACATATGAAACCATGTAACTGATGAGCCCTAGTTTTTGATTACTTTGTGGGTTAAGTGATATTTTCTTAAAGCTTATAAATTATTGTATAGTTTTCTATGGCCTATTGAATGATGTAATAATTGTATTCAATTGATATTAAATTGGTTTTATATTGAAAATTATTTATTTAATTGACTTAGTTTCATTGAGTATTATAGTTTTTGAATTGAATTGATGTTCATGGCCGTGGGTAAGGGCCATATGATATTGAATTGGATGATTTAGCTATGGATTGAAGTGGTGATAGTGGATTGGTGGTACGCTGTCACGACCCAAATCGGGGACGCGACTGGCACCCACATTTACCCTCCTATGTGAGCGAACCAACCCATCTAAACCTTAACATTTCAAGATATATCAACAGAAAATAATGCGGAAGACTTAAACTCATTAATAAAACAATTCAAAACTATTATTAATATCCCCAAAATCTGGACGTCATCATCACAAGAACATCTATCTCAAATTACTAAACTAGGAATGTCTAAGAACAAAAATAACTAAAAAGCTAGTCCATGACGGAAGTTCAAGGCATCAAGACTTGAAGAAGAAGACCCAGTCCAAGCTAGAAGCATTAGCTCACCCTGAAGATCCGGTGTGACGAAGACTGGCTTGATTTACTGCTGAGTTGAAGTTGACGGAACGTTTGCTGCATTACACAAATAACAAAGAAGAAAACATAAAAGTAGGGGGTCAGTACAACCACAAGTACTGAGTAGATATCATCGGCCAACTCAAAATAGAAGATAATATATATCAAGTAATATTATAAATCTACTATAAACTCAACATGTAGCAGCAACAGGTATTATAATCGTCAATAATTACCATCAAGTTCATCCATGAGGGCTCAAGCCTCCATACCATACTCATTTGGGAATTAAGTTCATTATGTTGAGTATATTATCATCTTTCAAGATTCATTATCTTTCTTCCTCTTGTGTCAGTACGTGACACTCCGATTCCCTACCACTATGTGTAGGTACGTGACACTCCGATCCCCTATATGTGTCGGAACGTGACACTCCGATCCCCTATATGTGTCGGAACGTGACACTCCGATCCCCTATATGTGTCGGTACGTGACACTCCGATCCCCTATATGTTCCGGAACGTGACACTTCGATCCCCTATATCTATGTGTCGGTTCGTGACACCCGTCCCCCTAATACTATGTGTCGGAACGTGACACTCCGATCCACTATTACTATGTGTCGGAACGTGACACTCCGATCCACTAAATTCATTCTATCCGTTCATCAAGCCTTCTCTATACCAAGGCATCATCAATCCCATTATTTTAATTCATCAAGCCTTCTTTTATACCAAGGCATCATCATTAATATCGTAGATTAAAGTTTATTTCAAGATTTGGGATTCAATGGTTTTCATCATGCTTGTTTTATCAAAATCACATAATCATATTCATGCAAGCATACAATTAAGCATATAGACAGGTTTACAATGCTACCAATACATATCATGCGCTATTAAGAGTCTACTACGAATAGCATGAAATAAACCATAACCTACCTCCACTGAAGACTAGTGATCAAGCAAGAATTTTCCCCAAAGCTTTCTTCCTCTCGTTCAATCTCCATCAATTCGTTTCTCTTTTCTCTCTCTTGTTCTTTCTCTTTTGTTTTCTTATGTTCAAACCCTCTTTCCTTTACCCTAATTATCATATAATTAAGACTAAAAGAGGACAATAGAACCACCTAATTAACTTATGGTTACTTTTTTTAACCCCCAAGTAATTAGACTTATTAATATTAACCCTCAATCTTTATAATTAAGGAAAGAATAGTCCAAAACGACCCTTAAAACGTGTAGGGGAATCCTATTCTGCCTGGGATTTGCGCAACCTGTGATGGGCCGTCGTGCCTGCGACGGTCCGTCACACAGGTCGTCGCAGCCTCCCAAATTCCAGGTGAGCTGTGACGGCCCGTCACCCCAGTGACGGTCCGTCCTGCACCTCCGTCCTGACGGTCAGAAACTCGTTTCTCGTACCAAATTCTCAAAAGTTGAAGTGTTTTGCAACGGGAACTCACGACGGTTCGTCGTGGATGTGACGGCACATCCTGCAGGTTCGTCACAATTTACAGAGAGTCGATTTTCAGTATCCAATTTCAGAATTCTAAGTATCCTGGGACGAGACACCCTCGACGGTCCGTCGTGCCCATGACGGTCCGTCGTGGTGAGCGTCGTCTCAGCCAGTTTTTCCAGAAATAAAATCTGTTGCTCAAAACGACTAAACAGGTCGTTACAATAGATACCAATTTACCCATCGTTCGTCCCTGAACGATCAAAAGAAGAAAAACAATGGCGAAAAGGAGTACCTGAATCTGTAAACAGATGTGGGTATTTTTCTTGCATATCTGCCTCCTTCTCCCAAGTAGCTTCTTCAACCGGTCGATTCTTCCATTGGACCTTGATGGATGCAATTTCTCTCGACCTCAACTTGCAAACCTCTCTATCTAAAATAGCAACTGGTTCCTCCTCATAAGTCAAATTCTCATCAAGCAAAACTGAATCCCAACGGATGATGTAGTTTCCATCTCCGTGGTATCTTTTCAACATGGATACGTGAAATACCGGATGCACTCCGGACAGCCCTGGGGGCAAGGCTAATTCATACGCCACCTCCCCTATTCGCTTTAGTACTTCAAATGGTCCAATATACCTGGACTTAACTTACCTCTTTTACCAAACCGCATCACCCCTTTCATGGGTGTGAAACCTTCAACAAGACTTGTTCACCTTCCATGAACTCCAAGTCTCTAACCTTCCGGTCTGCATACTCCTTTTGTCCACTTTGCGCCGCTAGAAGCTTTTCTTGAATGCGCTTCACCTTATCTAACGAATTCCTCAAGAGGTCAGTACCCCAAGGTCTAACCTCAAATGCATCAAACCACCCAATGGGAGATCTACACCTCCTCCCATACAATGCTTCAAATGGAGCCATATCAATACTAGAGTGATAGCTATTATTGTATGAAAACTCTGCCAAAGGTAAGAAGCTATCCCAAATGCCACCAAACTCTATCACACATGCACGAAGCATATCCTCCAACACTTGAATCGTTCGCTCAGATTGACCATCGGTCTGAGGATGAAATGCAGTACTAAGGTCCAATCTAGTACCTAATTCAGCATGCAATGTTTTCCAAAACATAGAAGTAAACTGCGTACCCCTATCTGATATAATGGATAGTGGAACCCCATGCAATCGAACGATTTCTGAGATGTATATTTTTGCTAACTTCTCTGCATTGTAAGTAACCTTGACCGGAATGAAATGAGCAGACTTAGTTAACCTATCAATAATCACCCAAATGGAGTCATACTTACCCATTGTCTTTGGAAGGCCAACCACAAAGTCCATTGCGATTCTCTCCCACTTCCATTCAGGAAAGGGCATTCTCTGAAGTGTTCCTCCGGGCCTCTGGTGTTCATACTTCACTTGTTGACAGTTTGGACATTTGGCAACAAACTCAACAATGTCTCGCTTCATTCTACCCCACCAGAAGTGTTGCTTTAGGTCACGATACATCTTGGTTGCACCAGGATGTATAGAATATCCGAAACTATGAGCCTCCGTCAGAATAGTGTTGATCAAATCACCGATGCGGGGTACACATACCCTTCCCTTAATCCTCAAAACACCTTCCTCATCGATTGTTGCTTCTTTAGCCTCTCCTTGTAACACCTTATCTCGGATTCGACTTAGTTTCTCATCATCAAACTGTTTCTCCTTAATCTGGTCAAGAAAAGAAGATCTCGCCTCCACACAAGCTAACAATCCTCCCTTCTCATTTATTTCTAACCTCATAAGGTCATTAGCCAGAATCTGCACCTCTCTAGCCAATGGGCGTCTAGAAACTTGCAAATGAGCTAGACTTCCCATGCTTCCGGCCTTTCTACTCAAAGCATCCGCTACAACATTAGCCTTCCCCGGATGATACAAGATAGTGATGTCGTAGTCCTTCAGTAGTTCCATCCATCTCCTCTGTCTCAAGTTCAAATCTTTTTGAGTAAAGACATACTGAAGGCTACGATGATCCGTATAGATTTCACACTTAACCCCATATAAATAATGTCTCCATTGCTTTAGTGCAAATACTACCGCGACCAACTCCAAATCGTGGGTTGGATAGTTACGTTCATGCACTTTTAATTGTCTTGAAGCATAAGCAATCACGTTCTTCTCTTGCATTAGCACTGCACCCAAACCAGAATAGGATGCATCACAATAAACGACGAAGTTTTTACCTTCTACCGGCAAAGTAAGAATTGGTGCGGTAGTCAACAAGGTCTTAAGCTTCTGAAAGCTTTCCTCACATTCATCTGACCATACAAATGGAACATTCTGCTTCATCAAGTTCGTCAATTGGGAAGCAATAGCAGGGAATCCCTTGACGAATCGGCGGTAGTAACTAGCTAATCCAACAAAACTCCTTATTTCTGACACGTTTTTAGGTCTGACCTAATTCTTCACTGTCTCAATCTTAGATGGATCCACCATCACCCCATCTTTAGAAACCACGTGCCCCAAAAAGGACACTGAATCTAGCCAAAACTCACACTTGGAGAATTTCGCATAAAGCTTTTTCTTTCTCAACAACTCTAACACCATCCTAAAATGCTCCTCATGTTCCTTCTTACTCTTGGAGTATATCAGTATATCATCAATAAACACAATCACAAAGAGGTCCAAGTATGGCTTGAAAATCCCGTTCATCAAGCTCATGAAGGCAGCAGGGGCATTCGTAAGACCAAAGGACATTACCACAAATTCATAATGCCCATACCTAGTTCGAAAGGCAGTCTTTGGCACATCCGTTGCTCGTATTTTCAATTGGTGTTAACCAGACCTCAAGTCAATTTTAGAGAAGACACAAGCACCTTGTAACTGATCGAACAAGTCATCAATGCGGGGAATGGGGTACTTGTTCTTAATAGTTACTTTGTTCAGTTGTCTGTAGTCTATGCACATCCGAAAACTCCCATCCTTCTTCTTTACAAACAAAACCGGAGCACACCAAGGAGATGCACTTGGTCTAATGAAGCCTTTGCTCAACAACTCTTGAAGTTGTGCTTTTAACTCTCTTAACTCAGCGGGAGCCATTCTATAAGGGGGTATAGAAATGGGGCGAGTGCCCGGTTCCAAATCAATGCAAAAGTCGATATCCCTATCTGGTGGCATACCAGGAAGATCTGCAGGGAACACATCCAAAAACTCACGGACTACCGAAACTAACTCAATTGAAGGAACTTGAGTAGTGTCAACCTTGAGATGTGCCAAGAAAGCTAAACACCCCTTACTAACCATTTTCTTAGCACGAAGAAAGGAGATAATGCGCACCGGATTGGAAGTGTAGTCACCCTCCCACACTAACGGATCTGTCCCAGGCTTGGCTAACGTCACCGTTTTGGCATTACAATCCAAGATCGCAAAATTCGGAGAAAGCCAAGTCATACCCAGAATTACATCAAAGTCAACCATTTCTAAGATAACCAAATCTACATAAGTGTTGCTCCCCACAAAGTTCACCAAGCAAGACCTATATACCTTTTCAACTACCACAGACTCACCCACCGGAGTAGAAACACGAATAGGCATGTCAAGTAATTCACAACACAATTTAGACCATTAGCAAATGATGAAGATACATATGAAAACGTGGAGCCAGGGTCAAATAATACAGATGCCATGAAATCACAAACCAAAAGATTACCTGTGATAACAGCATCAGACGCCTCCGCTTCAGATCTCCCAGGGAAAGCGTAACAATGGGCCCTATCATTTGTTTGTCCGTTGCCCCTACCATGTTGTGTAGTAGTGGCTCCGTTTTGCCCATCACCTCTACCGTTTTGGTGACCACCATTACCTCGACCACCACATCCTCCAGAAAAGCGGCCTCTACCATGACCACCTCTAACTCTAGCTATTGGGGGTCTGTAACTCTGTTTTGGACAATTCCTCCTAATATGTCCAATCTCCCCACATCCATAGCACTCTCTGGAGTCAGGCATAGGTCTCTCGGAGTAGTGTTGACCGTTCTGAGGTGGACCCCCAACTACAGTCTGTAGTGAAGACTGAATTGGTCGAACTGAGTGACCTCCGGAGTTCTGTCCTCTAGAATAAGAACCATTAAACTCACCTCCCCTTCGAAACCTTTTTGATGTCGATGTCGTGGTAAAGTAATCTGATTTCACTCCTTCAACCTCTATCACAAAGTCTACCACCTCTTGGAAGGATGTTGCCGTTGCCGCTATCTGTAAGGATGAAATCCGCAATTCTGACCTCAACCCCTTCACAAAACGGCGGATCCGTTCTTGTGGACTGAAACAAAGTTGGGTGGCATACCTTGATAAAGCACGAAACTTAGCCTCGTATGCGTTGACCGTCATCCTACCTTGCTCGAGACTCAAGAACTCATCCCTTTTTCTATCTCTCAAAGTCCTTGGGATATACTTCTCCATAAACAGGGTAGAGAATGATTTCCAAGTCATAGGTGGTGCCTCTGTTGGTTGACACTCAACATGTGATCGCCACCACATTTTGGCGTTTCCTTGAAACTGATAGCTCACGAACTCAACGCCAAACCCTTCTACTATACCCATCTTGTGTAGTAGCTCATGACAATCAACCAGAAAATCGTAGGCATCCTCTGATTCTGCGCCCTTAAAGACTGGAGGTTTCAATTTCAAGAACTTACTGAAAAGTTCATGCTGATCATTTTTCATAATAGGCCCAGTAGTCAGACGTGGAAATGTTCCTATTCCCAATGATGCATCCATGCGGGGAGCCATAGTAGCCGCATGTCGTACCTCTGAAACCGGAGGTGTTGGTGCAGAAACCACTGGAGGTGCCTGACCGTGATCAGATAACCCGCTAAGATAAGCGAGAACCTGATTGATCATCTCTAAGGTAGGTTGGGGTGGCAATTCCTCATTCTGCTCTTGTTCAGTTTCCCCTTCCTCACCCTTTCTTACTACCTCCTCAGTCGGTGGAGGAGTCACCTCCCTAGCATCAGATGGACTAGGTGCTCGTTCTCTTCCTCTAGAGGACGTCCTCCCACGACCTCTACCACGGCCTCTTGCCGCTGCTCTTCCTCGAGCCACAGCCCCAATGGCTGGCTCAGCCGTTTTTTGCCTTTCCGTTGTTGCTGCTGGTGCGGTCGTTGCTCTAGTTCTAACCATCTGCGAAATAGAGTGAAGATGGTCAGATACCAATTTGTATCACCTAGATACCAATTGGACTCAAGTAGTAGCACGAAAGAAAGAATGAAAGATTGGAATTTTCCTAAAGTCTTATAGCCTCTCAAGGAAAAGTAAAGGCGTCCCCCTACCGTTCCTTAAGACTCTACTAGACCTGTTCTTGTGTGATGAGACCAATGAACCTAATGCTCTGATACCAAGTTTGTCACGACCCAAATCGGGGACGCGACTGGCACCCACATTTACCCTCCTATGTGAGCGAACCAACCCATCTAAACCTTAACATTTCAAGATATATCAACAGAAAATAATGCGGAAGACTTAAACTCATTAATAAAACAATTCAAAACTATTATTAATATCCCCAAAATCTGGACGTCATCATCACAAGAACATCTATCTCAAATTACTAAACTAGGAATGTCTAAGAACAAAAATAACTAAAAAGCTAGTCCATGCCGGAAGTTCAAGGCATCAAGACTTGAAGAAGAAGACCCATTCCAAGCTAGAAGCATTAGCTCACCCTGAAGATCCGGTGTGACGAAGACTGGCTTGATTTACTGCTGAGTTGAAGTTGACGGAACGTTTGCTGCATTACACAAATAACAAAGAAGAAAACATAAAAGTAGGGGGTCAGTACAACCACAAGTACTGAGTAGATATCATCGGCCAACTCAAAATAGAAGATAATATATATCAAGTAATATTATAAATCTACTATAAACTCAACATGTAGCAGCAACAGGTATTATAATCGTCAATAATTACCATCAAGTTCATCCATGAGGGCTCAAGCCTCCATACCATACTCATTTGGGAATTAAGTTCATTATGTTGAGTATATTATCATCTTTCAAGATTCATTATCTTTCTTCCTCTTGTGTCGGTACGTGACACTCCGATCCCCTACCACTATGTGTAGGTACGTGACACTCCGATCCCCTATATGTGTCGGAATGTGACACTCCGATCCCCTATATGTGTCGGTACGTGACACTCTGATCCCCTATATGTGCCGGAACGTGACACTCCAATCCCCTATATCTACGTGTCGGTTCGTGACACCCGTCCCCCTAATACTATGTGTCGGAACGTGACACTCCGATCCACTATTACTATGTGTCGGAACGTGACACTCCGATCCACTAAATTCATTCTATCCGTTCATCAAGCCTTCTCTATACCAAGGCATCATCAATCCCATTATTTTAATTCATCAAGCCTTCTTTTATACCAAGGCATCATCATTAATATCGTAGATTAAAGTTTCTTTCAAGATTTGGGATTCAATGGTTTTCATCATGCTTGTTTTATCAAAATCACATAATCATATTCATGCAAGCATACAATTAAGCATATAGACAGGTTTACAATGCTACCAATACATATCATGCGCTATTAAGAGTCTACTACGAATAGCATGAAATAAACCATAACCTACCTCCACCGAAGACTAGTGATCAAGCAAGAATTTTCCCCAAAGCTTTCTTCCTCTCGTTCAATCTCCCTCAATTCGTTTCTCTTTTCTCTCTCTTGTTCTTTCTCTTTTGTTTTCTTATGTTCAAACCCTCTTTCCTTTACCCTAATTATCATATAATTAAGACTAAAAGAGGACAATAGAACCACCTAATTAACTTAAGGTTACTTCTTTTAACCCCCAAGTAATTAGACTTATTAATATTAACCCTCAATCTTTATAATTAAGGAAAGAATAGTCCAAAACGACCCTTAAAACGTGTAGAGGAATCCTATTCTGCCTGGGATTTGCGCAACCTGTGACGGGCCGTCGTGCCTGCGACGGTCCGTCACACAGGCCGTCGCAGCCTCCCAAATTCCAGGTGAGCTGTGACGGCCCGTCACACCAGTGACGGTCCGTCCTGCACCTCCGTCCTGACGGTCAGAAACTCATTTCTCGTACCAAATTCTCCAAAGTTGAAGTGTTTTGCAACGGGAACTCACGACGGTTCGTCGTGGATGTGACGGCACGTCCTGCAGGTCCGTCACAATTTACAGAGAGTCGATTTTCAGTATCCAATTTCAGAATTCTAAGTATCCTGGGACGAGACACCCTCGACGGTCCGTCGTGCCCATGACGGTCCGTCGTGGTGACCGTCGTCTCAGCCAGTTTTTCCAGAAATAAAATCTGTTGCTCAAAACGACTAAACAGGTCTTTACATACGCTATCCTAATACTCTTTTTTCTTTATGTTAATTATACTAGAATTATGTTGTAATTGGTATGGTACACTTATGGTGGCGGTGCTATGTGCTTTACTTGCAAATGATGTGGCCTTGTCGGCGTTATTTTATGTATTATGATGATAATGACCTTGTCGTCAGTACTTGAAGTATTATGATGATTAGTGATTTATATTAAGTATGATTATGTTCTTCTACATGTGATTATGTGAAAGTATGTGTTTTTTCTATTGATGTTTTTAGGTTATCATGTTAAACTATTAATATTTCTTTGAATGTGTAGTCTTAGAGTTGATGTATGATTGTTCCTACTGGTCTATATGAGTCTATCATGGTTATATTGATGATGTTATAGTAATGTATAGGATGACATAAAGATGACAAGGGTCATTCCTAAAGTTCTTGAAAGAATGACATGTTATATTTAATAAAGTAAATATGTTTGGTCTTGTTTTAGTAGACTTGTGTCCAATACTTGATACATGTATAAATGATATGTGAATATGAGATGTCTTGAATAGGAAATCTAAGTGCAATCTTTTCATGTATGAATGAATGATATGTGAGATGTTAATTAATGTTAATAAGGTCATGTACGTTGAACCTTAAACCTCGTGGTATGGTTATGAACCTTGAGGTCAAGAACCGTAATGGTAGCCATAATGTAATGAATGATGGCCTTAAAATTTATCGGCTAGAATGGTATCATATCATCCTTAGATAAGTCATAATGAGCTATCTTTGTCGCCATTATAAGGTAGCCCTAGTGCACCTCTTTGGTAGAGTGAATGTGATTGGGTTATGAACTAGATATAGAGCCTCTTCATGTGATCCTTTAATGTTAATTACTCTATGAGAACAAAGGCTAGAACCGAGTGAGTATATTATTGGAAGTAGCTCTACTTGAGACGGAGACTAGAGTAAAATGTGTCTCTACTTGAAAATGAGACCAGAGTACGTAAAAGCCCTTCATATTCCTTTACAATGTACAACTACTTGAGAATGAGACTAGAGTACATACAAACCCTTCATATTCCTTAATCATGTGCCTACATGGGATGTGTCCTAGTTCTACGCTTGGAAAGTAAAACACCTTTCATCGGAGTAGGTTAGAACTCTGTATTCCATATTTAGCTATCATGATATAGGTCGGTTATTGAATATTCTCAGAATATGTGATACCTATATGAATTATAGAAGGTCTATGAAGCGTAGGGGGTGGAATGGGACACTATTTAGACATTGTGCAATAGGCTTTGAAGAGGATAGTTAGAGTCCCTAGATCTTGTCAAAGACCATTACTTGAATGTCCTTTATGTGATGAATGAGTCTTAAATGAACTAATAAATTTAATGACTTAATTTAAGAAAGTATGTTTAATGAATAAGTACTTATATAGAGTTAATAAGGGTTGTCTAGTTGATGTGTGAAGGGGCCATAGGGATGGTCACTTTGTATCTTACCTAGATAAGTCTTAAGAATGACTCTAGTTAGGAAAGTTGGTTTATTATGTAGATATGATCCTATCATAGGTAGTCTTAAGGATTATTTAGGTAATCTTTAAGAGGTCAATCATAGATATTATCTTTCTGATTTACTTAAGTATTTTTATTACCTTTGGAAGGGAGAATGTCATAGTATATGTATAATATTGTATTAAGTGAGAACGATTCTATCGTAGTTTGTCTATAGGATATCTTAAGGTGCGTGTAAGTGATTGTATGGGAGGTCTCTTAACAACTCACTTAAGTGAATCTTAGAATCACCTTTGGTAGGAGGATCCCATGTTCATGTGGTCGGCATCTTGTAAGTGTGTTTATGTTATTATAGGTGGTCCTAAGGATCATTTATGTGTGCCTAGAGAGGGTGTATGAGCGATCTCTGTTTCTCTTACATAAGTTAGTCTTAGGATATCTTTTAGTGATAGGATTGCATGCTAGAATATATCCCTTGTAAAGTTGAGAAACTTCACAGTAACAGTGAAGTTAGTTCATTGTAACTTGGCATTAGTTTACTGTAATGTTGCTAAATATGTGAGTAATTTTCTAAGTGATTTCTTATGTGTTTCTACGATGTAAATTTTTTTTCTTATGATTATGACATGATATTTAAGACAAAAAGATACATATTTCCAATAAATATCAATTTTCATGATTTTTATGCATTATTCCATACTTAGTACATATGTTTGTATTCATTCCATGCTTTTATCAATCTCTAAAGTGATTCATAGGTTAAGGTTCTTTTGGAGAGCTAATATTGTATTAGAGGACCGTTCAAGCAAGTAGAAGTATGTCCTCATTCGCTTGAGGGCATAGATGTCATTGCTTTCTCTTTTGAAGTATTGTAATAAACTAGTAGTACTATATTTCTTTGTGTATTGGACTTGTCCCAAAATATTCTTCTGTCTAAGATTTGATGAAATGAGACTTAGTGTTTCCTATGAGTTTTATATGAAATATATTTTAAGGACTTATAGAATATTTGTGAAAAGTTTTAAATCCGCACTACTTTTCATATGTTTATATGCGACGAACGATACAGAAGGGATTGTATAAGACCTCCGAGAGGTTAAGTACGCTGGTTGAAAATCCTTGATTGACCCTAAGTACTAGTGTGTGGTCTTGGGATGTAACATGCTTGTTATCAGAGCATAGGTTATGAAAGTGGTCTTAGGAATAATAAAGTCTCATCAAGTCACATCTAGTAGAGTCTTGACCATCGATGTAATTTGCAACACATCTATAAGCGAGAGTCTATAAGATGATTGAGTTTATCTTCTTTTCTACTCCTATGTCGTGCCGTGAGTAAAAGTTATGAGTAGTCGTTTCTTATGGTTTTCGTTGTGTTTCTAGGAAGATGAATACGAGGACACTTACTAGGAGAGTCGAGGAGAATGAAGTGAATGAGGAGATTCCTCCTCAAGTTGACCAAGTTGAGCAAGTTTCTCAAAGTGATCAAGTCCCTAATGTGGGTCGAGGTCAGGATTTTCCGGTGGTTCCCTCGGAAATACTAATGGGAAGATTAGAGAGAATTTGATTACTTTAGCCCGAGCTTTGACTACCCAAGCGAATATGAGTATTGCACCTAGAGTGAATGTTGTGGAGAGCAATATAAAGTATAGATTTAGTGAATTTGTGAGGACGAATCCTCCTATTTTTGTATGCTCTAAGGTGGGAGAGGATCCCTAAGAGTTTCTAGATGAGGTGTATAAGATATGCATGGTAGTGACTTCTAGGGAGAAGGCAGAGTTGGTTTTGTACCAATTGAAAGATCTTACTCAAGTATGTTACACACAATGGAAAGGCAATAGACCTGTTAAGTCGGGTCCTATAGAGCACGAGGAATTCAAGGAGGCTTTCTTAGGAAAGTACTTTCCCCGTGAGAGGAGGGAAGTAAAGGTTGAATAGCTCATTAATCTCAATCAACGAACATGAGTGTGGAAGAGTAGTCGTTGAAGTTCACTATGTTATCTAAATATGCTCTATCTTTGGTGTCTAATACTAGGGATTATATGAGTAGGTTTGTGTTTGATTTTGCGGACCTTGCTAAAAAAGAATGTCGTACGATATTGCTACATGATGATATAACCTTATCTAGACTTATGGTTTATGGTCAATACATATAGGAGTCCAAACTTAAGAGGATGTCTAGACATTTGAAGAGGAGTGTACCAACTGAGCAAGATCAACCTAGGTTCAATAAAAGTGTTTAAAATCAAGATGGACCTAGTGCTTTTAAGGTTAAACTTGAGAAATGAGGTGGTTCAAAAATGGCTAGCCTACATATGCTACTTGTGGGAAGACACACTTTAGGAAATGTCTATGAGGTACCGAGAATTGCTTTAGATGTGGTAAAGATGCACATAAAGTAAGGGATAGTCCTACAATATATGGTAAGAAAGTTGCTCCGAATGTTCAAAGGATGATATTTCAAAAGCGAAGGTTCGTTTCTATGCACTCCGTGCAATATGATCAAAGACGGATGATGATGATTATGATGGTAAGTCCTTGTGTTTTTTTAGAGTATGAGTTCCTTCTAAGTGGGGAAGTATGGTGAGTAGTGGAGTTTTGATTCATTTTATCTTCGCTTCTATTCAACTCAAGCTTGAGAATAGAATGTTATAGAAGTATGTTGCACGTGCATTGTGTTTAGGGGTCTTGTTGAAATTGAATTTCATTGATTCCTTACATTTTGCATTAAATGAAGTTATGATTATGTTGTAACATTTTCTTATGTGATTGTATCTTGCATATTATTAGGTTTCCATCATGAATTGCCTAAAAGATGCACTTTTAGAAATATTTCATAATTTACTGTAATGAAGTACCTGCTAACAGTGGGATTTTTCAAAATTTGACTAATTCATTCTTTGGTGGAAAATTATGGTAAGGTGGTTAGAACTGATGTATATGAGAATGATATTGAAATAAAAAATGATATTTTTTTTGAATGAAGGATGTGAGTTTTATGGCATGATGAGTTGTATATTTTTTTTATAGTGTCTTGTTGTGTTGTGATGCTCTTGATTATTTGAAATTGATGTTTTCATAGATGTTTGTGTTCTATAAGATGTTATGTGGTATCATCATAAGCTGTTAAGTTGAATCTCTATTCTTGGAAGTGTTCGGAGGGTGGAAACTATTATTCAAGCACGAATGGTGTGCATGCGAGGGAGAATATAATACCTTGAAAAGGACTTATGTGAAGCTAGAGAGTAACATGGTTTTCATGAAGGTATAAGGTCCTTAAATTGTCAAGTAAGTGATATTGTCTTAATTCTTATGTTCTTGTGTAGTTTTCTATGGACTATTGAATGATGTAATATTTGTATTAAATTGATGTCTAATTGGTATTATATTGATAAATCTATATTGACTTGACATAGATTAATTTAATATTATAGATATCTATTGAATTGATGTTCATGGCCGTGGGTAAGGGACTTATGCTATTGAATTTCATCATATCAGCTATGGATTGAAGTGCTGAGAATGGATTGGTGGTACTCTGCCCTAATAGCCCTTATTTTATGATAATTAGACTAAAATTATGTTTTTATTGGTATGGTCCACTTACGGTGGTTGTGCAATGTTGTTTACTTGCAAATTATGTGGCCTTGTAAGCGCTATTTTATGTATTATGATGGTCATGGCCTTGTCGGCATGTTATGATGATTTTTGTAGTGATTTATATGAAGAATGATCATTTTATTCTACATGTGATTATGTGAAAGTATTTGTTCTTCGATTGATGTTGCTAGGTGATCATGTTAGACTATGATTATGTCTTTGTATGTGTAGTGTGAAAGTTGATGCAATATTTTTCATATTTGACTATATGAGTCTATAATTGTTATATTTATGACGTTAAAGTTATGTATAGGATGACATAAATCTTATAAGGGTAATTTCTAAGTACTTCAAATAATTATATGCTATATGTAATAAAGTAAAGTATGATGGGTCTTGTTTTGGTAGACTTTTGTTCGTTACTTGATACATGTATCAATGATATGTGAATATGAGATTTCTTGACAAAGGTAATCTTAGTGCACCCTGTTCGTGTATCAATGAATGAAATATGATACCTTAAATGATGTTAATAATGTCATGCATGTGGAACCTTAAACCTAGTGGTAAGTGTATGAACCTTGAAATCGAGATTCGTAATGATATATTTCATGTAATGAATGATGGACTTAGGGTTTATTGTGATTATTGGAATCATATCATCCTTAGGAAAGTCATAATGATCTTCGTTTTTCGCCACTGTAAGATAGCCCTAGTGGACCTCTTTGGTAGGGTTCATGTGATTGGGTTATGAAATAGATATGGAACCTCGTCATGTGATCCTTTAATGTGAATTACTCCATGAGAACAAATGCTAGCACCGAGTGAGTATGTTATGGGAAGTAGCTCTACTTGAGATGGTGACTAAAAGCCCTTCATATTCCTTCACCATGTTCCTACATAGGATATGTCTAACATCTACCCTTGGCAAGTAGAACACCTTCCATCGGAGTAGGTTAGAACTCTTGATTCGATGTTTAGCTATCATGGTCTATGTCGGTTATTTCCTATTCAAATCCTTTGGGATACCTATTAGCATTAGAGTCTATTAAGTTTAGGTGGTGATATGGGAAACTATCTAGACATTTCACAATAGGCTTTGATGATGTGAGGGAGAGTCCCTAGGTCTTGTCAAAGACCATAACTCGAATGCCCTTTATGTGATGAATGAGTCTTAAATAAACTAGTGAATATATGACATAAGTTAATAAAGTATGTTAAATGAAAAAGTACTTAACAAGAGCGATTAAGGATTTTGTAGTTAAGGTGTGAATGAGGCATATGAATGGTCACTTCCTATCTTACCTACATAGGTATTAAGAATGACTATAGTTAGGGATTTTTGTGGATTATGTAGACTTGATCCAAATTTTGGTAGTGTTAAGGATAATTTAAGTCATCTTGAAGAGGTCAATCATGGATGTTTTCTTCTTGATTTACTTAAGTAAGTCTATTAATAATCCCTGGAAGGGAGCATGTAATAGTATATGTATGCTATAGTATTAAGGTAGAATGTTTCTATCTTAGCTAGTCTATAGGATCTATTAAGTGTGTGCGTAAGGGATTGTATCGGCGGTCGCTTCACAACTCACTTAAGTGAACCATGGAATCGCCTTTGGCAGGAGGATCTCATGTTCATATTGTTGGTGTCTTGTAAGTGTGTATATCATTATAGGTGGTCTTAAGGGTCATTTAGGTGTGCCTAGAGAGGGTGTATGGGCAGTCTCTCTTTGTCTTACTCAAAGTGAGTCTTAGGATCGCTTTTAGTGCAAGAATCGCATGCTAGAAAGTATCCCTTGTGAAGTTGAGAAACATCACTGTAACAATGAAGTTTGTTCATTGTACCATGGCATGAGTTTATTGTAATGTTGCTAAAAATGAAAATAATTGTCTAAGTTATTTGTTATGTGCCTGTAAGGTATTAAATGTCGTTGTTATGCTTATTACATGATATTTAATTCAAAAATATGCATATTTTCAATAAATGTCCGTTTTCATGATTTTTATCCATTATCTCAACCTTAGTGCATGTATTTGTAATAATTCAATGCTTTCATCTATCTCTAAAGTGATTCATAGGTGAAGGTTACTTTTGAGAGTTAAGCTTTGATGAGAGGACCATTCAAACAAGTTGAAGTATGTCCTCATTCGACTCATGGGCATAGATGTCTTTTATTTGTCTTTTGAAGTATTGTACTAGACTAACTAGCACTATATTTATATTGTGCATGGGCCGTGTCGCTATGTACTTTTGTGTCTATGATTTGATGAAATGAGACATTGTATTTACTCTGAGTTTTATATGGAAAATATTTTTAAAACATATAGAATGTTGTTAAATGTTTTAATTCCGTACTACTTTACATATCTTTATATCCGAGAGGTCAAGTATGCCGGTTCCAAATCCGAGTGTGGCCATAATTTCTAAGGTGTGGTCTTGGGATGTGACGGAAGCAAATTACACTTCAAACTCACATAGGTGATTTCTAACTCTGTCATCTCGTAGCTACACAATTTGGTCAAATCTTCAAAATATAGCAAAACATTAAAAACCTTAAGCTTTATTAAATCATTAAAAACCCTAAAAGTCTTAACCTTAATCCTAAACATTGTCATCATAACGAGAATGGATTGAGTGTATTGACAATGTGGAATCATCAATCACAACTTGTTTGGTCTCCCTGAATCTAGATCTTGGGATCTCCAGCATACTTGAGAGAGTTACCGCCACATTAACCTGTCCTAATCCCTAAACCCACTCTCTCACCACGCCTTTCCTTAGTGGATCTGGCATATTATTGATTGACTTCACATAGTCAATTGTGATAATTTCACCAGAGAGTTGTG
This sequence comes from Solanum peruvianum, assembly GCA_027705065.1. Lineage (NCBI taxonomy): Eukaryota > Viridiplantae > Streptophyta > Magnoliopsida > Solanales > Solanaceae > Solanum > Solanum peruvianum. The sequence goes on along the minus strand of JAKWJD010001765.1, from coordinate 27,991,651 downwards.
GTCTTACGCTGTTATGTCTCTTCTGTATATGACCAGACTTTTTAGTTTTTAATGGTGCTCCTTACCCTACCTAGTGCTGCTTGACAATCACAATGTATGCAAATGAGTCACACAAGTTTGGGCCAAAATGAAATACCCTTTAAAAAATTCTGCAGCCATTCAGCCTTTTCAACAGTCTTATCTAAGGAAACAAATTAAGATTCCATTATGGAGCGAGCGATATTTAGTTGTTTGGATGATTTCCAAGAGACTCCTCCTCCACCAAGTGTAAACACATAACGACTTGTGGATTTTACTTCATTGGACTGATGATCAAATTTGCATCACTATATCCTTTATTAAAGTAAAAATATTTATTATAATTCAAAACATAGTGTTAGGTCTGTTTCAAATATCCCAACACACATTTCATTGCCATCCAGTGAGTTTAATTTGGATTACTAGTGATTCCACTCAGCTTTCTAATTGCACATGCTATATCTGGGAGCAAACAATTCATAATGTATATCAAAGTTCCCAGCACTATGGCATATTCCAATTGAGATTCAATTTATCCGTCATTCTTTTGAAATGTAAACCTTAAATAAATTGGAGTTTTGAAAACATTAAAATTCAATCAGTAACTCCTAAGTCCTTCATATCGAACTTGTTGGACAACATGGAATGAGTAACATTTATATCGTCAATATTTTTACTCATTATTAACATTTTATCAACATAGAGACAAACAATCACTTCATGATTTAGAATGTTTTTAATGTAATAGACTTATCATATTCGTTAATCTTGAATCCATTTGCAAATATTGTTTGATAAAATTTAGTATGCCACTGTTTTGGTGCTTTCTTGAGCTCATAAAACAACTTCACATGTCTTCACAATATATAATCTTTACCACGAACTACAAACTATTTTGGTTGTTCCATATAAATTTATTCCTCGAACTCTCCATTTAAGAAGGTTATTTTTACATCAATTTTGTGAATTTTAAGATCATACACTTCTGCTAGTTCTATTAACATCCTAATTGATGTTATCTTTGTTACTGGAGAGCGTGTGTCAAAGAAGTGTAGGCCTTTCTTTTGTCTGTATCCTTTGACTACAAGTCTAGCCTTATATTTCTCAATAGTTCTATCACCTTTCATTTTCCTTTTAAATATCCACTTTGATCCTAAAGGTTATTTCCCTAGGAAAGATCATCTAACTCCTAAGTATGATTGCTTAAAATTGATTACATCTCACTATTGACGGCTTCTTTCCAGCAATTTGACTGAGAAGAAGACTGATCTACTTCAAATGTGTAACGATCATTTCAAAAACCAGTGCCACAAAATATGATTCGAAAGAGCTAACTTTCCGTTGGCGACTTCTATGCATAGGATCCTCACCAGGTAGTGTATTTTCCATTGATTCTTCTCGTAGTTCATTTAGATATTTGACATATGACTCACATTCTATTTTATACATATAAATTTGTTAATGAAACTTTGCGTTGTATAACTCAATCTTCATATTAACATGAAGCTTTAGATTTGTGAACATCAAACTTGCAGGTCTTACTGTTCACATCATATCCAATTATTACACAACCTACCTCTTAGGGTCAAATTTTCACCCTTTTGGGTAAAGTAAACTCTATCTTGTCTAGACACCTCCACACTTTGAAATATTTCAAGTTTGGTTTCCTTTTTTTTCCATAACTCATATTGAATTGATTGTGTTTTGTTGTAGTGTATGTCACACCCCTTTTTCGCGCAGCGACGTAAGGGTTTTTCCAATTTAAGTGACGTTATTAATTAAGGGATTATTTTAGTATTTTCAGAGTCGCCACTTGGAATTGAGTTACGGTGTTCCAAGTCACCTTTTATTTAATCCCTAATCAAAAAGGAAATGACTCTTTGTTTGGTCTGCGAACCAGTTCGGGTAAGGAATTCTATTGACCAAGGGGATGGTGTTAGGCATCCCTCGAGTCCCGTGGTTCTAGCACGGTCACTTTATGGACTTCTATGACTTAAACTAATTTTTGAATATTGCATTATTAAGATAACTGTATTTACCCTCATTCTTTTGATTTATATTAACATATTTAAAACTGCACTATTTTATAAACATGTGAAGTTTTTACACATTTTTATTAATTATTTATTTATTTTTCAAGCTTTAAGCATTACCCCGCTTCTTAATTTCTTTTTTTTTAATTGTATTTTTGTTTTATTTTTTACACTGATTTTCATCTTTTTCTTTTCTTACCCTTTTTAATAGTTTTTTTTACGATAATAATAAAATATTTCACATATTTTTAACACTATACTTTTTGTATTTGTCACGACCCAAATCGGGGACGCGACTGGAACCCACATTTACCCTCCGATGTGAGCGAACCAACCCATCTAAACCTTAACATTTCAAGATATTTCAACAGAAAATAATGCGGAAGACTTAAACTCGTTAATAAAAATTACTCAAAACTATTATTAATATTCCCAAAATCTGGAAGTCATCATCACAAGAACATCTATCTCAAATTACTAAACTAAGAATGTCTAAAAAGCTAAAAACAAGTAAAAGCTAGTCCATGCCGGAAGTTCAAGGCATCAAGACTTGAAGAAGGAGACCCAGTCCAAGCTAGACGCATTAGCTCACCCTGAATTTCCGATGAAGTGAAGACTGGCTTGATCTATTACTGAGTCGAAGTTGACGGAACGTTTGCTGCATAACACAAATAACAAAGGGAACATAAAAGTAGGGGGTCAGTACAACCACACGTACTGAGTAGATATCATCGGCTAACTCAAAATAGAAGATAATATATATCAAGTAATATTATAAATCAACTATAAACTCAACATGTAGCAACAACAAGTATCATAATCGTCAATAAATACCATCAAGTTCATTCATGAGGGCTCAAGCCTCATTACCATACTCATTTGGGAATTAAGTTCATTATGTTGGGTATATTATCTTCTTTCGAGATTCATTATCTTTCTTCCTCTTGTGTCGGTACGTGACACTCCGATCCCCTACCACTATGTGTCGGAACGTGACACTCCGATCCCCTATATGTGTCGGAACGTGACACTCCGATCCCCTATATGTGTCGGAACGTGACACTCCGATCCCCTATATGTGTCGGTACGTGACACTCCGATCCCCTATATCTACGTGTCGGTTCGTGACACCCGTCCCACTAATACTATGTGTCGGAACGTGACACTCCGATCCACTAATATTCATTCCATCCGTTCATCAAGCCTTCTCTATACCAAGGCATCATCAATCCCATTACTTTAATTCATCAAGCCTTCTTTTATACCAAGGCATCATCATTAATATCATAGATTAAAGTTTCTTTCAAGATTTGGGATTCAATGGTTTTCATCATGCTTGTTTTATCAACATCACATAATCATATTCATACAAGCATACAATAAGCATATAGCAGGGTTTACAACATCATCAACACATATTATTCACTATTAAGAGTTCACTACGAATATCGTAACGTAAAACCATAACCTACCTCCACCGAAGAATTGGAATCCACAAGAAATTTCCCAAGCTTGCTATTCTCCTCAACCAATTCGATCGATCTGCTCTCTCTCTTTCTGTTCTTTCTCTTTTGTTTTATTCAAACCCTCTTTCCTTTACCCTAATTAATCATATAATTAAGTGTGAAAAAGGACAATAAAACCCCACTAATTCACTTAAGGTTACCCCTTTTAACCCCTAAGTAATTAGACTTATTAATGTTACCCTTCAATCCTTATAATTAAGGAAAGAATAATCAAAAACGACCCTTAAAACGAGGAAAGAAATCCTAAACTGCCTGGGACTGCACAACCTGTGACGGGCCGTCGTGGGTGCGACGGTCCGTCGCACAGGCCGTCGTGCCTCCCCAGTCTTCAGGTGAGCTGTGACGGCCCGTCACCCCTGTGACGGTCCGTCCTGCACCTCCGTCCTGACGGTCAGGAACTCGTTTTCTTGAACCGAATTCGCAAAAGTTGAAGTGTTTTGCAACGGAAACTCACAACGGTTCGTCGTGGGTGTGACGACTCGTCCTGCAGGTCCGTCACAATTTACAGAGAGTCGATTTTCAGTACCCGATTTTCAAACTTCTAAGTGTCATGGAACGGACCTCTGTGACGGACCGTCGGGCCTATGACGGTCCGTCGGGGTGTCCGTAGTTTTGGCCTGTTTTTCCAGAATTTCGTTCTGCTGCTCAAAACGACTACACAGGTCGTTACAATAGATACCAATTTACCCATCGTTCGTCCCCGAACGATCAAAAGAAGAGACACAGTGGCGAAAAGGAGTACCTGAATCTGTAAACAGATGTGGATATTTTTCTTGCATATCTGTCTCCTTCTCCCAAGTAGCTTCTTCAACCGGTCGATTCTTCCATTGCACTTTGATGGATGCAATCTCTCTCGACCTCAGCTTGCGAACTTCTCTATCTAATATAGCAACCGGTTCCTCTTCATAAGTCAAGTTCTCATCCAACAAAACTGAATCCCAGCGGATAATGTAGTTTCCATCTCCGTGGTATCTCTTCAACATGGATACATGGAACACCGGATGCACTCCGGACAGCCCTGGGGGCAAGGCTAATTCATAAGCCACCTCCCCTATTCTCTTAAGCACTTCAAATGGTCCAATATACCTTGGACTTAACTTACCTCTTTTACCAAACCGCATCACCCCTTTCATGGGCGAAACCTTCAACAAGACTTGTTCACCTTCCATGAACTCCAAGTCTCTAACCTTTCGGTCTGCATACTCCTTTTGTCTACTTTGAGCCGCTAAAAGCTTTTCTTGAATAGCTTTCACCTTCTCCATAGAATCTCTCAACAGGTCAGTCCCCCAAGGTCTAACTTCAAAGGCATCAAACCAAACAATGGGAGATCTACACCTCCTCCCATACAATGCTTCAAATGGAGCCATGTCGATACTAGAGTGATAACTATTATTGTATGAAAACTCTGCCAAAGGTAAGAAACTATCCCAATGGCCACCAAACTCTATCACACATGCGCGAAGCATATCCTCCAAAACTTGAATCGTTCGCTCAGACTGACCATCGGTCTGAGGATGAAATGCAGTACTAAGGTCCAATCTAGTACCTAATTCAGCATGCAATGTTCTCCAAAACTTAGAAGTAAACTGCTTACCTCTATCTGATATGATTGAGAGTGGAACTCCATGCAACCGAACGATTTCTGAGATGTAGATCTTGGCTAACTTCTCTGCATTGTAGGTCACCTTGACAGGAATGAAGTGAGCAGACTTAGTTAACCTATCAACAATCACCCAAATAGAGTCATACTTACCCAATGTCTTTGGAAGACCAACCACAAAGTCCATTGCGATTCTCTCCCACTTCCATTCAGGAATGGGCATTCTCTGAAGTGTTCCTCCGGGCCTTTGGTGTTCATACTTTACTTGTTGACAATTTGGACACTTGGCAACAAACTCAACAATATCTCGCTTCATTCTACTCCACCAGAAGTGTTGCTTTAGGTCGCGATACATCTTGGTTGCACCAGGATGTATAGAATATCCGCAACTATGAGCTTCTGTAAGAATAGTGGTGATCAAATCATCGATGCGGGGTACACATACTCTTCCCTTGATCCTCAAAACACCTTCCCCATCGATTATTGCTTCCTTAGCCTCTCCTTGCAACACTTTATCTCGAATTCGCCTTAGTTTCTCATCATCAAACTGTTTCCCCTTAATTTGATCAAGAAAAGAGGATTTTGCCTCTACACAAGCTAACAATCCTCCCTTCTCGTTTATTTCTAACCGCATAAGGTCATTAGCCAAAATCTGCACTTTTCTAGCCAATGGGCGTCTAGAAGCTTGCAAATGAGCTAGACTTCCCATACTTCCGGCCTTTCTACTCATAGCATCTGCCACAACATTAGCCTTCCCCGGATGATACAAAATAGTGATGTCGTAGTCCTTCAGTAGTTCCATCCATCTCCTCTGTCTCAAGTTCAAGTCTTTCTGAGTGAAGACATACTGTAGGCTACGATGGTCCGTATAGACTTCACACTTAACCCCATACAAATAGTGTCTCCATTGCTTTAGTGCAAATACTACCGCGGCCAACTCCAAGTCATGGGTCGGATAGTTGCGTTCATGCACTTTTAATTGTCTTGAAGCATAAGCAATCACATTTTTCTCTTGCATTAGCACTGCACCCAACCCAGAATAGGATGCATCACAATAAACAATGAAGTTTTTGCCCTCTACCGGCAAGGTAAGGATAGGTGCGGTAGTCAACAAAGTCTTAAGCTTCTGGAAGCTCTCCTCACACTCATCCGACCATACAAATGGGACGTTTTGCTTAGTCAAGTTCGTCAATTGGGAAGCAATGGAAGAGAATCCCTTGACGAATCGGCGGTAGTAGCTAGCTAACCCCACAAAACTCCTTATTTCTGACACGTTTGTAGGTCTTACCCAATTCTTTACCGTCTCAATCTTAGATGGATCTACCATCACTCCATCCTTAGAAACCACGTGCCCCAAGAAGGACACTGAATCTAGCCAAAACTCACACTTGGAGAATTTCGCATAAAGCTTTTTCTTTCTCAACAACTCTAACACCAATTTCAAATGCTCCTCATGTTCTTTCTTACTTTTGGAGTATATCAGTATATCATCAATAAACACAATCACAAAGAGATCCAAATATGGCTTGAAAATCCCGTTCATCAAGCTCATGAAGGCAGCAGGGGCATTAGTAAGACCAAACGACATTACCACAAACTCATAATGCCCATACCTAGTTCGAAAAGCAGTCTTTGGCACATCCGTTGCTCGTATTTTCAGTTGGTGATAACCGGATCTCAAGTCGATCTTCGAGAAGACACAAGCACCTTGTAACTGATCGAACAAGTCATCAATGCGAGGAATGGGGTACTTGTTCTTAATAGTTACCTTGTTCAACTGTCGGTAATCTATGCACATTCGGAAGCTCCCATCTTTCTTCTTCACAAACAAAACCGGAGCACCCCAAGGAGATGCACTTGGTCTAATGAAGCCTTTGCTCAACAACTCTTGAAGTTGAGCCTTTAATTCTCTTAACTCCGCGGGAGCCATTCTATACGGGGGTATAGAAATGGGGCGAGTACCGGGTTCCAAATCAATGCAGAAGTCTATATCCCTATCTGGTGGCATACCGGGAAGATCTGCAGGGAACACATCCAAAAACTCACAGACTACCGAAACTGACTCAATCGATGGTACTTGAGTAGTGTCATCCTTAAGATGTGCCAAGAAAGCTAGACAGCCCTTACTAACCATCTTCTGAGCACGAATAAAGGAGATGATACGCACCGGATTGGGAGTGTAGTCACCCTCCCATACTAACTGATCTGCCCCAGGCTTGGCTAACGTCACTGTTTTAGCATTACAATCCAAAATCGCAAAGTTTGGGGAAAGCCAAGTCATACCCAGAATTACATCAAAGTCACCCATTTCTAAAATAACCAAATCTACATAAGTGTTGCTCCCCACAAAATTCACCAAGCAAGACCTATACACTTTTTCGACTATCACAGACTCACCCACCGGAGTAGAAACACGAATAGGCATGTCAAGTAATTCACAATGTAAATTTAGACCATTAGCAAATGAGGAAGATACATATGAAAACGTGGAGCCAGGGTCAAATAATACAGATGCCATGCAATCACAAACCAAGAGATTACCTGTGATAACAGCATCAGACGCCTCCGCTTCAGATCTCCCAGGGAAAGCGTAGCAATGAGCCCCATTATTTGTCTGTCCGTTGCCCCTACCATGTTGTGTAGTAGTGGCTCCGTTTTGCCCATCACCTCTGCCGTTTTGGTGACCACCATTACCTCGGCCACCACGCCCTCCAGAATAACGACCTCTACCATTACCACCCCTACCTCTAGCCATTGGGGTTCTGTAACTCTGTTTTGGAAAGTTCCTCCTAATATGTCCAATCTCCCCACATCCATAGCACTCTCTGGAGTCAGGCATAGGTCTCTCGGAGTAGTGTTGACCATTCTGAGGCGGACCCCCAACTACAGTCTGTAGTGAAGACTGAATTGGTCGAACTGAGTGACCTCCGGAGTTCTGTCCTCTAGAGTAGGAACCATTAAACTCACCTCCCCTTCGAAACCTTTTTGATGTAGACGTTGAGGTGAAGTCATCCGGTTTCACTCCTTCCACCTCTATCACAAAGTCTACCACCTCTTGGAAGGATGTTGCTGTTGCCGCTATCTGTAAGGCTGAAATCCGCAATTCTGACCTCAACCCCTTCACAAAACGGCGGATCCGTTCTTGTGGACTGAAACAAAGTTGCGTGGCATATCTGGAGAGCGCGCGAAATTTAGCCTCATACGCGTTTACTGTCATCCTTCCCTGTTCAAGACTCAAGTACTCATCCCTCTTTCTATCTCTCAAAGTCCTTGGGATATATTTCTCCATAAATAGGGTAGAGAATGATTCCCAAGTCATAGGTGGTGCCTCTGTTGGTTGAAACTCAACATGTGAACGCCACCACATCTTGGCGTTCCCTTGGAACTGATAGCTCACGAACTCGACACCAAACCTCTCTACTATCCCCATCTTGTGTAGTAGCTCATGACAATCAACCAGAAAATCATAAGCATCCTCAGATTCTGCACCCTTGAAGACTGGAGGTTTCAATTTCAAGAACTTACTAAAAAGTTCGTGTTGATCGTTTGTCATAATAGGCCCAGTAGTCAGACGTGGAAATGTGCCTATTCCAATGTTGCATCCATGCGGGGAGCCATAGTAGCCGCATGTCGTATCTCTGAAACCGGAGGTGTTGGTGCAGAAACCACTGGAGGTGCTTGACCCTGATCAGACAACCCGCTAAGATAAGCAAGTACTTGGTTGATCATCTCTGGGGTAGGTTGGGGTGGCATTTCCTCATTCTGCCCTTGTTCAGTTTCCCCTTCCTCACCCTCTCTTACTACATCCTCAGTCGGTGGAGGAGTCACCGCCCTAGTATCAGATGGGCTAGGGGCTCGTCCTCTCCCTCTAGAGGACGTCCTCCCACGACCTCTTCCACGGCCTCTTGCCGCTGTTCCTCCTCGAGCCACAGCCCCAGTGGCTGGCTCAGTAGTTTCCTGTCTTTCCGTCGTTGCTGCTGGTGCGGTCGTTGCTCTAGTTCTAACCATCTGCGAGATAGAATGAAGATGGTCAGATACCAATTTGTATCACCTAGATACCAATTGGACTCAAGTAATAGCACGAAAGAAAGAATGAAAGAATGGAATTTTCCTAAAGTCTTATAGCCTCTCAAAGAAAAGTAAAGGCGTCCCCCTACCGTTCTTTAAGACTCTACTAGACCTGTCCTTGTGTGATGAGACCAATGAACCTAATGCTCTGATACCAAGTCTGTCACGACCCAAATCGGGGACGCGACTGGCACCACATTTACCCTCCGATGTGAGCGAACCAACCCATCTAAACCTTAACATTTCAAGATATTTCAACAGAAAATAATGCGGAAGACTTAAACTCGTTAATAAAAACAACTCAAAACTATTATTAATATTCCCAAAATCTGGAAGTCATCATCACAAGAACATCTATCTCAAATTACTAAACTAAGAATGTCTAAAAAGCTAAAAACAAGTAAAAGCTAGTCCATGCCGGAAGTTCAAGGCATCAAGACTTGAAGAAGGAGACCCAGTCCAAGCTAGACGCATTAGCTCACCCTGAATTTCCGATGAAGTGAAGACTGGCTTGATCTACTACTGAGTCAAAGTTGACGGAACGTTTGCTGCATAACACAAATAACAAAGGGAAACATAAAAGTAGGGGGTCAGTACAACCACACGTACTGAGTAGATATCATCGGCTAACTCAAAATAGAAGATAATATATATCAAGTAATATTATAAATCAACTATAAACTCAACATGTAGCAACAACAAGTATCATAATCGTCAATAAATACCATCAAGTTCATTCATGAGGGCTCAAGCCTCATTACCATACTCATTTGGGAATTAAGTTCATTATGTTGGGTATATTATCTTCTTTCGAGATTCATTATCTTTCTTCCTCTTGTGTCGGTACGTGACACTCCGATCCCCTACCACTATGTGTCGGAACGTGACACTCCGATCCCCTATATGTGTCGGAACGTGACACTCTGATCCCCTATATGTGTCGGAACGTGACACTCCGATCCCCTATATGTGTCGGTACGTGACACTCCGATCCCCTATATCTACGTGTCGGTTCGTGACACCCGTCCCACTAATACTATGTGTCGGAACGTGACACTCCGATCCACTAATATTCATTCCATCCGTTCATCAAGCCTTCTCTATACCAAGGCATCATCAATCCCATTACTTTAATTCATCAAGCCTTCTTTTATACCAAGGCATCATCATTAATATCATAGATTAAAGTTTCTTTCAAGATTTGGGATTCAATGGTTTTCATCATGCTTGTTTTATCAACATCACATAATCATATTCATACAAGCATACAATAAGCATATAGCAGGGTTTACAACATCATCAACACATATTATTCACTATTAAGAGTTCACTACGAATATCGTAACGTAAAACCATAACCTACCTCCACCGAAGAATTGGAATCCACAAGAAATTTCCCAAGCTTGCTATTCTCCTCAACCAATTCGATCGATCTGCTCTCTCTCTTTCTGTTCTTTCTCTTTTGTTTTATTCAAACCCTCTTTCCTTTACCCTAATTAATCATATAATTAAGTGTGAAAAAGGACAATAAAACCCCACTAATTCACTTAAGGTTACCCCTTTTAACCCCTAAGTAATTAGACTTATTAATGTTACCCTTCAATCCTTATAATTAAGGAAAGAATAATCAAAAACGACCCTTAAAACGAGGAAAGAAATCCTAAACTGCCTGGGACTGCACAACCTGTGACGGGCCGTCGTGGGTGCGACGGTCCGTCGCACAGGCCGTCGTGCCTCCCCAGTCTTCAGGTGAGCTGTGACGGCCCGCCACCCCTGTGACGGTCCGTCCTGCACCTCCGTCCTGACGGTCAGGAACTCGTTTTCTTGAACCGAATTCGCAAAAGTTGAAGTGTTTTGCAACGGAAACTCACAACGGTTCGTCGTGGGTGTGACGACTCGTCCTGCAGGTCCGTCACAATTTACAGAGAGTCGATTTTCAGTACCCGATTTTCAAACTTCTAAGTGTCATGGAACGGACCTCTGTGACGGACCGTCGGGCCTATGACGGTCCGTCGGGGTGTCCGTAGTTTTGGCCTGTTTTTCCAGAATTTCGTTCTGCTGCTCAAAACGACTACACAGGTCGTTACAGTATTATTTTCATTTTTAAAGATTTTTTTTTTTACTATTCGTGTACATTTTTTAAATTCTTTTTATTATATATATATATATATATTTTTTATTATTCTTCTACTAATTCAAACATTCCTTCTTCACTACTTTTCTTTTCTTTTCTTTTCTTATGTTTTCCATCTTTTTCTTTTGATCATCAATATATATATATATATATATATATATATATATATATATATATATATATATATATGTAGGTTGGTAATGTTTACATTGTTTTTGTTTTATTTTTCATTTCTTATTATTTGAAAGAAAAAATAGTAAGCATATTATAACAATTCAATAATTATTTTTCAATATAATATTCAATAATCTTCTTTAGATGATTATTAACATTAGCATTAAATAATTTGCAAATCAACTCTATCTCACAAATTTTCTCATTCAATATTATCATAAACTATTTTACTAATGTAGTATATTTAGGCACAAACAAAGAGGTTAAATTTTAAACAATTAAATTTATATTCACAATAAAGTATGCATACTAAAAATTATAAGGGGAAATAAATAAACAAATAAATAAATATGAGGCGTTTTGTCGGAATTAACTTTACAGATTATATGGAACAGACAATCATTTAAATAATTTTTCTCATGTTTCGATTTAACAAATATATAAAAATAATTTATTTTTTTTAAAAAAATAATAAATAAAATATTATTAATTACTATGATTAAATAGGAGGAAGAACGATTTCACCAGATACTAGCCATAAAGATTAAAACACGATACTATACATAATTTGTTCTAATTTTAACAATATGCACATATTTACCGTATTTCAATATTATAATGAAAAGGTTGAACCAACCTAGAACTTGATTAAATTCATAACATGAGAAATAAATACCACATAATCATGAATATAATATTATAAATGAATATTGAATAATACCTTTGGCGAAAATCAAATTCAAGGAAATGATATAATCCTAACAAGAATCCACGAACTTGAAACCGCGAAAGTGAACCTCAAAACTCAACCTTTGTTTGTGATTTTCAGAAAAAGTAAGAAGATGAGAATAATATTTTTTACGTATGTGTTGCCTTCTTTTTCTTGATTTTTTTCCTCCCTTTCCTTCTATTTTTTTTTTACCTTTCTCGTTCTTTTTTTTCCTCTCCTCTGTTTTTTTCTCTTTTTGTTGTCTAATCTTCCTCGTTTTCTTTGTTTCTCGTGTCTTTGTAATATGATAGTGCATGTGTGTGCATGTCGTGGGGGGAAGATGGGTAAAGTGGGGAGTGGGGAGGGATCGTGGGTTTGTGTGTGTGTGTGTTTTTTTTTTTTTTTTTTTTTTGTTTTTTTTTGTTGTTTGTTTTTTAATTTTTAATATTTAAATATATATATATATTATATATATATATATATATATAGATATATATATATATAGATATATATATATATATATAGATATATATATATCTATATATATATATATATAGATATATATATATATATATATATATATATTATATATATATATATATATATATATATATATATATATATATCTATATATATATATATATAAATGATAATTATATAATTGCCTTGAGTAAATAAATAAATAAAGCTAAATTGGTAATTAAAAAAAAAAGAAAGATCAAAATTTGTGCGACCGAGTCCTTGTTTGGACATCCTACATATCCCGGGTGATAAGGGAATCAGGTCACTTGTAGTTCGAGGAGATAAATTGATGAGTTGGAAGTTAAGTGAGGTTCCATCGAGACTCCAGATCGCGGCTCTTATCCTTACATAAAAATTAAGAACGATTTGTCAAAAGAAAAACAAATGTACAAACTTCTATCCACGCAACTTTCCTTAAATCATCACTTGAATTTTGACTTTAAAATATCACCTTGATTTTTGAGTGAATATCTTAACCTAGAATTGGAATGGAGGCTGAACTTGCCACTTAGATGGAACTTTTGACATTCTTCAAAATGACAACTTGAAAAATGCTCTTGAATAAATGCGTGTTTTCTTGATCAAAAGTTTACTAGTAAAAGATGTGTGGAAATCAGGCTGCTACATGCACTGAAGAAGCTAATTCTAACCTTTAGGGAATTGATTATTCTAAAAAAATTGAAACTTTGTTCTTGAATTTCAAATCCCGGTCACGCTTGAGAAAACCTGAGAACCACCACAAACAAAAAATAAATAAATAAATAAAATTTTTGCCCGTGTTTTCACTGGGAAATTTTTTTGTGAGTTATTAGCAAATATAAATATAAAACATAAACTTCGGCTAGGAAGTGTTTATTTCAGGAGAAAATAAAACTAAAAATCTAGACTAGGAAGTGTTAATCCTATGAGGAAGTAATCTTATCCCATTATTTAGGAGGGTCCTGCTAGTCCCATTATCCAGGATGGTCCTGCTAATCCTATTATCCAGGAGGGTCCTGCTAGTTACATATTCCAAGAGGGTTCTGCTAATCCCATTATCCAGGAGGGTCCTGTTAGTCCCATTATCCAGGAGGGTCCTACTAGTCCTCTTATCCAGGAGAGTCCAGCTAATCCCATTATCTAGGAGGGTACTGTTAGTCCCATTATCTAGGAGGGTCCTGCTAATCCCATTATCCAGGAGGGTCCTGCTAATTCCATTATCCAGGAGGGTCTTGTTAGTCACATTATCCAGGAGAGTCCTGCTAATCCCATTATCCAGGAGGGTCCTGCTAGTCCCATTATCCAGGAGTGTCCGGCTAATCCCACTATCCATGAGGGTCCTGCTAATCCCATTATCCAGGAGGGTCCTGTTAGTCCCTTTATTCAGAAGGGTCCTACTATTCCCATTATCCAGGAGGGTCCTGCTATTCCCAGTATCCAGGAGGGTCCTGTTAATCCCATTATCCAGGAGGGTCCTGCTAGTCCCATTATCTAGGAGGGTCCTGCTATTCCCATTATCCAGGAGGGTCTTGCTAATCCCATTATCCAGGAGGGTCCTGCTAATCCCGTTATCCAGGAGGGTCCTGCTATTCCCATTATCCAGAAGGGTCCTGCTACTACCATTATCCAGGAGGGTCCTGGTAGTCCCATTATCCAGGAGGGTCCTGCTATTCCCATTATCTAGGAGGGTCCTGCTAATCCCATTATCCAGGAGGGTCTGGCTAATCCCATTATCCAGGAGGAACCTGCTAATCCCATTATCCAGGAGGGTCCTGCTACTCCCATTATCCAGGAGGGTCCTGTTAGTCCCATTATCCAGGAGGGTCCTGCTATTCCATTATCCAGGAGGGTCCTGCTACTCCCATTATCCAGGAGAGGCCTGCTAGTCCCATTATTCAGGAGGGTCCTGCTATTCCCATTATCCAGGAGGGTCCTGGTAATCCCATTATCCAAGAGGGTCCCGCTAGTCCCTTTATCCAGGAGGGTCCTGCTAATAAAGTTTTCGACAAACTAATAATACCAACGAAACATTTTGAATGCTATCTTCATTATTTGGAAGTTCCTTCAAGGAGAAAAATAATAATAATAGTAATAAATAAAATAAATATTCCAACATTCAAGTAAATGCTATTTTGATATATATTAGCCAACTTTCATATTATATTCCACAAGTCTTTATTGTAGGGTTTTCATTTCGCTCGCTGCAGACTAGGTTGAACATCTAGGTTCCTCGAATCCTCAGTCTTGAAACAACTTGTGTCCCTTCTTCAACAAAGAAATTTTTTTGAGTTTGAAAAGGTGGCGGTTGGTTTGTGGTTCCATCTTTCGACAAGGGCGTCTCAAACAATTATGACGCTTGGGTTGTTTCAAACGGTCAATACTTCTTATTGATTGATTGTACTTTCATCCAAATTTGCTTATTTTGGGACCTAAATCTAATGTCTTTATCCCACAACACTCATTGTTTAGCCTCCATAGGATCAGAGAATTTTCGAATTTTCAACACTTGAAGACAGATTAACTCAGTAGCCTGATGATTTGCCTAGTACCAATTAGAGACTTGGTAGCGAGTCTTGAAATTCCTTCACATTTTTTTTGACAAAGACTCGACTCAAATACATACCAAAAAAGTGACGAAAAAAGTATAAGAAAATTACGAACTATATGAGAATAAAATAAAAGATTTGATGAAGACTCTTTTTTTTAAGAAGAAGAAAGAAAAACTTATCTGAGTGTGGAGCCGAGTCTACTGATCATGCCATGCAATTTGAATTGATTTCCAGACTTGGCTATCCAATCTATTCATCAACCATTATTGATTATTCAATCTTTGATGTGGAATCCCAACACTTAATGAAGCCATAAATAATTTGAACCCTTATAGACTTTGTGATATTCACGAAGGTGTTTGCCGCTAAAACTCTATCATATTAAGTGATCCAGCTCGCGTCTGCCTTATGGTGCATGTCAGAATTTTCACCAATAAGACTCTCTTATTTTCAGCTCCTTTTTGCCTTACGGTGCCCACTTAGGGTTTTCACCAATAAAACTCTCTCATTTTTATTTCTTTCTACTCACACTTGTCTTATGGTACCTATTCAGGATTTTTACATACCCTTAACCAACTTACTTTCGACATATCAAGGGTTGATGCAAAGACTTTTTTTTTTGAATTTAGATGATGGGGTTGATTTTGAGCTTTGAAATGAGACCAAATGAATAAACAAACAAATTTTGCCACAGTATACTACAATATGAATTTTTGGATTTGGATTTGGTTGAACCGAACCAAATATTAGGGTTGCCTACATATCTTGCCGAAACAAGAATCAGGTCAAACGTAGTTCAGGGAATTTGTTATGTTTTGTTTTGTTTTTTTTTTTTAAAGTTAAGGACACAACATAACCAAGAGATCCCATTGAATCAACCCTTGAAATGTCGAGCCCAAACATAAGAGTTTCTAATGTCGAAACTCAATATATGTAATATCTTTTCACAGCATCTGCATTGACGACCGTTTCTGTCACTTTGCCTCCTATGTATGCTAAATAAAGAGCACCATTGGGTAATAGCCTTTTAATAACGAATGGTCCTCTCCAATTTGGAGAAAATTTGCCTTTGGTTTCGGCATGATAGTGCAAAATGCGTCCTCATGTTTAGCACAACTACCCAATAAAATATGGATGTTAGGCAAAGGAAAACATCTTTTGGACTTGCCTTATTCAAATCACGATAATCAACACACAGTCAAACTTTGCCGTCTTTCTGAGGGACGGGTATGATATTGGTTAACCAAGAAGGATATTGAGAGACTTCAATGACTTTGGCCTCAAGTTGCTTTGTGATCTCCTCTTTAATTATTACACTCATGTCGGTTTTGAGTTTTCTCAACTTTTGCTTTATTGGAGGAAAATTAGGATCAATTGGCAACTTATAACCATGTCAGTGCTTAATCCAGACATGTCATCACAAGATGACGCAAAAACATCTTTGTAATCAAGCAGGGCCTGGATTATATCGTCCTTTTGATGTCGAACATGTGCACTTATATTAGTCTCCTTAATAATTTCCTGATCCCCCAAATTTATCGTCTCAGTATCACTCATATTTGGGTTTGACCTACTTCAAAAATGATTGAAATCCCTCTTTACTTCCTCAAATACTCTGTCTTCATCATATTCAATTTCTTGACTTATTATTTCAATATTGGGTCCAAGATTAGATTGGATATTAAGATCTGGCGAAAAATTCTGCATGCATGTCATATCACTAGAATCGGCATAGAAAGAACTGTATAAAAGAAAATGAATAAATATATTAGACTGAAATAAAGATGCAATTACATCCTATTGAGAAGGGAAATAGAATGTTTGAAATAAAACGACAAGATAAATCCGAATTACAATCCTTGAATGAATCGGATGACAAGAGAAAAAACAAGACAGACTACCAAGACTCGTCTTTAACGGGGAGAGGGGTGGCCTCCCAATTGTTTAGACTAACATCAGGACAAATGAATTGCATATCTCTGTCGCTAGTTCCTTCTCCGAGTTCCACCATATCAACCTCGACAAATAAATCTTGAAAATAGTTGATCATTTCTTCACCAACTTTCATCACTGGCTCTAGAAAAGATGATTGATAAGATTCTGTTGCGCGTTTTGATGAAAGATTTGTAGATTGGTTGTATAGGCTTGGTAAGTGATCATACATCTCTCTTCTGCTTCTTTGCCTTCATTTTGTCCTCAACTCTAGGTTGGTAGCCTAAGCCAAAAGTACCGATGCTCTTTCGTAGACTCACAGGATAAGCTCTTCCTTGCAAGCAAATTCCTCAGCCTTTACCCGGCTCAAACCCATGTTTCAGCAATTCATTCACCACCATTATAGACGCTATGGGCATATTTGGTTTTGAAATGACACCCCCCTCGGGGAAATGCTCAATAACCACTACCTCAGAAGCTTAATAAACTAGTGCCTCATTCTCATTATCCACCTTGATAATCTTTGTAGATTGACAAATCCCCCTCACCATAAACAATTTCCTGTTGTTGGTCATGTTCAAACTTAATCATTTTATGCAACGTTGAGGGGACTGCTCCAGCCCTATGCACCCATGGCCTCCCCAACAATAGATTGTAGGACGCGTTAATATCCAACACTTGAAAATTCATAGCGAAATCCACAAGCCCTATGGTTAATACGAGATCTATCTCACCAATAACATCTGTTTTTGACCCATCAAAAGCTCTAACACATATATCGTTGGGTCGGACCCTTTCAGCACTAACATTCAATTTCTGTAGAGTTGATAAAGGACAAATATTTGCTCCAGATCCTCCATCTATTAGAACTCGAGTGACATATGAAAGCTCACACTTTACAGTGATATGTAGGCCTTGGTTATGTCCTGTGCCTTCTTTGGATAGTTCATCATTCGAAAAGGTGATGCGGTTTACCTCAAATATTCTCCCACCGATCTTCTCTAAGTGACTCACTGTAACTTTACTAGGAACATGTGCTTCATTCAAAATTTCATTACAGCCTTACGATGTTCATCAGAATGTATTAGCAAAGACAACAAAGAGATTTGGGCTGGAGTCTTTCTTAATTGATCCACCACGGAGTAGTCTGATAATTTAATCTTCCTTAGGAATTCCTCTGCCTCTCCTTCAGTGACCGGACTCTTCATTTGTATTTGGTCATTTTTAGTTTTCCTTAATTCCATTGGGACATAACATCTTCTTGAATGGGTTATTCCTCCCACTTCATCTATTTCTTCAGCAACTTCTTTTCCCTTGTATGTCACGTCAGTAGGTTCATAATTCCAAGGAACAGCTTTGGGGTTAGTCATTGGGAGCTGGGATACTGGCGTGATAATCACAGGAGAAATATGGGCCCCTTGCACGATCAAGATAGGTTTGTTTGGCCTTTTTGGAACAAACAATTTTGCCTTGCTCGGACTTGCCCAAACATCTTTAAGGGCTCCTTTCACAGTTAAGATGGGTGTGTTTGATGGACTCAACTTTTCTGACACACTTTCCACCCCTAAAGGCATCATTTTTGTTGAATCAACAACATTTGCTTACTTTTCAATGCCAGTTCCAACCCTAAGGATTGGCTTATACGGAGATGCAAACTCTTCATGACCCTTCATCATTTCTAGCATGTTTGTTTCAGTATGCCTCGGCAATGGATTTTGATTGATGTTGGGTCTACTCGGACTTTCAACTATAATTCGATTAGAATCGATCAAATCCTGAATGGCCTTTTTCAAATACCAACATCTCTCTATGTTGTGCCCTGGGGCATTAGAACAATATGCGCAATGTTGAGAATAATCCAAATTTCTCGGGGGAGGATTCGACATCTTTCTCTCAATAGGACTCAAAACATTTAACGTCCTTAATTTTTGGAACAAGCTAGCATACGAATCCCCAATAGGAGTGAACTCATCTTTAACGCCATTTCCCTTTTTGTATTGTGGTCTAGGACGGGAAGGAATTCTAGCAGTATTTTGATGAACTTGTGGGGGTGGTGGATGATTTTTTGAAGTTGGTGCACGCCATTGTGGATAAGAAGGGGGTGCAATTGGTTATGTATTAAATACATGATATGGAGTGTACGGGACAGAATATTGTGGAGCTTGGGAAGGAAAATAGTGTTGTGGGGAATTACCTGGAACATGAGTCCTAGGCGCTGATACAACAGTGGTCACATCCTCCCTTCTCTTCTCCCCTCCAATATTTCCAGAACCATTTTGAAGCACTTGTATTGTGGCTTTTAAGGCAGCCTGACTTACAATTTTTCCAGACTTGATGCCATATTCCACCATTTCCCCTACCTTAATAACTTCAGCGAATGTCTTCCCTACGGCAGAAAGCAGATAGTGAAAGTAATCAGGTTCTTGCACCTGGAGAAAAACGTCAATCATCTCTGACTCCTTCATCGGTGGTTTAACCCTAGCAGCTTTTTTCCTCCATCTGATATCATATTCACGAAAATTTTCCGTGGTCTTCTTCCTCATGTTGGCTAACGAGGAGCGATCTGGAACAGTGTCAATATTATATTGGAATTGCTGTACAAAACATCGAGCCAAATCATCCCATGTGTGCCAGTTGGTGATATCCTGATCTATGAACCATTCAGATGCAATCCCTACTAAGCTTTCCCCAAAATAGGCCGTACGTAACTCTTCTTTTCCCTCTGAACCCCTCAATTGGTTGCAATATTTCTTTAGATGATTTATGGAGTCTCCGTGACCATCGTATTTTTCAAACTTTGGAGTATTAAATCCAGCAGGCAAGTGGACATGAGGAAACATACACAAGTCACTGAACGAGATGCCTTTGTGGCCTCCTAGTCCTTGCATATCTCTTATACTCTGTTCCAAACTCTTCATTTTCTTAGTCATTTCTTCATGTTCCTCATTCTTGACCATCTTCTCAATTTCGACAGGGGAACTATATTGATGAATGTGGGAATCAGAGCTTGGAATTTTAATGGCCTCTTCAAGAGTGTAACTCTGATCACGCTGAACTTTGGCTGAGGATCGCTGTTAGATTTGGGCACCATCGTTGGCTGTGAGATGTTGTTGGTCGAGGAAGTTGACACAAAGAGTGGATTACATATCATAGGCGTATTCGAAGGGCGCACGATGGAAGTTCCAGTGACATTGAATGTGTTAGCATAGGTGCTGAATCCAGGGGGATATATCGGATTGCTTGTCGATACCTGGATAGGGTGAGACATATTTATATTAAAATAGTCTATGATTGAAGAAGGTGGAGGTTGTCCACTCATCCAAGCCTCGTAAATCTCTGCCATTTGTTGTCTTAACACCCTTATCTCTTCGGTTGTCCCTGTTTCATGTGATGTCATTTGGTGTTGGATCTCCTCATCATTGTCCGATTCATTTCCGTTTTTGGGGGCCATTTTCTGTTTCTCTTTCGATCTTGTATTGTAAGGATGTGATGCTAGTTTAACCACAAACCAACTACCTTTAAGCAAGTATGTCTCTCTCTCTTTCTCTCTCTATCTCTCTCTCTTTGAATAGAGTAATAAGCCGATTAGTGTAAAGAAATTATGCACATTGTATCCACATACATACTTCTAATATGGAGGACCTCATGTTTCATCCCGGCTTACCTAGGCATTCTTCTCTTCATTAGTTTTTTAATACTTTATTATTATTATTTATTTATTTAGTTATTTGTTTATTTATTTATTGTCATTATGATTATCATTTTTAAGAGAAAGAAGAATGAAAAAGAAGAGAAATAATAATAATAATAATAATAATAATAATAATAATAATAATAATTTGGATCGAACACCCTGGGTTGCCTACTTATCATGTTTGGCCCATGAATCAGATCTTGCGTAGTTCGAGAAAGATATTAATAATAATTTAATTTTTTTAATTAATTTACTTTTTTTTTTGCATGACATATGCACATAAGGTGGCCGAAAGTAAATCTTTTTCATTCATTTTCGAATATTTGCAACAATGATTTGAATAAAACAAACAAAATAAACAGAAGTACCTAGGACTTAGATAGACTCTAAGTGAAATAAAATAACAAAACGAAAAGAAAGAGAAAAAACTAATAATAATAATAATAATGAAATAATCACTACTAAGAGAATAGACTTTAAAAGAAACTGAATCCTCGAATCTCAATCATCTCCAAGGCCCTTATAAATCTTCGCCAACGCTTTTGGTAGATATGGAGCCAAAGCACGGGCCTTTTGGCCCAACCTCTCATCGTTCTGGTGTAAATATCTACCATAAACATTGTTGAGTTCATCCCTGAGTTGTAGTATTCGGTCTCTGGCTTCATCCATATTGTCATAACAATTCTGTAACCAGTGGTGAGCAGTATTGACTTCATGCGTCAAATTTTCCCTTTGTTCTTGGAGTTCTTCAATTTGAAGGTGGAGTGCATCTCGCTCGGCTATTCTTTGACCTCTCTAAATCTCACAGTCTGCCTGATAAGCACTAAAACGCCTTGCTATTTCTCTTTCCCGTTCCATAGAGGCTATAACTTGAGTTTGGAGTCTAGACTGTGCGCAGATAGGTTGGGCCTTTTCTTTATTATACTCCTCTTCCTGTTGCTCCATAGCGCCTGTGGCAATGCCCAAGTCTTCTTGTAAGGTTAGAATGGTAGAGCTGTGTTTTCTAACTCTAACTTCAAATATCACATCACGTTGGGCCAACTCATCTTTAGCGTTTTTCAGGTCATTACTTAGGATATCCAGAGTAGATTTGTAGCTTCTTTCGACTTTGAGGCGAGCTTGCTTAATCTTAACCTCAATTTCTGCTTCTCGATCTATAGGTCCTTTTATTGACCCTTCTGTCATAACCTTAGGAAAGGGCTGATCATGAACCCACTCTATGTATCCTTGGTCCACCTCGCCTCTTGTGCGATCCTTCAACATATCGTGGGGACTTTAAAGTATGCATCCCCCCCAAATCTTAAATATCTCTGATTGCCTTAAAGGTATCTTGGGATGAAACTCATACATGAATTCACGCATATCTTCATTGGGTGGTATAAACTGGTGTCGCCCAAGTTGTCGCATGACTCTAAGTGGCATGTAAGGTTGGACACCTCAAAGACCCATTAGGACAATGAACGATCGAAAAGTACACATGTATATAACCTCGGCCGATGGAAACCAATGATAATTCCACACAATCTTGTCAGAAGTCAGATTATTGAGGTGTTGCTTCAAAGCTTCAATACCCTTCGGAAAATTATGATCTTTGATTCATTCTATGTGGCCTCCAATATAATCATTCCATTCTACTTCAAAGTCCACTGCATAAGGGTGATGATGAATGTGTTCAAACATCCATAGTAGTCTTTTCCATCCTTGCAAATAGTTAAAGTACGATAGATGCCTGCTAGAATCATTGGTACGAGGGTGATATTAGGCTTTTTCTCAAAAGCTGTAATGACTGCAGCTAAGTTCATGCTAATCTTTCCTCCCTTTTTTGGAAATACCATGATCCCCAAAAAAGCCACCACGAAGGCATCATAAATGTGTGCTTCCCAGGTCAGACGACACCCATTATTACGGAGTTTCTTTCCATACACTTCGAATCCATCACTATTGCCATATCTTTTGTACAAAAATTCTAACAAAACCCATCCATTATCGAGACAACCACCTATATCATTCTCATTTATATGCAGTAATTCTAGAAACCTCCTCCCATTAATATGTTTTGGTAACATAGGCTCTTCTTTGTGAAGATGTTTACCCTTTTCAATGAATGCCCCAATCTCCTCAAGGGTGGGGGTGAGTTCACAACCACAAAAACGGAATACATTCCTTAACGGGTCCCAAAAATGTACTAGTGCTTCTATCAAATCCCGTCGTGGCTCAACATACAAAAGGCTTCGTAGAAATCCCAAGCATTTGAACACCATTCCTCGTCCATGGTTTGTCATATTGTCATACCATGTCTTCAAAAGTGTCGGGGCCTTATCCACTATAATTAATCGAGGTGATTGGTCCTCTATTTATCTTTTATCTCCCCTTCTATATGGATTCATATTTCCCTATATTATGATAGTGACAAACTAGGCCTAATAAAATATATATTTTTAACAAGAATAATGGAAAAATAATACACACAAAAAAAGGTAATTTTTTTTTATAATAAAATCTATAATTTTATAAATAAGAATAAGCAAAAATCATACACAAAAAAAAAGAGTAAATTTTTTTTAAATAAAATAATCATACACATACACACACAAAAAAAAGCAAATTTTTTATTTTATTTTTTTATTTGTTTTTAAAAAAAAAAACAAAAAAAAAATAGTTATTAAAGGAAGAATGAGGAAAAAAATATATATAAATAACCCTTAAAATTTTTCCAAAACTAAAAATAATAATATATTCGATTATATTTTATTTTTTGTTGACTTAATTTTCAATCTTTTTTTTATATAGAAAAACTTTGATGGTAATAATAGATTTTTCTATTTGTAAAAGAAATATGAATTTTGATAGAAAAAATAGTGTTTAATAAAAGGATTACGTTAAAACTTTAATTTGGTATTTTCGTTATAATTAATTTTTCATTATAGTTCATTCATCTAAAGCCGATCAACATTTGTATAGTCTTCCCAATAATGCAACAAATAATACAAATAATGTACATGATAGTCTTAAGCAGGGATACTTCTCCTAAACAAACTCGACCCTTGTGTCGAGCTCCCCATTAATTCAATATTATGAGTTACGCAGATGAATCAAATCCTATTAGGGATAGTCATTGTTGAGGCTTGTTTTACTAGGTAAACAATCTAATAGGGCAGGTGTCTAGACTGGCCATAAAACGAGTGGACTACTCGAGACGAGAATGGACAGCTTACCAGTAGCAGGACTTTCTGGCCTCACTGTTAGTCCTTCCCATCCTAAGACATGTGTTACTATAGAATCCTTCCCAGGAGCGTTGCCGCATCTCTGGTATCTCATGGCTCGGGAGCGTAATCGCATCTCCGAATAAAGTATCTCAGAAGAATCAGATTGATGTGTGATGAAAGACAATTATATGATAATTAACATATTATCAAAAGGGTAAATAAGAAAACAAATAACATATTATGCAATTAAACACAATATTCACAAATTGATAAGTATGTAAATACATAATAAAGTCATGTAGAAGTCCATGTTTACAAGCTCGAATTCTAGTCCCCCGTGGAGTCGCCAGAGATGTCACACCATTTTTTCGCGCGGCGGCGTAAGGGTTTTTCCAATTTAAGTGACGTTATTAATTAAGGGATTATTTTAGTATTTTCAGAGTCACCACTTAGAATTGAGTTACGGTGTTCCAAGTCACCTTTTATTTAATCCCTAATCAAAAATAAAATGACTCTTTGTTTGGTCTGCGAACCAGTTCGGGTAAGGAATTCTATTGACCAAGGGGAAGGTGTTAGGCATCCCTCGAGTCCCGTGGTTCTAGCACGGTCACTTTATGGACTTCTATGACTTAAACTAATTTTTGAATATTGCATTATTAAGTTAACTGTATTTACCCTCATTCTATTGATTTATATTAATATATTTAAAACTGCACTATTTTATAAACATTTGAAGTTTTTACTCATTTTTATTAATTATTTATTTATTTTTCATGCTTTCAACATTTGCCTGCTTCTTAATTTCTCTCTTTTTTTTATTGTATTTATGTTTTATTTTTTACATTGATTTTCTTCTTTTTCTTTTCTTACCCTTTTTAATAGTTTTTTTTTTATGATAATAATAAAATATTTCACATATTTTTAACACGATACTTTTTGTATCTTTTCATTTTTAAGGTATTTATTTTTTTTACTTTTTCGTGTACATTTTTTACATTCTTTTTATTATATATATATATATATATTATTTTTTATTATTATTCTTCTGATTCGAACATTCCTTCTTCACTACTTTTCTTTTCTTTTCTTATGTTTCCATCTTTTTCTTTTGATCATCAATATTTATATATATATAATATATATATATATATTATATATATATATGTAGGTAGGTAATGTTTACATTGTTTTTGTTTTATTTTTCATTTCTTATTATTTGAAAGAAAAAATAGTAAGCATATTATAACAATTCAATAATTATTTTTTAATAAAATTCAATAATCTTCTTTTGATGATTATTAACATTAGCATTAAATAATTTGCAAATCAACTCTATCTCACAAATTTTCTCATTCAATATTATCATAAGCTATTTTACTAATCTAGTATATTTAGGCACAAACAAAGAGATTAAATTTTAAACAATTAAATTTATATTAACAATAAAGTATGCATACTAAAAATTATAAGGGGAAATAAATAAACAAATAAATAAATATGAGGCGTGTTGTCAGAATTAATTTTACAAATTATATGGAACATACAATCATTTAAATAATTTTTCTCATGTTTCGATTTAACAAATATATAAAAATAAGTTTTTTTTAATTTAAAAAAATTATAAATAAAATATTATTAATTACTATGATTAAATAGGAGCAAAAACGATTTCACCATATACTAGCCATAAAGATTAAAACACGATACTATACATAATTTGTTCTAATTTTAACAATATGCACATATTTACCGTATTTCAATATTATAATGAAAAGGTTGAACCAACCTAGAACTTGATTAAATTCATAACATGAGAAATAAATACCACATAATCATGAATATAATATTATAAATGAATATTGAATAATACCTTTGGCGAAAATCCAATTCAAGGAAATGATATAATCCTAACAAGAATCCACGAACTTGAAACCGCGAAAGTGAACCTCAAAACTCAACCTTTGTTTGTGATGTTCAGAAAAAGTAAAAAGATGAGAATAATATTTTTTACGTATGTGTTGCCTTGTTTTTCTTTATTTTTTTCCTCCCTTTCCTTCTATTTTTTTTTTACCTTTCTCGTTCTTTTTTTTTCCACTCCTCTGTTTTTTTCTCTTTTTGTTGTCTGATCTTCCTCGTTTTCTTTGTTTTTCGTGTCTTTGTTATATGATAGTGCATGTGTGTGCATGTCGTGGGGGGGGGGGGGAAGATGGGTAAGTGGGGAGTGGGGAGGGATCGTGGGTTTGTGTGTGTGTGTGTTTTGTTTTTGTTATTATGTTTTTTTTTTGTTTGTTGTTTTTTAATTTTTAATATTTAAATATATATATATATATATATCTCTCTATCTATATAAGATATATCTACCCTCTATAGATATCTCTATAGAGATCTTCTATCTATAGATTCTATATATATATATACATATATTATTACTATTATTATTATTCTTTCTTTATTATTTTTTAACAATCAAAATAAAATTATCTAATAAAATTATATTTATGTTGTTTATTATCTATCTTTTAAATACTTCCTGACCCTCATAAACTCTATTTAACTTTAGATTGATAAAATTATTTATGCTCTAAAAATTAGTGTTAAACTTTAAATTCGGTCAAAATTACGTGTCTACATTGTACCCTATTGAGTATCTTATTGGCTGTAAGGAGGACTCCACCAAACATTTCGCGGTGAACAAAAAATATTCATTAAAGATTTCATCATTTCCTTTAATATTATGTTCTTTCATTACGCAAAACCATTTGAATGTGGTGTATAGGATGCAGTAGTTTCATGAATAATATGATATTCAAAACATATCTCTGCAAAAAGAAAATTCATATTATCTACTCCTATCATTTTTAATTATTTTTATCTTTAAATTAAATTTATCCTCCATTTGATTTTTTATTGTTTAAATGCATCAATTGTGTCATCCTTTCCTCTATGAAAATATATATGAAAAAATCTAGTGCAATCATCATGAAAACTTACAAAATACTTTTTTCCAACACTAGATGATGTCGACTTCGCATCACATATATTTGTGTGAATTAGTCTAAAGTTTTTGAATTTCTTCCAACATACTTATAAGCATATTTAACAAAATTACTTTTCAGATAAATTTTGTATTTTGACTTGTAGAATTTAAAATCAGGCAATGATTCTAAAGCAACTAATTTTTGCAAGGCTTTGTAAATTACATGTCCCAAACAGGTGCGTCATAAATCATTTGACTCCAATGAGTAAACACCAACAGAATATGTATTAATAATATCATCAAACATTACATGCAGTTTGAAGAGGCCCCCATGGAGGTAGCCCCTTCTTAAGAACATCTTATTATTAATTATTACAACTTTGTCACTAAGTAGGACACACCTAACCAGTTCTTAGCAAGCAACGCAACAGAAACTAAATTATTCCTAGTAGTTGTTGTTGTTTTTCCATGAACAAATCTTTATCGAACTCAACAGGAGTGTACGTTGCGAAGGTATTTTTTGCACTAAAAATATGTTAAGAGGCACCTGAGTCGAGAAACACCTCCTTGGGATTTCTAATATAGTTGCACTCCGAGATCATTGAACACAATTCATTTGCAGTTTCCATCTCTTCTAAGATGTTTGGTTGACTATTGCCTTTGTCTTTGTCCTTTCTCAGAGATAGACAGATAGAAGAATTATGACCAACCATACCACAATTATAACAATTTCCCTTGAATTTCTTCCTGTCATGTTCTTACTTCTAAACATTGGAGTTCTTTTTTTTCTTGTCCTTGGTAGGAGCTTCTTCAACATTATTAACTCCCATTATTGCAAAACTCTTATCAGACATGTCTTCGTCAATTTTGTTATCTTTCTCATTCTTTAACCGATTCAGAAGATCTTCAAGATTCATTTTCTTACTCTTTTGCTTTACATAATTATTTAATTCCTTCCACGAAGGACGTTACTTCTTTATAATTGCAGCCACTTGAAAAGCTTCATTTACTATCATAATTTTAGCAATCAGATCATGAAAAATAAATAGAAGTTCTTCCACTTGTGAACCAATAGGTCATGGAAAATAAGAAGTTCTTCCACTTGTGAACCAATAGGTTAACTATCTTGTATTTTATAGTCTAAAAACATTGCGACCACAAACTTTTTCAAGCATGCATAATGTGTAATATATTTATTCTCGATTGAATCCCAACACTCTTTAGAATTTTTCATTGAACTATAGACATTATATAAGTCAAACTCGAAAGCACTCAAAATAGAAGACAATATATATCAAGTAATATCATAAAACCAACTACAATACTCAACGTGTAGCAACAACAAGTACTCTATCATTAACAATTACCATCAAGTTCACACATGAGGACTCAAGCCTCAATACCATACTCATTTGGGAATTAGATTCATTAGATTGAATTCATTAACATAATTCAAGATTCATTATCTTTATTCCCATCATGTCGGTACGTGACACTCCGCTCCATATACTATCCTGGTGTCGGAACGTGACACTCCGATCCTCATATACTATCCTGGTACCGGAACGTGGCACCCGATCCATATACTATCCTGGTGTCGGAACGTGACACTCCGATCCTCATTCTATCCTGGTACCGGAACGTGGCACCCGATCCAAATACTATCCTGGTGTCGGAACGTGACACTCCAATCCTCATTCTATCCTGGTACAGGAACGTGGCACCCGATCCATATACTATCCTGGTGTCGGAACGTGACACTCCGATCCTCATTCTATCCTGGTACCGGAACGTGGCACCCGATCCTCTAATCTCACCATTTTCGTTCATCAAGCCTTCTTTTATACCAAGGCATCATCATAAACAAAGTATATTAGGGTTTCTTTTCAAGATTTGGGATTCAATAGCTTCATCATGCTTATTTATTCACAATTACATAATCATATTCATGCAAGCATACAATTAAGCACATAGCAGGGTTTACAATAATATCAATACATATCATTCGCTATTAAGAGTTTACTACGAATAGCATGAAAACCATAACCTACCTCCACCGAAGACTAGTGATCAAGCAAGCAATTTCCCAAAGCTTTGTGTTTCTCCTCTTCTTTTCACCTTCTCGTTCGATTCTCCCTCTCTCTCTTTGTTCTTTCTAGTTTTCTTATTCAAACCCTCTTTCTTTTACCCTAATTAGTATATAATTAAGTGTAAAAGATGGCAATAATACCCCACTAATTGACTTAAGGTTACCTCTTTTAACCCCCAAGTAATTAGACTTATTAACATTAACCCACTAACTTTATAATTATAGCAGGAATAGTCCAAAACGTCCATTAAAACTTTTAAGGAAATCCGACCCAGCCTGGGATTACGCAGTCTGTGACGGCCCGTCGTGCCTACGACGGTCCGTCCTGCTACTTCCGTCAATGTCACGACCCAAAACCGAGCCGCGACTGGAACCCACATTTACCCTCCTATGTAACGAACCAACCAATCTAACCCTTAACATTTCAACATATATCAACAGAAAGTAATGCGGAAGACTAAACTCATTAATAACATCAAATCAATAACTATTATTATTCCCAAAATCTGGAAGTCATCACCACAAGAACATCTATGATCAAATTACTATCTAAGAGTATTCTAAAAAGCTAAAAATACATAAGAAGCTAGTCCATGCCGGAAGTTCAAGGCATCAAGACTTGAAGAAGAAGATCCAGTCCAAGCTAGAAGCATTAGCTCACCCTGAATTTCCGATGTAGTAAAGACTGGCTTGAATTACTGTTGGGTCGAAGACGACGGCACGTTTGCTGCACGCCACAAATACAAGGAAGAAAACATA
The DNA here is from genome assembly GCA_027705065.1 of Solanum peruvianum. Lineage (NCBI taxonomy): Eukaryota > Viridiplantae > Streptophyta > Magnoliopsida > Solanales > Solanaceae > Solanum > Solanum peruvianum. The sequence continues at coordinate 27,961,682 of JAKWJD010001765.1, read as the reverse complement.
AAAGTAGGGGTCAGTACAAAGCAGGGGTACTGATTAGATATCATCGGCCAACTCAAAATAGAAGACAATATATATTAAGCAATATCATAAAATCAACTATGATACTCAACATGTAGCAACAACAGGTACTATATCATTAACAATTACCGTCAAGTTCACACATGAGGACTCAAGCCTCAATACCATACTCATTTGGGAATTAGATTCATTAAAGTGAGTATATTAGCATCTTTCAAGATTCATTAGGTTTATTCCCCTCGTGTCGGTACGTGACACTCCGCTCCATATACTATCCTGGTGTCGGAACGTGACACTCCGATCCTCATTCTATCCTGGTACCGGAACGTGGCACCCGATCCATATACTATACTGGTGTCGGAACGTGCCACTCCGATACTCATTCTATCCTGGTACCGGAACGTGGCACCCGATCCATATACTATCCTGGTGTTGGAACGTGACACTCCGATCCTCATTCTATCCTGGTACCAGAACGTGGCACCCGATCCTCTATCTCTATCCTGGTACCGGAACGTGGAACCCGATCCCCTAATCTCACCACTTTCGTTCATCAAGCCTTCTTTTATATCAAGGCATCATCATTAACAAAGTAGATAAGGGTTTCTTTTCAAGATTTGGGATTCAATAGCTTCATCATGCTTATTTATTCACAATTTCATAATCATATTCATGCAAGCATACAATTAAGCATATAGAAGGGTTTACAATATTACTAACACATATCATTCGCTATTAAGAGTTTACTACGAATAGTGTGAAAACCATAACCTACCTCCACCGAAGAATTGAATTCAATGAAGCAATTTCCAAGCTTTGTGTTCTTCCTCTTCGATCGATTACCTCTTCTCTATCTTTGTTCTTTCTCTTTTCTTATTCAAACCCTCTTTTTTTACCCTAATTAGCATATAATTAAGAATAAAAGATGGCAATAATGACCCACTAATTAACTTAAGGTTATCTCTTTTAACCCCCAAGTAATTAGACTTATTAAATTAAACCACTAACTTATATAGGCAAATAGGAGGAATAGTCAAAAACGTCCCTTAAAACGTGTAAAGAAATCCGACCCAGACTGGGATTACGCAACCTGTGACGGGCCGTCGTGCCTGCGACGGTCCGTCCTGCAGGTCGTCGCAAAGTTCAGAGACCTAAATTTCCTCCAAGGGTCTGTGACGGTCCGTCACACCTGTGACGGTCCATCCTGCAAGTCCGTTATGAAGTTCAGAGAGTCGATTTTCAGTACCCAATTTCAGAATTTCTAAGTATATTGAAACGAGACCCTGCGACGGTCCGTCGTGCCCATGACGGTCCGTCGTGGGGTCCGTTGCCTCACCCAATTTTCCAGAAATAAAATCTGCTGCTCAAAACGACTAAACAGGTCGTTACAATAGATACCAATTTACCCATCGTTCGTCCTCGAACGATCAAAAGAAGAGAAACAAGGGTGGAAAGGAGTACCTGATTCTGTAAACAGATGTGGGTATTTTTCTTGCATATCTGCCTCCTTCTCGCAAGTAGCTTCTTCAACCGGTCGATTCTTCCATTGAACCTTGATGGATGCAATCTCTGTTGCCCTCAACTTGCGAACTTCTCTATCTAAAATAGCAACAGGCTCCTCCTCATAAGACAAATTTTCATCAAGCAAAACTGAATCCCAACGGATAATGTAGTTTCCATCCCCATGGTATCTCTTCAACATCAACACATGAAATACCGGATGCACTCCGGACAGCCCTGGAGGCAAGGCTAACTCATAAGCCACCTTCCCTACTCGCTTAAGTACATTAAATGGTCCAATATACCTTGGACTAAGATTACCTCTTTTCCCAAACCGCATCACCCCTTTTCATGGGCGAAACCTTTAGCAAGACTTGCTCACCCTCCATAAACTCCAAGTCTCTAACCTTTCGATCTGCATATTCCTTTTGCCTACTTTGCGCCGCTAGAAGCTTCTCTTGAATAGATTTCACTTTCTCTAATGAATCTCTCAAAAGGGTAGTACCCCAAGGTCTAACCTCAAATGCATCAAACCAACTAATGGGAGACCTACATCTCCTCCCATACAATTCTTCGAATGGAGCCATATCAATACTTGAGTGATAGCTATTGTTGTATGAAAACTCCGCTAAGGGTAAGAAGTTATCCCAATGACCACCAAATTCTATCACACAAGCACGAAGCATATCCTCCAACACTTGAATCGTTCGCTCAGACTGACCGTCGGTCTGAGGGTGGAATGCGGTACTAAGATCAAACCTAGTACCCAATTCAGCATGCAATGTTTTCCAAAACTTAGAAGTAAACTGCGTACCTCTATCTGATATGATGGAGAGTGGAACCCCATGCAACCGAACAATTTCTGAGATATAGATCTTGGCTAACTTTTCGGCATTGTAAGTCACCTTGACCGGAATGAAATGGGCAGACTTAGTTAACCTATCAACAATTGCCCAAATCGAGTCATATTACCCATTGTCTTGGAAGACCAACCACAAAATCCATTGCAATTCTCTCCCACTTCCTTTCGGGAATGGGCATTCTCTGAAGTGTTCCTCCGGGCCTTTGGTGTTCATATTTCACTTGTTGACAGTTTGGACATTGGGCAATAAAATCCACAATATCACGTTCCTTCTACTTCCACAAAAAGTTGCTTAGGTGATAGGTCACGATACATTTGGTTGCACCATGATGTATAGAATACCTTGAACTATGAGCCTCTGTCAAAATAGTGTCGATCAAATCATCGATGCGGGGTACACATACCCTTCCCTTAATCCTCAAAACACCTTCCTCATCGATTGTTGCTTCTTTAGCCTCTCCTTGCAACACTTTACCTCGAATCCGGATCAATTTCTCATCATCAAACTGCTTCCCCTTAATCTTGTCAAGGAAGGAGGATCTTGCCTCCACACAAGCTAACAATCCTCCCTTCTCACTTATTTCTAACCTCATGAGGTCATTAGCCAAAATCTGCACTTCTCTAGCCAATGGGCGTCTAGAAGCTTGCAAATTAGCTAGACTTCCCATGCTTCCTGCCTTTCTACTTAAGGCATCTGCCACAACATTCGCCTTCCCCGGATGATACAAAATAGTTATGTCGTAGTCCTTCAGTAGTTCCATCCATCTCCTCTGTCTCAAGTTCAAATCTTTCAGAGTAAAGACATACTGTAAGCTACGATGATCTGAATAGACCTCACACTTAACCCCATATAAATAGTGTCTCCATTGCTTTAATGCGAATACTACCGCGGCTAATTCCAAATCATTAGTAGGATAGTTACGTTCATGCACTTTTAATTGTCTTGAAGCATAAGCAATCACACTCTTCTCTTGCATTAGCACTGCATCCAAACCCGAATAGGATGTATCACAATAGACAATGAAATTCTTACCTTCCACTGGCAAGGTGAGAATTGGTGCAGTAGTCAACAGAGTCTTGAGCTTCTGAAAGCTTTCCTCACACTCATCCGACCATACAAATGGAACATTTGCTTAGTCAAGTTCGTTAGGGGGAAGCAATAGAAGAGAATCCTTTGACAAATCGGCGAGTGGTAGTAGCTAGCTAACCAACAAAGCTCCTTATTTCTGACACATTAGTAGGTCTTACCCATTCTTCACTATCTCAATCTTAGAAGGATCCACCATCACTCCTTCCTTAGAAACCACGTGCCCCAAGAAGGACACTGCATCTAGCCAAAACTCACACTTGGAGAACTTGGCATAAAGCTTTTTCTCCCTCAACATTTCCAATACCATTCTCAAATGCTCCTCATGTTCCTTCTTACTTTTAGAGTATATCAGTATATCATCAATAAATACGATCACAAAGAGATCCAAATACGGCTTAAATATCCCGTTCATCAAGCTCATTAATGCAGCAGGGGCATTCGTAAGACCAAAGGACATCACTACAAATTCATAATGCCCATACCTAGTCCGAAAAGCAGTTGTTGGCACATCCGTTGCCCGTATTTTCAATTGATGATAACCGGATCTCAAGTCAATCTTAGAGAAGACACACGCACCTTGTAACTGATCGAACAAGTCATCAATGCGAGGAAGAGGATACTTGTTCTTAATAGTTACCTTGTTCAACTGCGGTAGTCTATGCACATCCGAAAAACTCCCATCCTTCTTCTTCACAAACAAACCGGAGCACCCCAAGAGATGCACTTGGTCTAATGAAGCCTTAGCTCAACAACTCTTGAAGTTGGGCCTTTAACTCTCTTAACTCCGCGGGAGCCATTCTATAAGGGGGTATAGAAATGGGGCGAGTACCCGGTTCAAGATCAATACAGAAGTCAATATCCCTATCCGGTGCCATACCAGGAAGATCTGCAGGGAACACATCCAAAAACTCACGGACTACCGAAACCGACTCAATTGAAGGAACTTGGGTAGTGTCATCCTTGAGATGTGCCAAGAAAGCTAAACAACCCTTACTAACCATTCTCTCAGCACGAAGAAAGGACACGATACGAACCGGATTGGAAGTGTAGTCACCCTCCAACACTAACGGATCTGTCCCAGGCTTGGCTAACGTCACAGTTTTAGCTTTACAATCCAAGATCGCAAAATTCGGAGAAAGCCAAGTCATACCCAGAATTACATCAAAGTCAACCATTTCTAAGATAACCAAATCTACATAAGTGTTGCTCCCCACAAAATTCCCCAAACAAGACCTATATACCTTTTCAACTACCACAAACTCACCCACCGGAGTAGAAACACGAATAGGCATATGAAGTAATTCACAATGTAAATTTAGACCATTAGCAAATGAGAAAGATACATAAGAAAATTTGGATCCAGGATCAAACAATACAGAAGCCATGCAATCACAAACCAAAAGATTACCTGTGATGACAGCATCAGATGCCTCCGCTTCAAATCTCCCAGGGAAAGCATAACAATGGGCCCTTTCGTTTGTTTGCCCGTTGCCCCTGCCACGTTGTGATATAGTGGCTCAAGTTTGCCCATCACCTCGGCCGTTTTTGTGAACACCATTACCTCGACCACTGCGTCCTCAAGAATAACGGCCTCTTCCATAACCACCTCTACCTCTAACCATTGGAGGTCTGTAACTCTGTTTTGGACAATTCCTCTTAATGTGTCCAGTCTCCCCATATCCATAACATTCTCTGGATTCAAGCATCGGCCTCTCTGAGAAGTGTTGACCGGTCTGAGGTGGACCCCCGACTACAGTTTGTAGTGAAGACTGAATTGGTCGGACTGAGTAACCTCCGGAACCCTGTCCTCTAGAATAGGAACCATTAAACACACCTCCCTTTCGAAACCTTTTTGATGTCGACGCTATGGTGAAGTCATCTGGCTTTACACCTTCCACCTCTATTACGAAGTCTACCACTTCCTGAAAGGATTTCGCTGTAGCCGCTACCTGTAAGGCTGAAATCCGCAACTCTGACCTCAACCCCTTCACAGAATGGCGAATCCGCTCTTTTGGACTGAAACAAAGTTGGGTGGCATATCTGGATAGTGCGCGAAACCTAGCCTCATAAGCAGTAACTGACATCCTACCTTGCTCTAGGCTCAAGAACTCATCTCTTTTCTTATCCCTCAAAGTTCGGGGGATAAACTTCTCTATAAACAAGCTAGAGAATGAGGCCCAATTCATAGGTGTTGCCTCTGTTGGTGACACTCTACATGTGACCGCCACCACATTTTGCCGTTTCCTTGAAACTGATAAGTCACAAACTCAACACCAAACCATTCTACCATACCCAATTTGTGTAGTAGCTCATGAAAATCAACCAGAAGATCGTAGGCATCCTCAGATTCAGTACCCTTGAAGACTGGAGGTTTCAATTTTAAGATCTTACTAAAACGTTCATGCTGATCATTTGTCATTATGGGCCCCGTAGTCAGACGAGGAAATGTGCCTATCTCCAATGAGGCATCCATGCGGGGAGCCCCAGCAGCGGTATGTCGTACCTCTGAAACCGGAGGTGTTGGTGCAGAAAACACAGGAGGTGCCTGACCCTGATCGGATAACCCGCTAAGATAAGCAAGAACCTGATTGATCATCTCTGGGGTAGGTTGGGGTGGCAATTCCTCATTTCGCACTTGTTCATTCTCCCCTTCCTCACCCTCTCTTACTACTTCCTCAGTCGGTGGAGGAGTCACCGCCCTAGTACAAGATGGGCTAGGTGATTGTCCTCTTCCTCTAGAGGACGTCCTCCCACGACCTCTTCCACGGCCTCTTGCCGCTACTCCTCTTCGAGCTACAACCCCAGTGGCTGGCTCAGACGTTTCTTGTCTTGCCGGTGTTGGTGTTGGCGCAGTCGTTGCTCTAGTTCTAACCATCTGCGAAATAGAGTGAAGATGGTAAGATACCAATTTGTATCACCTAGATACCAATTGGATTCAAGTAGTAGCACGAAAGAAGAAAGAAAGAATGAAATTTTCCTAAAGTCTTATAGCCTCTCAAAGAAAAGTAAAGGTGTCCCCCTACCGTTCCTTAAGACTCTACTAGACTCGTTCTTGTGTGATGAGACCAACGAACCTAATGCTCTGATACCAAGTTTGTCACGACCCAAAACCGAGCAGCGACTGGCACCCACACTTACCCTCCTATGTGAGCGAACCAACCAATCTAAACCTTAACATTTCAATGTATATCAACAGAAAGTAATGCGGAAGACTTAAACTCATTAATAAAAATCAATCCAATAACTTCTAAAATTCAACAACAATTATTCCCCAAAATCTGGAAGTCATCACCACAAGAACATCTATGATCAATTTAGTAAACTAAGAGTATTCTAAAAAGCTAAAACAAGTAAAAGCTAGTCCATGCCGAAACATCAAGGCATCAAGACATGAGGATGAAGATCCAGTCCAATCTAGAAGCGTTAGCTCACCCTGAAGATACGATGTGACGAAGACTGGCTAGAATTGTGGTTGAGTTGAAGACGACGGCACGTTTACTGCACTCCACAAATAACAAGAAGAAAACATAAAAGTAGGGGTCAGTACAAAAAACGGGTACTGAGTAGATATCATCGGCCAACTCAAAATAGAAGACAATATATATCAAGTAATATCATAAAACCAACTACAATACTCAACGTGTAGCAACAACAAGTACTCTATCATTAACAATTACCGTCAAGTTCACACATGAGGACTCAAGCCTCAATACCATACTCATTTGGGAGTTTGATTCATTAGATTGAATTCATTAACATATTTCAAGATTCATTATCTTTATTCCCCTCGTGTCGGTACATGACACTCCGCTCCATATACTATCCTGGTGTCGGAACGTGACACTCCGATCCTCATATACTATCCTGGTACCGGAACGTGGCACCAGATCCATATACTATCCTGGTGTCGGAACGTGACACTCCTATCCTCATTCTATCCTGGTACCGAAACGTGGCACCCGATCCATATACTATCCTGGTGTCGGAACGTGACACTCCGATCCTCATTCTATCCTGGTACCGGAAAGTGGCACCTGATCCATATACTATCCTGGTGTCGGAACGTGACACTCCGATCCTCATTCTATCCTGGTACCGGAACGTGGCACCCGATCCTCTAATCTCACCACTTTCGTTCATCAAGCGTTCTTTTATACCAAGGCATCATCATTAACAAAGTAGATTAGGGTTTCTTTTCAAGATTTGGGATTCAATAGCTTCATCATGCTTATTTATTCACAATTACATAATCATATTCATGCAAGCATACAATTAAGCACATAGCAGGGTTTACAATACTATCAATACATATCATTCGCTATTAAGAGTTTACTACGAATAGCATGAAAACCATAACCTACCTCCACCGAAGACTAGTGATCAAGCAAGCAATTTCCCAAAGCTTTGTGTTTCTCCTCTTCTTTTCACCTTCTCGTTCGATTCTCCCTCTCTCTCTTTGTTCTTTCTAGTTTTCTTATTCAAACCCTCTTTCTTTTACCCTAATTAGCATATAATTAAGTATAAAAGATGACAATAGTACCCCACTAATTGACTTAAGGTTACCTATTTTAACCTCCAAGTAATTAGACTTATTAACATTAACCCACTAACTTTATAATTATAGCAGGAATAGTCCAAAACGTCCCTTAAAACATTTAAGGAAATCCGACCCAGCCTGGGATTACGCAGTCTGTGACGGCCCGTCGTGCCAGCGACGGTCCGTCCTGCTGCTTCCGTCACAGACTTCAGAGACTAATTTTCCTGGAAGAGTCACTGACGGTCCGTCGTAGCCACGACGGTCCGTCCTGCCATGTCGTCACGAAGTTCAGAGACTTAATTTCTGTGGAAGATGTGTGACGGTCCGTCGCGCCCACGATGGTCCGTCCTGCCATTCCGTTACGAAGTTCAGAGAGTCGATTTCATTACCTAAATTTCAGAATTTGTAAGTGTTTTGAAACGAGACCCTGCGACGGTCCGTCATGCCCATGACGGTCCGTCGTGGGGTCCGTCGTCTCAGCCAGTTTTCTAGAAATAAAATCTGTTGCACAAAACGACTAAACAGGTCGTTACATCTTACACGGAAGTTAAGCCCCTAAATATAGTCATCTAGGTATTTAGAAAATCTCACACTAATTTCAAGCAAAACAAACACGTAAAACTCACTCAAACACATGAACACACACAAGCACTTTCTAAGACACACCTTCCAAACATCATGGACGTTCTTGGATGTTTCACCTCCAAACTTAACCAAAATACATAAACAGAATAAGGATACTAAGATAACTCATTTTAACACATAATTAACTCAGGAAACAATCATGAGGCTCTACTTCACCTTGGGTTGTTTAAGGGTGATATAAATCCACTCGACCATTCATGAAAGTTTCAATCTTTCCAATGGTCATGGTTGTTCTTTAAAGTTGCAACCTGTAACGACCTGTTTAGTCGTTTTGAGCAGCAGATTTTATTTCTGGAAAAAAACTTGCTGAGACGACGGACACCACGATGGACCGTTGTGGGCACGACAGACCGTCGAGGGCGTCTCGTTCCAAAACACTTAGGAATTCTGAAATTTGAGTGCTGAAATCGACTCTCTGAACTCTGTGACGGACCTGCAGGACGGACTATCACAGGTATGACGAACCGTCGTGATCCCCCGTTTCAAAACACTTCAACTCTTGAGAATTTGGTACAGGGAACGAGTCTCTGAACGTCGTGACGGAAGTGCAGGACGGACCGTCATGGGTACGACGGGCCGTCACAGACTCCTTAAACAAATGGAGTCCACGACGAACCTGCATGACGGACCGTCGCACGCACGATGGGCCGTCACAGGTTGCGTAATCCCAGTCGGAGTCGGATTTGTGGTTAAGTTTTAAAGGGACGTTTTGGGCTATTCCTGCCATAATTATATATTTCGTGGGTTTATATTAATAACTCAACTTCTTGGGGGATAAAGGAGGTAACTTTGAGTTAATTTGTGGGGTATTATTGTCATCTTTTACACTTAATTATATGTTAATTAGGGTAAAAGAAAGAGGGTTTGAATAAGAAAATAAGAAAGAACAAAGATAGAGAGAGAGAGGATCGAACTAGAGGAAAACACAAGAGCTTGGGAAATTGCTTGTTGATCACTAATTTTTGGTGGAGGTAGGTTATGGTTTTTACGATAGTCGTAGTGAACTCTTAATAGTGAATGATATGTATTGGTGTGTAACGACCTGTTTAGTCGTTTTGAGCAGCAGATTTTATTTCTGGAAAAACTGGCCAAGACTACGGACACTACGACGGACCGTCATAGGCACGACGGCCCGTCGAGGGTGTATCGTTTCAGCATACTTAGAAATTCTGAAATTGGCACTGAAAATCAACTCTCTGTAATTTGTGACGGACCTGCAGGACGTTCCGTCACATCCACGATGAACCGTCGTGAGCTCCCGTTGCAAAACACTTCAACTTTTGAGAATTTGGTACAAGAAACGAGTTTCTGACCGTCATGACGGAGGTGCAGGACGGACCGTCACAGGGGTGACGGGCCGTCATAGTTCATGTAAGTCTTGTGGGGCTGCGAAGACCACCATGATGGACCGTCGCAGGCACGACGGCCCGTCACAGGTTGTGCAAATCCCAGGCAGAATAGGATTCCTCTACACGTTTTAAGGGTCGTTTTGGACTATTCTTTCCTTAATTATAAAGATTGAGGGTTAATATTAATAAGTCTAATTACTTGGGGGTTAAAAGAGGTAACCTTAAGTTAATTAGTGGGTTTTATTGTCCTCTTTTACACTTTATTATATGTTAATTAGGGTAAGAGAAGGAGGGTTTGAATAAAAAAACAAACAGAAAGAACAAGGGAAAGAGAGATTGAACGTAAGAGGAGAAACGAAGAGGAATATCAAAGCTTGAGGAATTTGCTTGTTTGAATTCAATTCTTCGGTGGAGGTAGGTTATGGTTATCATGCTATTCGTAGTAGAGTAGACTCTTAATAGCGCATGATATGTATTGGTAGTATTGTAAACCTGTCTATATGCTTAATTGTATGCTTGCATGAATATGATTATGTGAATTTTATAAAAAAAGCATGATGAAAACCATTGAATCCCAAATCTTGAAAGAAACTTTAATCTATGTTATTAATGATGATGCCTTGGTATAAAAAAGGCTTGATGAATTGAAGTAATGGGATTGTGATGCCTTTGTATAGAGAAGGCTTGATGAACGAATTGAATGAGGTTAGTGGATCGGAGTGTCACGTTCCGACACATAGTATTAGTGGATCAGAGTGTCACGTTCCGACACATAGTATTAGTGGATCGGAGTGTCACGTTCCGACACATAGTATTAGTGGGACGGGTGTCACGAACCGACACGTAGATATAGGGGATCGGAGAGTGTCACGTACCGACCATATAGGGGATCGGAGTGTCACGTACCGACACATATAGGGGATCGGAGTGTCGCGTTCCGACACATATAGGGGATCGGAGTGTCACGTTCCGACACATATAGGGGATCGGAGTGTCACGTACCGACACATAGTGGTAGGGGATCGGAGTATCACGTACCGACACAAGAGGAAGAAAGATAATGAATCTTGAAAGATGATAATATACTCAACATAATGAACTTAATTCCCAAATGAGTATGGTATTGAGGCTTGAGCCCTCATGGATGAACTTGATGGTACTTGTTGATGCTTATAGTACTTGTTGTTGCTACATGTTGAGTTTATAGTTGATTTATAATATTACTTGATATATATTATCTTCTATTTTGAGTTGGCCGATGATATCTACTCAGTACTTGTGGTTGTACTGACCCCCTACTTTTATGTTTTCCTCTTTGTTATTTATGAAATGCAGCAAACGTTCCGTCAACTTCAACTCAACAGTAGATCTAGACAGTCTTCACTACCTTCGGAAATTCAGGGTGAGCTAATGCGTCTAGCTTGGACTGGGTCTTCTTCTTCAAGCCTTGATGCCTTTAACTTCCGGCATGGACTAGCTAGTATTTGTGTTAGCTTCTTAGACAGTTTTAGTTTAGCAATTTTAGATAGATGTTCTTGTGATGATGACTTCCAGATTTTGGGGATAATAATAATAGTTTTGAATTGTTTTATTAATGAGTTTAAGTCTTCCGCATTTCTTTTTGTTGATATTGTATTAAAATGTTAAGGGTTAGATTGGTTGGTTCGCTCACATAGGAGGGTAAATGTGGGTGCCAGTCGCGTCCCCGGTTTGGGTCGTGACAAACTTGGTATCAGAGCCTTAGGTTCATTGGTCTCATCACACAAGAACAGGTCTAGTAAAGTCTTAAGGAACGGTAGGGGGACGCCTTTACTTTTCTTTGATAGGCTATAAGACTTTAGGAAAATTCCATTCTTTCATTCTTCTTTCGTGCTACTACTTGAGTCCAATTGGTATCTAGGTGATACAAATTGGTATCTGACCATCTTCATTCTATTTCGCAGATGGTTAGAACTAGAGCAACGACCGCACCAGCAGAAACAACGGAAAGACAAGACAAGAAACGACTGAGCCAGCCACTGGGCTTGTAGCTCGAGGAAGAGCAGTGGCAAGAGGCTGTGGGAGAGGTCGTGGGAGGACGTCCTCTAGAGGAAGAGGATGAGCCCCTAGCCCATCTGATACTAGGGCGGTGACTCCTCCACGACCGAGGATTGTGGATAAGAGAGGGTGAGGAAGGGGAGATAACGAAACAAGTGCAACATGAGGAATTGCCACCCCAACCTACCCAGAAATGATCAACCAAGTACTTGCTTATCTTAGCGGGTTATCTGATCGGGGTCAGGCACCCCCAGTGGTTTCTGCACCAACCCCTCCGGTTTCAGAGATACGACATGCGGCTACTATGGCTCCCCGCATGGATGCAACACTGGAGATAGGCACCATTTCCACGTCTGACTACTGGGCCTATAATGACAAACGATCAACATGAACTTTTCAGTAAGTTCTTGAAATTAAACCTCCAGTCTTTAAGGGTGCAGAATCAGAGGATGCCTACGATTTTCTAGTTGATTGTCATGAGCTACTATACAAGATGGGTATAGTAGAGAGGTTTGGTGTCGAGTTCGTGAGCTATCAGTTCAAGGGAACGCCAAAATGTGGTGGCGTTCACATGTTGAGTGTCACCCACAGAGGCACCACCTATGACTTGGGAATCATTCTCTAGTTGTTCATGGAAAAGTAATTCCCCGGACTTTGAGGGATAGGAAGAGGGATGAGTTCTTGAGTCTAGAGCAAGGAAGGATGACAGTTAAACGCATATGAGGCTAAATTTCGCGAACTATCAAGATATGCCACCCAACTTTGTTTCAGTCCACAGGAACGGATTCACCGTTTCGTGAAGGGGTTGAGGTCAGAGTTGCGGATTTCAGCCTTACAGGTAGCGGCAACGGCAACATCCTTCCAAGAGGTGGTAGACTTTGTGATAGAGGTGGAAGGAGTGAAACCAGATGACTTCACCACGACATCGACATCAAAAAGGTTTCGAAGGGGAGGTGAGTTTAATGGTTCTTACTCTAGAGGACAGAGCTCCGGAGGTCACTCAGTTCGACCAATTCAGTCTTCAATACAGACTGTAGTTGGGGGTCCACCTCAGAACGGTCAACACTACTCCGAGAGACCTATGCCTGACTCCAGAGAGTTCTATGGATGTGGGGAGATTGGACATATTAGGAGAAATTGTCCAAAACAGAGTTACAGACCACCAATAGCTAGAGGTAGAGGTGGTCATAGTAGAGGCTGCTTATCTAGAGGACGTGGTGGTCGAGGTAATGGTGGTCACCAAAACGGCAGAGTGATGGGCAAAACGGAGACACTACTACACAAACATGGTAGGGGCAACGGACAGACAAACGATGGGCCCATGTTACGCTTTCCCTGGGAGATCTGAAGCTGAGGCGTCTGTGTTTGTTATCACAGGTAATCTTTCGATTTGTGATTGCATGTAATCTATATTATTTGATCCCGGATCCACATTTTCTTATGTATCTTCCTCATTTGCTAATGGTCTAAAATTACATTGTGAATTACTTGACATGCCTATTCGTGTTTCTACTCCGGTTGGTGAGTCTGTGATAGTTGAAAAGGTATATAGGTCTTGTTTGGTGAATTTTGTGGGGAGCAGCAACACTTACGTAGACTTGGTTATTTTAGAAATGGGTGACTTTGATGTAATTCTGTGGTATGATTGGCTTTCTCCAAATTTTGCGATTTTGGATTGTAACGCTAAAACGGTGACGTTAGCCAAGCCTGGGGCAGATCCGTTAGTGTGGGAGGGCGACTACACTTCCAATCCGGTGCGCATCATATCCTTTCTTCGTTCTAAGAAAATGGTTAGTAAAGGGTGTTTAGCTTTCTTGGCACATCTCAAGGATGACACTACCCTAGTACCCTCGATTGAGTCGGTTTCGGTAGTCCGCGAGTTTTTGGATGTGTTCCCTGCAGATCTTCCTGGTATGCCACCAGATAGGGATATTGACTTTTGTATCGATCTTGACCGGGCACACGCCCCATCTCTATACCCCCTATAGAATGGCTCCGCGGAGTAAGAGAGTTTAAAAGCACAACTTCAAGAGTTGTTGAGCAAAGGCTTCATTAGACCAAGTGCATCTCCTTGGGGTGCTCCGGTTTTGTTTGTGAAGAAGAAGGATGGGAGTTTTCGAATGTGCATAGATTACCGGCAGTTGACAAGGTAACTATAAGAACAAATATCCTCTTCCTCGCATTGATGACTTATTCGATCAACTACAAGGTGCTTATGTCTTCTCGAAGATCGACCTGAGATCCGATTATCATCAATTGAAAATACGGGCAGCGGATGTGCCAAAGACCGCTTTTCGGACTAGGTATGGGCATTATGAATTTGTAGTGATGTCCTTTGGTCTTACCAATGCCCCCGCTACGTTCATGAGCTTGATGAATGGGATTTTTAAGCCATATCTGGATCTCTTTGTGATCGTGTTATAGATGATATATTGGTATACTCTAAAAGTAGAAGGAACATGAGAGATTTGAGAATTGTATTAGAAATGTTGAGGGGAGAAAAAGCTTTATGCCAAGTTCTCTAAGTGCGAGTTTTGGCTAGATGCGGTGTCCTTCTTGGGCATGTAGTCTCTAAGGAACGAGTGATGGTGGATCCTTCTAAGATTGAAAGTGAAGAATTGGGTAAGACCCACTAATGTGTCAGAAATACGGAAGTTTTGTGGGTTAACTAGCTACTACCGCCGATTTGTCAAGGATTCTCTTCTAGTGCTTCCCAATTGACGAACTTGACTAATCAAAATGTTCCATTTGTATGGTCGGAATGAGTGTGAGGAAAGCTTTCAGAAGCTTAAGACCTTGTTGACTACCGCACCTATCCTTACCTTGCCAGTGGAAGGTAAGAATTTCATTGTCTATTGTGATGCATCCTATACGGGGTTTGGGTGCAGTGCTTAATGCAAGAAGAAGAACGTGAAGCTTATGCTTCAAGACAATTAAAAGTGCATGAACGTAACTATCCAACTCATGACTTGGAATTGGCCCGCGGAGTGTTGCCTTGAAAGCAATGGAGGCATTATTATATGGGGTTAAGTGTGAAATCTATACGGATCATCGTAGTCTACAGTATGTCTTTACCCAGAAAGATTTGAACTTGAGACAAAGGAGATGGATGGAACTACTGAAGGACTACGACATCACTATTTTGTATCATCCGGGAAAGGCGAATGTTGTGGCAGATGCTTTGAGTAGAAAGGCGGGAAGCATGGGAAGTCTAGCTCACTTGCAAGCTTCTAGACGCCCATTGGCTAGAGAAGTGCAGATTCTGGCTAATGACCTTATGAGGTTAGAAATAAATGAGAAGGAGGATTGTTAGCTTGTGTAGAGGCAAAAGCTTCTTTCCTTGATCTGAAAGGGGAGGGGAAACAGTTTGATGATGAGAAGCTAGGTCGAATCCGAGAAAAGTGTTACAGGGGAGGCTAAAGAAGCAACAATGATGAGGAAGGTGTTTTGAGGATTAAGGGAAGGGTATGTGTACCCCCGCGTCGATAATTTGATCAACATATTCTGACAGAGCTATAGTTCAATGTTTTCTATACATCCGGTGCAACCAAGATGTATCGCGACCTAAAGCAACACTTCTGGTAGAGTAGAATGAAGTGAGATATTGTTGACTTTATTGCCAAATGTCCAAACTGTCAACAAGTAAAGTATGAACACCAAGGCCCGAGGAACGCTTAAGAGAATGCCCCATTCCTGAATGGAAGTAGGAGAGAATCGCAATGGACTTCGTAGTTGGCCTTCAAAAGACAATGGGTAAGTATGACTCCATTTGGGGTGATTGTTGATAGGTTAACTAAGTCCGCTCATTTCATCCCGGTCAAGGTGACTTACAATGCAGAGAAGTTAGCGAAAATCTACATCTCAGAAATCGTTCGATTGCATGGGGTTCCACTGTCCATCATATCAGATAGAGGTACGCAGTTTACTTCTAAGTTTTGGAAAACATTGCATGCCAAATTGGGTACTAGGTTGGACCTTAGCACTGCATTTCACCCTCAGACCGATGGTCAGTCTGAGCGAACGATTCAAGTGTTGGAGGATATGCTTCGTGCATGCGTGATAGAGTTTGGTGGCCATTGGGATATCTTCTTACCTCTGGCAGAGTTTTCATACAATAATAGCTATCACTCCAGTATTGATATGGCCCCATTTGAAGCATTGTATGGGAGGAGGTGTAGATCTCCCATGGGTGGGTTTGATGCATTTGAGGTTAGACGTTGGGGTACTGACCTCTTGAGGGATTGTTAGATAAGGTGAAGCGCATTCAAGAAAAGCTTCTAGCGGCGCAAAGTAGACAAAAGGAGTATGCAGACGAAAGGTTAGAGACTTGAGTTCATGGAGGGTGAACAAGTCTTGTTGAAGGTTTCACCAGAAGGGGAGGAGGTGATGCGGTTTGGAAAAAGAGGTAATAGTTAAGTCCAAGGTATATTGGACCATTGAAGTGCTTAAGCGAATAGGGGAGGTGTCTTATGAATTAGCCTTGCCCCCAGGGCTGTCCGGAGTGCATCCGGTATTTCACGTATCCATATTGAAAAGATACCACGGAGATGGAAACTACATCGTCCGTTGGGATTCAGTTTTGCTTGATGAGAACTTGACTTATGAAGAAGAACCGGTTGCTATATTAGATAGAGAGGTTCGCAAGTTGAGGTCGAGAGAGATTGCATCCATCAAAGTTCAATGGAAGAATCGACCGGTTGAAGAAGTTACTTGGGAGAAGGAGGCAGATATGCAGAAAAAATACCCACATCTGTTTACAGATTCGGTACTCCTTTTCGCCATTGTTTTCTTCTTTTGATCGTTCGGGGACGAACGATGGGTAAATTGGTATCTATTGTAACGACTTGTTAGTCGTTTTGAGCAGCAAATTTTATTTCTGGAATAACTGGCCAAGACTACGGACACTACGACGGACCGTCATAGGCACGACGGCCCGTCGAGGGTGTATCGTTTCAGCATACTTAGAAATTCTAAAATTGGTACTGGAAATCGACTCTCTGTAATTTGTGACGGACCTGCAGGACGTGCCGTCACATCCACCATGAACCGTCGTGAGCTCCCGTTGCAAAACACTTCAACTTTTGAGAATTTGGTACAAGAAACGAGTTTCTGACCGTCATGACGGAGGTGCAGGACGGACCGTCACAGGGGTGACGGCCTGTCTGTCATAGTTCACGTAAGTCCTGTGTGGCTGCGACGACCACCGTGACGGGACCGTCGCAGGCACGACGACCCGTCACAGGTGTGCAAATCCCAGGCAGAATAATAGGATTCCTCTACACGTTTTAAGGTCGTTTTGGACTATTCTTTCCTTAATTATAAAGATTGAGGGTTAATATTAATAAGTCTAATTACTTGGGGGTTAAAAGAGGTAACCTTAAGTTAATTAGTGGGTTTTATTGTCCTCTTTTACACTTAATTATATGTTAATTAGGGTAAGAGAAGGAGGGTTTGAATAAAAAACAAACAGAAAGAACAAGGGAAGAGAGATTGAACGTGTGAGAGGAGAAACGAAGAGGAATATCAAAGCTTGAGGAATTTGCTTGTTTGAATTCATTCTTCGGTGGAGGTAGGTTATGGTTATTTCATGCTATTCGTAGTAGACTCTTAATAGCGCATGATAGGTATTGGTAGTATTGTAAACCTGTCTATATGCTTAATTGTATGCTTGCATGAATATGATTATGTGAATTGATAAAAAGCATGATGAAAAACAATTGAATCCCAAATCTTGAAAGAAACTTTAATCTATGTTATTAATGATGATGCCTTGGTATAAAAGAAGGCTTGATGAATTGAAGTAATGGGATTGGTGATGCCTTGGTATAGAGAAGGCTTGATGAACGAATGAATGATGTTAGTGGATCGGAGTGTCACGTTCCGACACATAGTATTAGGGATCGGAGTGTCACATTCCGACACATAGTATTAGTGGATCGGAGGTCACGTTCCGACACATAGTATTAGTGGGACGGGTGTCATGAACCGACACGTAGATATAGGGGATCGGAGTGTCACGTACCGACACATATAGGGGATCGGAGTGTCACGTACCGACACATATAGGGGATCGGAGTGTCACGTTCCGACACATATAGGGGATCGGAGTGTCACGTTCCGACACATATAGGGGATCGGAGTGTCACATACCGACACATAGTGGTAGGGGATCGAGTGCCACGTACCGACACAATAGGAGAAGAATAATGAATCTTGAAAGATGATAATATACTCAACATAATGAACTTAATTCCCAAATGAGTATGGTATTGAGGCTTGAGCCCTCAGGGATGAACTTGATGGTACTTGTTGATGATTATAGTACTTGTTGTTGCTACATGTTGAGTTATAGTTGATTTATAATATTACTTGATATATATTATCTTCTATTTTGAGTTGGCCGATGATATCTACTCAGTACTTGTGGTTGTATTGACCCCCTATTTTATTTTTTCCTCTCTTTGTTATTTATGAATGCAGCAAACGTTCCGTCAACTTCAACTCAACAGTAGATCTAGCCAGTCTTCACTACCTTCGGAAATTCAGGGTGAGCTAATGCGTCTAGCTTGGACTGGGTCTTCTTCTTCCAGCCTTGATGCCTTGAACTTCCGGCATGGACTAGCTAGTTTTGTTTTAGCTTCTTAGACAGTTTTTAGTTTAGCATTTGAGATAGATGTTCTTGTGATGATGACTTCCAGATTTTGGGATAATAATAATAGTTTTGAATTGTTTTATTAATGAGTTTAAGTCTTCCGCATTTCTTTTTCTTGATATTGTATTAAAATGTTAAGGGTTAGATTGGTTGGTTCGCTCACATAGGAGGGTAAATGTGGGTGCCAGTCGCGTCCCCAGTTTGGGTCGTGACATGGTGGTATTGTAAACCTGTCTATATGCTTAATTGTATGCTTGCATGAATATGATTATGTGAATTTGATAAAACAAGCATGATGAAAACCATTGAATCCCAAATCTTGAAAGAAACTTTAATCTATGTATTTAATGATGATGCCTTGGTATGAAAGAAGGCTCGATGAATTAAAGTAATGGGATTGATGATGCCTTGGTATAGAGAAGGCTTGATGAACGGATAGAATGAGGTTAGTGGATCGGAGTGTTTACATTCCAACACATAGTATTAGTGGATCGGAGTGTCACGTTCCGACACATAGTATTAGTGGGACGGGTGTCACGAACCGACAAGTAGAATTAGGGGATCGGAGTGTCACGTACCGACACATATAGGGGATCAGAGTGTCACGTTCCGACACATATAGGGGATCGGAGTGTCACGTACCGACACATATAGGGGATCGGGTGTCACGAACCGACACGTAGAATTAGGGGATCGGAGTGTCACGTACCGACACATAGTGGTAGGGGATCGGAGTGTCACGTACCGACACAAGAGGAAGAAAGATAATGAATCTTGAAAGATGATAAATATACTCAATCTAATAAACTTAATTCCCAAATGAGTATGATATTGAGGCTTGAGCCCTCATGGATGAACTTGATGGTACTTGTTGATGATTATAGTACTTGTTGCTGCTACATGTTGAGTTTATAGTTGATTTATAATATTACTTGATATATATTATCTTCTATTTCGAGTTGGCCGATGATATCTACTCAGTACTTGTGGTTGTACTGACCCCCTACTTTTATGTTTTCCTTTTTGTTATTTGTGGAGTGCAGCAAACGCGCCGTCGTCTTCGACTCAACAGTAATTCAAGCCAGTCTCCACTGCATCGGAAATTCAGGGTGAGCTAATGCTTCAAGCTTGGACTGGATCTTCTTCTTCAAGTCTTGATGCCTTGACTTCCGGCATGGACTAGCTTCTTATGTATTTTTAGCTTCTTAGAAATTTTTAGTCAGTAATTTGATCATAGATGTTCTTCTGATGATGACTTCCAGATTTTGGGGATAATAGTTATTGATTTGATTTTATTAATGAGTTAAGTCTTCCGCATTACTTTATGTCGATATTGTTGAAATGATAGGGTTAGATTGGTTGGTTCGCTCACATAGGAGGGTAAAGGTGGGTGCCAGTCGCGGCTCGGTTTTGGGTCGTGACAAACTTGGTATCAGAGCATTAGGTTCGTTGGTCTCATCACACAAGAACGAGTCTAGTAGAGTCTTAAGGAACGGTAGGGGGACGCCTTTACTTTTCTTTGAGAGGCTATAAGACTTTAGGAAAATTCCATTCTTTCATTCTTTCTTTCGTGCTACTACTTGAGTCCAATTGGTATCTAGGTGATACAAATTTGTATCTGACCATCTTCACTCTATTTCGCAGATGGTTAGAACTAGAGCAACGACTGCGCCAACACAAACACCGGCAAGACAAGAAACGTCTAAGCCAGCCACTGGGGCTGTGGCTCGAGGAAGAGCAGTGGCAAGAGGCCGTGGAAGGGGTCGTGGGAGGACGTCCTCTAGCGGAAGAGGACAAGCACCTAGCCCATCTGATACTAGGGCGGTGACTCCTCCACCGACTGAGGAGGTGATAAGAGAGGGTGAGGAAGGGGAGAATGAACAAGTGCAAAATGAGGAATTGCCACCCCAACCTACCCAGAGATGATTAATCAGGTTCTTGCTTATCTTAGCGGGTTATCTGATCAGGGTCAGGCACCTCCAGTGGTTTCTGCACCAACACCTCCCGTTTCAGAAAATGCGACATGCGGCTACTATGGCTCCTAGTATGGATGCCTCATCGGACATAGGCACGTTTCCACGTCTGACTACTGGGCCTATAATGACAAATGATCAGCATGAACTATTCAGTAAGTTCTTAAAATTGAAACCTCCAGTCTTCAAGGGTGCAGAATCTGAGGATGCTTACGATTTCCTGGTTGATTGGCATGAGCTACTACACAATATGGGTATCGTAGAATGGTTTGGTGTGGAGTTCGTGAGTTATCAGTTTCAAGGGAACGCCAAAATGTGGTGGCGGTCACATGTTGAGTGTCAACAAACAGAGGCACCACCTATGACTTGGGCATCGTTCTCTAGCTTGTTTATGGAAAAGTATATCCCAAGGACTTTGAGAGATATAAAAAGGGATGAGTTCTTGAGTCTAGAGCAAGGTAGGATGACGGTTAACGCATATGAGGCCGAATTCCGTGCATTATCTAGGTATGCCACCCAACTTTGTTTCAGTCCACAAGAACGGATTCGCCGTTTTGTGAAGGGGTTGAGGTCAGAATTGCGGATTTCAGCCTTACAGGCAGCGGCTACGGCAAAATCCTTCCAAGAGGTGGTAGACTTTGTGATAGAGGTGGAAGGAGTGAAGCCAGATGATTTCACCACGACATCGACATCAAAAAGGTTTCGAAGGGGAGGTGAGTTTAATGGTTCTTACTCTAGAGGACAGAGCTCCGGAGGTTACTCAGTTCGACCAATTCAGTCTTCACTACAGATTGTAGTTGGGGGTCCACCTCAGAACGGTCAACACTACTCCGAGAGACCTATGCCTGACTCTAGAGAGTGTTATGGATGTGGGGAGATTGGACATATTAGGAGGAATTGTCCAAAACAGAGTTACAGACCCCCAATAGCTAGAGGTAGAGGTGGTCATGGTAGAGGCCGCTTTTCTGGAGGACGTGGTGGTCAAGGTAATGGTGGTCACCACAACGGCAGAGGTGATGGGCAAATTGGAGCCACTACGTTACATCATGGTAGGGGTAACGGACAGACTGGTGATAGGGCCCATTGTTACGCTTTCCCTGGGAGATCTGAAGCGGAGGCGTCTGATGCTGTTATCACAGGTAATCTTTTGGTTTGTGATTGCATGGCATCTGTATTATTTGACCCTGGCTCCACGTTTTCATATGTATCTTCCTCATTTGCTAATGGTCTCAATTTACATTTTGAATTACTTGATATGCCTATTCGTGTTTCTACTCCGGTGGGTGAGTCTATGGTAGTTGAAAGGGTATATAGGTCTTGTTTTGTGAACTTTGTGGGGAGCAACACTTATGTAGATTTGGTTATCTTAGAAATGGTTGACTTTGATGTAATTCTGGGTATGACTTGGCTTTCTCCGAATTTTGCGATCTTTGATTGTAATGCTAAAACGGTGACATTAGCCAAGCCTGGGACAGATCCGTTAGTGTGGGAGGGTGACTACACTTCCACTCCGGTGCGTATCATATCCTTTCTTCGTGCTAAGAAAATGGTTAGTAAGGGTGTTTGACTTTCTTGGCACATCTCAAGGATGACACTACTCAAGTACCCTCGATTGAGTCGGTTTCGGTAGTCCGGAGTTTTTGGATGTGTTTTCCCTGCAGATCTTCTTGGTATGCCACAGATAGGGATATTGACTTCTATCGATCTTGAATCGGGTACTCGCCCCATTTCTATATACCCTTATAGAATGGCTCCCGCCGAATTAAGAGAGTTAAAGGCTCAACTTCAAGAGTTGTTGAGCAAAGGCTTCATTAGACCAAGTGCATCTCCTTGGGGTGCTCCGGTTTTGTTTGTGAAGAAGAAGGATGGAGTTTTCGGTTGTGCATAGTACTACCGGCAGTTGAACAAGGTAAACTATTAAGACAAGTATCCTCTTCCTCGCATTGATGACTTGTTCGATCAGTTACAAGGTACTTGTGTCTTCTCAAAAATTGACTTGAGATCCGGTTATCATCAATTGAAAATACGAGCAACGGATGTGCCAAAGACTGCTTTTCGGACTAGGTATGGGCATTATGAATTTTTAGTGATGTCATTTGGTCTTACGAATGCCCCTGCTGCGTTCATGAGCTTGATGAACGGGATATTTAAGCCGTATTTGGATCTCTTTGTGATCGTATTTATTGATGATATACTGATATACTCTAAAAGTAAGAAGGAACATGAGGAGCATTTGAGAATTGTATTGGAAATGTTGAGGGAGAAAAAGCTTTATGCCAAGTTCTCTAAGTGTGAGTTTTTGCTAGATGCAGTGTCCTTCTTGGGGCATGCAGTTTCTAAGGATGGAGTGATGGTGGATCCTTCTAAGATTGAGACAGTGAAGAATTGGGTAAGACCCACTAATGTGTCAGAAATAAGAAGCTTTGTTGGGTTAGCTAGCTACTACCGCCGCTTTGTTAAGGGATTCTCTTCTATTGCTTCCCAATTGATGAACTTGACTAAGAAGAATGTTCCATTTGTATGGTCGGATGAGTGCGAAGAAAGTTTTCAGAAACTCAAGACTTTGTTGACTACCGCACCTATCCTCACCTTGCCGGTAGAGGGTAAGAACTTCCTTGTTTATTGTGATGCATCCTATTCGGGTTTGGGTGCAGTGCTAATGCAAGAGAAGAACGTGATTGCTTATGCTTCAAGACAATTAAAAGTGCATGAACGTAACTATCCAACTCATGACTTGGAATTGGCCGCGGTAGTGTTTGCACTAAAGAAATGAGGCACTATTATATGGGGTTAAGTGTGAAGTCTATACGGATCATCGTAGTCTACAGTATGTCTTTACTAAAAAGATTTGAACTTGAGACAAAGGAGATGGATGGAACTACTGAAGGACTACGACATCACTATTTTGTATCATCGGGGAAGGCGAATGTTGTGGCAGATGCCTTGAGTAGAAAGGCGGGAAGCATGGGAAGTCTAGCTCATTTGCAAGCTTCTAGACGCCCATTGGCTAGAGAAGTGCAGATTTTGGCTAATGACCTCATGAGGTTAGAAGTAAATGAGAAGGGAGGATTGTTAGCTTGTGTGGAGGCAAGATCCTCCTTCCTTGACAAGATTAAGGGGAAGCAGTTTGAAGATGAGAAATTGATTCGGATCCGAGATAAAGTGTTGCAAGGAGAGGCTAAAGAAGCAACACTCGATGAGGAAGGTGTTTTGAGGATTAAGGGAAGGGTATGGGTACCCCGCATCGATGATTTTATCAACACTATTCTGACAGAGGCTCATAGTACAAGGTATTCTATACATCCGGTGCAACCAAGATGTATCGCGACCTAAAGCAACACTTTTGGTGGAGTAGAATGAAGCGCGATATGTTGACT
Organism: Solanum peruvianum; assembly: GCA_027705065.1. Classification (NCBI taxonomy): domain Eukaryota; kingdom Viridiplantae; phylum Streptophyta; class Magnoliopsida; order Solanales; family Solanaceae; genus Solanum; species Solanum peruvianum. Next base: position 27,937,642 of record JAKWJD010001765.1, on the reverse strand, counting down.
TATTGCCAATGTCCAAACTGTCAACAAGTAAAGTATGAACACCAGAGGCCCGAGGAACGCTTCAGAGAATGCCCATTCCTGAATGGAAGTGCGAGAGAATCGCAATGGACTTTGTGGTTGGTCTTCCAAAGACAATGGGTAAGTATGACTCCATTTGGGTGATTGCTGATAGGTTAACTAAGTCTGCTCATTTTATTCCGGTCAAGGTGACTTACAATGCAGAGAAGTTAGCCAAGATCTATATCTCAGAAATCGTTCAATTGCATGGAGTCCCACCCTCCATTATATTAGATAGAGGTACGCAGTTTACTTCTAAGTTTTGGAAAACATTGCATGCTGAATTGGGTACTAGGTTGGACCTTAGTACTGCATTTCACCCTCAGACCGATTGTCAGTCTGAGCGAACGATTCAAGTGTTGGATGATATGCTTCGTGCATGCGTGATAGAATTTGGTGGTCATTGGGATAACTTCTTACCCTTAGCCGATTTTCATACAATAATAGCTATCACTCAAGCATTGATATGGCCCCATTTGAAGCATGTATGGAGGAGATGTAGATCTCCCTTGGTTGGTTTGAAGCATTCGAGGTTAGACCTTGGGGTACTGATCTTTTGAGGGATTCATTAGAGAAAGTGAAGTCTATTAAAGAAAAGCTTCTAGCGGCGCAAAGTAGGCAAAAAGAATATGCAGATCGAAAGGTTAGAGACTTAGAGTTTATGGAGGGTGAACAAGTCTTGTTGAAGGTTTCACCCATGAAAGGGGTGATGCGGTTTGGTAAAAGAGGTAAACTAAGCCCAAGGTATATTGGTCCCTTTGAAGTACTTAAGCGAGTAGGGGAGGTGGCTTACGAATTAGCCTTGCCTCCAGGGCTGTCCGGAGTGCATCCGGTATTTGATGTGTCCATGTTGAAAAGATACCATGGGGATGGAAACTACATCATCCGTTGCGATTCAGTTTTGCTTGATGAAAATTTGTCTTATGAGGAGGAGCCTGTTGCTATTTTAGATAGAGAAGTTCGCAAGTTGAGGTCAAGGGAGATTGCATCCATCAAGGTGCAACGGAAGAATCGACCGGTTGAAGAGGCCTCTTGGGAAAAGGAGGCAGATATGCGAGAAAAATACCCACACCTATTTACAAAATCAGGTACTCCTTCTCGCCCTTACTTTTCTTCCTTTGATCGTTCGAGGACGAACAATGGGTAAATTGGTATCTAATGTAACGACCTGTTTAGTCGTTTTGAGCAGCAGATTTTATTTCTGGAAAAAACTGGCTGAGACGACGGACACCACGACAGACCGTCGTGGGCACGACGGACCGTCGAGGGCACGACGGACCGTCGAGGGCGTCTCGTTCCAAAACACTTAGGAATTCTGAAATTTGAGTGCTGAAATCGACTCTGTGAACTCTGTGACGGACCTGCAGGACGGACTGTCACAGGTACGACGAACTGTCGTGATCCCCCGTTTCAAAAGACTTCAACTCTTGAGAATTTGGTACAGGGAACGAGTCTCTGAACGTCGTGACGGAAGTGCAGGACGGACCGTCGTGGGTACGACGGGCCGTCACAGACTCCTTAAACAAATGGAGTCCACGACGAACCTGCATGACGGACCGTCGCAGGCACGACGGGCCGTCACAGGTTGCGTAATCCCAGTCGGAGTCGAATTTCTGGTTAAGTTTTAAAGGGACGTTTTGGACTATTCCTGCCATAATTATATAGTTCGTGGGTTTATATTAATAACTCAACTTCTTGGGGGATAAAGGAGGTAACTTTGAGTTAATTTGTGGGGTATTATTGTCATCTTTTACACTTAATTATATGTTAATTAGGGTAAAAGAAAGAGGGTTTGAATAAGAAAAAGAGAAAGAACAAAGATAGAGAGAGAGAGGATCGAACTAGAGGAAAACACAAGAGCTTGGGAAATTGCTTGTTGATCACTAATCTTCGGTGGAGGTAGGTTATGGTTTTTACGATAGTCGTAGTGAACTCTTAATAGTGAATGATATGTATTGGTGGTATTGTAAACCTGTCTATATGCTTAATTGTATGCTTGCATGAATATGATTATGTGAATTTGATAAAACAAGCATGATGAAAACCATTGAATCCCAAATCTTGAAAGAAACTTTAATCTACGTATTTAATGATGATGCCTTGGTATAAAAGATGGCTCGATGAATTAAAGAAATGGGATTGATCATGCCTTGGTATAGAGAAGGCTTGATGAACGGATAGAATGAGGTTAGTGGATCGTAGTGTCACGTTCCGACACATAGTATTAGTGGATCGGAGTGTCACGTTCCGACACATAGTATTAGTGGGACGGGTGTCACGAACCGACACGTAGAATTAGGGGATAGGAGTGTCACATACCGACACATATAGGGGATCGGAGTGTCACGTTCCGACACATATAGGGGATCGGAGTGTCACGTACCGACACATATAGGGGATCGGGTGTCACGAACCAACACGTAGAATTAGGGGATCGGAGTGTCACGTAGCGACACATAGTGGTAGGGGATCGGAGTGTGCACGTACCGACACGGAGGAGAAGAAAGATAATGAATCTTGAAAGATGATAAATATACTCATCTAATAAACATAATTCCCAAATGAGTATGGTATTGAGGCTTGAGCCCTCATGGATGAACTTGATGGTACTTGCTGATGATTATAGTACTTGTGGCTGCTACATGTTGAGTTTATAGTTGATTTATAATATTACTTGATATATATTATCTTCTATTTCGAGTTGGCCGATGATATCTACTCAGTACTTGTGGTTGTACTGACCCCCTACTTTTATGTTGTCCTTTTTGTTATTTGTGGAGTGCAGCAAACGTGCCGTCGTCTTCGACTCAACAGTAATTCAAGTCAGTCTCCACTGCATCGGAAATTCAGGGTGAGCTAATGCTTCTAGCTTGGACTGGATCTTCTTCTTCAAGTCTTGATGCCTTGACTTCCGGCATGGACTAGCTTCTTATGTATTTTTAGCTTCTTAGACATTTTTAGTCAGTAATTTGATCATAGATGTTCTTGTGATGATGACTTCCAGATTTTGGGGATAATAATAGTTATTGATTTGATTTTATAATGAGTTAAGTCTTCCGCATTACTTTTCTGCGAATATGTTGAAATGATAAGGGTTAGATTGGTTGGTTCGCTCACATAGAAGGGTAAATGTGGGTGCCAGTCGCGGCTCGATTTTTGGGTCGTGACACAACCTTTCAGAACAGTCACTTCCAACTGTGAGAAATTCAAATGAAATGGGAAAAGAATTAAAATTACACGGGTCGTGCGGGTATCTAAGTTGTCGATCAATTAACTAATTGATTAAGATATTTTAGTTAATTAACTAATTATTTAAAAAAATTGACGATTTAATTGAACCTAATTAAATAAATACATAAATAATAAAATAATTAAAATAAAATTGATCCAAAAAATAATCTCTTAATTGATCATTTTCCGAAGCCAAAGCCAAAGTCGAGCCGAGCAACCGACGATGATGAGGGTGCGAGGGAGGTCACTCTTTACAACTCTTTTGATAATTAATAGGAGTTTTTCTATATTTTAACTCCTATTTTTCTTCCCACTACCGAAGAGGCACAAATGCCTTTTTACAATCCGACTAGTTTACTTTTATCACTCTTTGTTGGAGATTATGAGAATTTGTCCCAATCCGACTTCATTTTCAATAAATGATTATTCATAAATTGGGAATAAGCCTCTAAAATATGGGGGTAATTTTAAACTGCACCTGAAGCTTGATATCTTAAAAAATTTGTTTACTCATAGGGGATCAAGGAAGCAGATATCTCTTTCATTCAACTGGTCATTTTTTTTTATAAAAGGTGAAGCTAATGAAATTAAAATGTTGTCAAATCTCTTTAGACATTGTTACTTTTATGGGAATGTAAAAAAAAAATCTAGCACTTAGTGGTCCTGAATATGTAAAATAGAAAGGTTTATGGCTCCACGGAACAGGTTAGCAACTGTAGAAACTTATGGCCGTTTTAATAAATTCCTGCAATGAATTCAACTATTTTGGTCTTCAAGTTATGTGTCAGTGTTGCCAAGAGTGGAATATGTTTTGCGTCCAAAAATGTAATATCCTTAAAGATGATTGACTGATTCGCTACGTCAAACATTAGTCTCACTTTTAGACCATTCGGTTAAAAGAAATCCCTTTGGTTGCTACTTGTTTCAAATCATTAATATCGTAGACTATTTATGTACTGTGAGTTTATTGTATTTCTAATAAATTCAACTTATGAGTTGTGCGTGTCTAAAGCCTTTGTCTAGTGATTTTTATTGTTTTGTATCATGTTTTCAGAAAAGATGTTGAGGCACAACATTAAAGAGACAACTGAAAAAGTGCAAAATAACTCGTATACGTAGGCAATCGACGGATTGTAGATCCATTAATGCCCCATAGACTTGCATCGTAGATGGGCTGCACAGGAAAACGATGAAATCAGGGAATCTTAGAAAGTGTAGAACCTCGACAAGCGTTGATGGTCTGTCAATTAGTTGACGAATTGTTCTGGTCAATCGTCGATTGATTCAGTGAATTTTCTAGTATCTGGTTTTTTGAAGATTCTAAGTATGGAGTCCTAGTGGGAATTTGTGTACCGTTGATAGATTGAAAGAACTTACTTATTGTCGTTTGATTCAAGAAGGTGAAACTTTTGATGCTGAGATATTTTTTCTAAGTGTTGGCTGATGAAAAAGACTTACCTACCCTAAGCCGGTCTCGCATAATGAAGAGGCTTTTATCAACAAATTCTCCTTATTTGTTTCATTTCTAATTAGGAGTTTCTTTTCAATAAATAGGGTACTAAAACTTTGTGTTTGGAGTTGGGTACTAGTACTGTTGTTCTAGTTTGAGTCTTTGGAGATTAATTTTTGCAAACCTTAGCAATTATTGATTTTTAAAAGTTGAATATGAAAAATCTTTTGTTCATAATTTAGGGGGATGCTAGCGGATGATCCACATGCTCACATAAACTTTTTCCACCAAAGTATCATAGGTCTACCAGATTGGGATATGTCATAGGGTTGAGGGTGTTCCCTCTATCATTGACCGGAGATTCAGCGATATGGCTCAACGAGCTCCCCTACAACACTATTTATACATGGGATAAGTTGACAGAAGCATTTCTAGAAAGATTATTTCTAGTGTTAAGGAAACATAACAAGAATGACATACTCAACAACTTTGTAGTTCAACCTCGTGAGTGTGTGAGTAATTCTTGGAATTGATTCACTACCTTGATGTGAGGTGTCCCAAATCACCATGTTGATGAAGAGTTGTTGAAAGTGTACTTGTATCGGGGACTAGCTGAAAATTATAATGTTGTGCTTGATTCTATTTAAAGAGGTTCGTATAGAGAATGATCGTGGGCATGCATAACTGAGAAAATTGAGACGATTTCTCACAATAAAAAAATTTGGAGCACCAGAAAGTAAGACACTAGGAGAAACACATTCGCCATTCAAGCTATAAAAAACCCGGCCAAAGATGACATTCGCGAAGAGATGACATAGATGAGAATTGAGTAAGGATTGGTATTAAAACATGTGACTGGAGGGGCAGAGAATGTTAATGCGGTTAACTATTTGACGAGAACTCCGCTACCAGTGGAGGAGTATTATTGTCATATCAGGGGAGCACCCCTTATAAGTAACGAATGTCGTCGTCCTTGAAGAGGACTAAGACTAACCTCTTAGCATTCTTCATTACATTTCATACACTATATTACGGAAAATTAAAAACTTTTTATTTTTTTCCGCATTGAGGTTTACATAGACCTCTCGACATACACATAATATATACATAGGCAGATTACATAGACTCTTCACATACTACATAGGCTTCTATTTTTATTTCACATACATAAGATATCAATATAGATTTATAAAAAGTCTATGATAGTTCACATAATAAAAACAAGAATGTGTACAACATTGGTCATAGCACATACTTCATTACAATAAAAGCCACATATAGGCATATACAAGCTTAATCTTCAAATTAAAGAGAATGAACAAAAGTGACTTTTAGACTAAACAATATCCAATAGCGACATAGTGACATCGTCCTCGGAAAGTTTAGAGCTACTGAACATGGAGAATGAGAATCAAAGTATTCTTCGATGGCCCTCTAAAAGCTCAAAGGTAGGAACCTTTATTTGTAGTAAACATAGAGAATGAGTTAGTTTACCACATGTACTAAGTTTGGAAAAATTCACATAAAACATATGAAAGAATACATAAGAAAGGGATATTTACTTTTGAAGACATGCTAAGTCATTTAGAAACCTTTAATGCACATACAACAGGACATACCACATAAAGATCACAATACTATCAGTCATGATCATAAGAAATACAAATCAACGTAAGAACGATGTACAACACAAAACCAACATCAATAAGGCCTAACCAACTCAATATCTATGCTTACAGTATTGGGTACATAGTCAAACAACTCCAGCATCATGCTATAAAAACAAATCATACATAAGAGTTCATAACACTACATCATATGCAAATACTCTACTCATAACCCTTCATCAAGTCGACATGTGCAATGAACAAGCAATACCCCATAACCTTACTCAAACAAGTAAATCAAATAAAGAATAAGAAGTATCACCTAACTTCGTATAGTAAAACATCAAAAGCAATTATTGTCATAAATAGCAACATAGACCATTAGCATGATCATAGGTGAACTCAAATCATATAGGATAATCAACATGTATTGTCAACATATGCATAATATTTACTTTTTATACATAAGAACAACCTTCCAAAATCAACATATTGGTCTTCTATGGAATCTTCTTTGAAGAGAGAAAGTAAAGATAAAGAAGAGCGATTTGGTTTTTGGAAAAGTGAGGTATTAAGTTGGGTTTTGGATTAGGTTAGGTTATATAGTAACTTATGTAATGTAATTAACTACCCCTAGTGCCTAATTAACCCCCTAACTAACCAACATAAAATGAACCAAACAAAAACATCAAAGAGAAGTGCAGACCCGACCTATGAGACCTCGATTTACGGGTTGTAGGTCATTCAACATGCATTGTTCATCTCTTTCCAGTACATACGTAGATAAGTTTAGAGAGTTGCGTTTTGTCACCTTTTCGAAAATTGATTAAGTTGCTATTGATAGAAGCATTGATGCCTCATCGATTTGCTCACGCCTTATCAATTGTAGGCGTGAGTGTTGCTGTCTTTTGATAGCTTTTTGGTCCTTTCGACACTTAACATGTTCTAAAACTATTTGTACACCTTTCCACCAAATTTCATCAATTTATGACTCTAAAAATCTTGTGTAATAGGCTAAGACACACTAGGACCTCTTTCACGATTCTCTGGACGTCATGGACGTTTCTTGATGTATTGACTCTAAAACATCCTAAATGACTCATAACATTTAATTTTGACCTTAAAAATATTAATACCCTTAGACACTTATGTGAGGCTCTAGATTAGGTCTTGGACTTTCAAAGTGTTACATTATCCCCCTCATAGGAGGCTTTGTTCCCCAATGACACTAAAATCTTTTGAAAGAAAAGGGACTCAATACTAGTAGACTAGCCATTAACATACACAATTATCATGATTGCACTCAAATTAACAACACAACATGGCATTTGCACATATCAACTCAAAACATAATTTTCTACCTATAAGAGCTCAAGATCACAACATGAGGGACTTCCTTCTCAATGACATCATAAGTTCAACATCACAACATGAGGAACTTACTTCTTAATGACATCATATGCTCAACAACAAATAACGATGCAATTATGCCAAAATTCATTTAAAAACACATCAACCTGCTCAATGTAACTTTTTAAAGGCAAAAACAACATACCAAAATTCACCAAATAAGTTCAATAGAGTAAAAAAGCATAATTTCCAATAAAAATTCATTTTAACATAACCTTTTACCATAATATGCATATCTTTGCAAAAAAAAAGTCAAATTAAAATTTAATCATTATTTTCATTATTAATAGGAACAAGTAACCTTAATTATCAAAGAGATGAGGATAACAAGTTTTAATATCGGCATCAGCCTCACATGTTGATCCCTAAACTAGATGGTTTCTCCATTACACTTTTACATAGGCCACTTCTTTGTTCCTGATCACTTGACGATAAATAATTTCCACCGGAACGTCTTCATAGGAGATATTTTCAACCACTCCTAGACATTCAATAGGAAGTATTGACTCGGGGTCACCGATGCACTTCTTAAGCATGGATCCATGGAAAACGTGGTGAACAGAAGCTAGCTCAGTAGGTAATCTCAACTCATATGCAGCCTTTCCAACCCACATAATAAGGAGTCAACTTCCCTTTCTTGCCAAACCTCACCACCCCTTTCATGGGTGAATCTTTCAAATACACTTTATGACCTTTTTCAAATTCTTACTTTGTTCTGTTGTTGTCGCCATAAGTCTTTTGCCAACTATAGTCTTTTTGCAATCGATTCCATTTGAAATAAACTTTTTTCAAGGTCTTATAGATAAAGTGTGGACCAAGAATTTAAGACTCACCCACTTCAAACCATTCAATCGGAGATCTACATCTTCAACCATAAAGAGCTTCAAAAGGGGCATTGCTACAGATAAATGGTAATTGTTTTTCTAAAAGAACTGCACCAAAGGCAAGTTCTCATTCTAAATTCCCTTGAAATCTATCACACAGGATCTAAGCATATCCCCAACAGTTTGAATTGTACACTCCTCTTTACCATCTTTTTGGGGATGAAAAGTAGTGCTTAACTTTACTCTTTTACCCAAACCCTTTTTAATGACGTCTAAATGCTAGATGTGAAATGTGCGCTCCTTTCCAATATGACGAATAATGGAATACCATGAAGAATCACGATATCATCGATATAGATCTTATTCATGATCCTCCACAATGTAAGTGGAACTTTACAGGAATAAAGTGAGCGTAAGTTGTCATACTATCCACTACTACCCAAATAGAATCATTTTGCCTTCGAGTCCGAGGCAATCTCACTATAAAGTCCATATTTATGTCTTCTCACTTCCAAGTTGAAACTTGGATTTCTTGAAGTAAACCACCCGACTTTTGGAGCTCGTCATTCACTTTTTGGCAATTTTGAAACTTTGATTAAAATTTTGCTATTTCCGTTTTCAAGCTATCCCACAAAAATACTACTCTAAATTGATGATACATCTTAGTAGAAGCCGAATTAATTGAATAACGAGAACCATGAGCTCTTTGTAGGATCTGATTTATCAAATAGTCCACATTCGGCACACATAACCTTCTTTGATTACTAAAAATAGATTCTTTTAACTATATCAATGATGGATAAAGTTGTTGTTTAGACATAACCTCAACCACCAATTATGATTTGGAGTTATGATGGATCATAAAAGCACCATTTTGAGAATCTTCCAATCTAACACCCAAACAAGCCAACCTATGAACATATTTCAGTAAGTCTTTCTTGCCCTCTTCTACATAAGATACACCACCCATGGTCAGACAACTTAGAGGATCAACAACCATGTTGGCCTTGCTGGGGTGGTAGAGAAAACTCATGTCGTAATCTTTCAATAATTATAACCATCTTCATTTTTGGGGAATTAATTCTTCTTTGGTAAACAAATATTGAAGAATCTTGCGTTCGGTATACGAATTAACATTAACACTATAGAGGCAAAGCCATATTTTCAAGGCAAATACCATGACCGCTAATTCAAGATCATGAGTTGGGTAGTTCTTCTTATGAACCTTAAGTTTTCTAGAAGAATAGGCTACATCCTTCGAGTTTTGTTTAAGGACACAACCCAATCCCACTCGGGATGCGTCAAAATATTCCACGTAACCCTCGTATACTCCGATAAAGTTAACACTGGAGTGGTGGTAATCCTATCTTTCAAGATTTGGAAACTTCATTCACAAGTCTCTGACCACTCAAATTTCACATTCTTTTGGGTGAAAGTAGTCAAAGGAGATGCAATGGATGCAAAACCATCCACAAACCTCCTGTAATACCCGGTTAGGCTCAAGAAACTTTTTAAATATCTATTGGAGTCAGAGGTCTACGCCTATTTCTCACCGCCTCGATTTTCTTTGAATAAATTTTGACACCCTCGCTAGATATGACACGACTAAAAACACCGAAGACCTTAACCAAATTTTTTTTTGCTATAATTGGAAAATAATTGGTGTTTCTTCAAGACTTGCAAAAGCACTAACAAATGAAAAGTATGATAATTTTTTTTTAATACACCAAGATGTCATCCATGAAGACAATCACAAATGCAACTATGTAGTTTCGGAACACCCTATTCGTTAGGTCAATAAATGTCGCCGAGGCATAAGTCAACCCAAAAGACATCACTCTAAACTCATAGTGACCAATTTTCGTACATTTCAGACCCTAAAAGTTAGTTTAGTGGGATAAGGCACATTCAACATCCCTTTGAACCAACTTCCCGGATGTCATGGATGTTTTTGGATGTTTTGGTTATTAAACCTCCTAAATGATCTATTTACGTTAAAAATGGACTTAGAAACATTACTTAAATCGAATGACACCTATATTAGGATTTACATTGTGTCTTGGATTTTCAAGTTGTTAGATTATCCCCCCATTAGGAACACTCATCCACTAATGACAACAAAACTCTTTTGAAGGAAGGAATTGATTCAAGACTAGCAACCCAACAAATCAACGATATCAAATCAATATTAATCATATCATTTCAACATGTTCAATATAAAAACTCATATTACCGAACAAAAAAGATCAAAACACTTCTTCATGAGTCAATTAGCACAAAGTGTAACTAGACAACATGATACTTATCATTTCATAAAGAGCAACCATATAAAAACTCACTACATAACTCAAAACAAGCAAAAAAGCAAAATTTCATGTTCTTAAGAGAAATACTGCAATAACTTCACTGTATTTTTTTTTCAAAATGCATAATGTGAAAAACTTCACCAAAAAATCAAGAAACTTCAATTTCTAGTCATGTTTATATTTTTAAAAAGAAAGACTAACCTTAATTCTTTTAAAAAATGAGGGTAACGGGATTTCAAGTGTGCCTCGACCTCCTTTGTTTCACCCTCAACTAGATGATTTTTCTATAATACCATTACAAAAACCACCTCTTTATTCCTTAACATCTTGACTTGCCTATCAAGAATTTGAAGCGAAACTTCAACATAAGAGAGGTTATCCTTGACACCAAGATCCTTAATATGTAGAATGGACTAGGGATGACATATACACACTTTCAATATAGAAATATGGAAAACCAGATAAACCAAATCAAATTCACTAGGAAGGTTCAATTCATAGGCAATGTTACCAACCCTTTGCAAGAATTCATAGGAACCCACATAATGAGGACTCAACTTCATAAAAGCTGGCTTCTAGCATTAGAGCATCACAACACATTAGATTATTTCTCATATCATCATTAGTATTATGTATGCATTTACTTCAATAATTTTATTAGAGTGTTTATAGAGACTAGTCTTTTCATTAACTTTACAATCTCATAGGTGAGTACGTCTTGGTAACATTTAGTTAGACTTATTTGAGATTTCTCTCACCTTTCCCATTAGCTTCTTATCATGTTGTTATCACATACTTTAACTTTAACACATTTACTTTTCGTAATTACTCACCACTTTATGTGAATATTCATTTAATCGTATGCCAATGCACTTGTCCCTTTAAGGTGTGTCACACTCTTACATAACCCCTCTAGGGTTTGACTATCTCATTACGTAACATCTTAGGTTAACTTACTTTTAATTGTGTGCTAGACTTATGAGTCACACATACAAGCCATGAGGCTTTATTCTTAGTTTGTCTAAGTAATTCATATTCAACCAAGATTATAATGTACAATACTTATGCATCTTGTAGATATGCCAAGATATTGATTTTGATATTTAGAGGCAGCATTCATTAAATATTTATTTACGTATGACTTATGTGTCAATACGGAATTCGGGAAGGGAACCCGATTTCTAATCCCTTGAATAACACTTAATTTTATAGTAAACTTGATAATTGCATTTTTCAGATTTGGGGGACCCTATTTCGATCCCCATCACTCCCATAATATTTTCCTTTCTTTTCCTCCTCTCTTGTTGTTTTAAGGTAAGTAGTATGTGTGATTAATCTCCCACAAGCTCATTCTTTTTCTTTTAATTTATCTCTTGACTTTCTCACCTATCCAATAGGTTGTTGGTTCAATCCCCATTCACCTCGTTTTATTTTTCTCCTTTGTTTCTTTCTCCTAACTCTATCATTTATTAAAGAGGTTGTGGGTGCAATCCCCATTCTCTACATTTAATTTTTTTCTCCTAACCCTCTCATCTATTCAATAGGTTGTGGCTTCAACCCCCACTCTCCATATTTTTTTTCTTTTATTTTTCTCAGGAAATTTTTTGTAGTTTAAAATTGGTGAGGTCTCCAATGACCTCACAATCTTTAAAAATTCATAAAACATAACTATTTTTTTGATTCTTTGCCAAGACCACCTATTTCTAGCAAGCTGAAAATTTGGTCTCTTCCAATATATCTTCTCTCATTGTTATGTTGATTTTTGTAGTATTTTGACTGGTATTCAATCATCTAACTTAACCTTATATGAACATCATGTTTTTACAATTTATACACGCAAAACATTGCATTTTAACATACAAATTTCAAAGAGCAAACATAGTAAATTTTGAGCACGCACATTCTCAAAACATTCAACTTAATATACTTTTCCGAAAGATATTTTTCACACCTTACATGATTTGCGAATACACATTCAACACATAATCGGAACCAAACTTAAAACTATCTACTGGAAGACATACCAAAGCAAGCTTTGAATCTTTCAAAAGATCTAATGAAAGGGGAATGCAATGTGTACAACCTTAGTTGTTCAATCGTGATTAAATTGAACCTTAAGGGTTCTTGGGAAAAGGACCAAGAGAGAAGAAATCCGTACCTGAAGTTGTTCAAAAGATGATTCAATCGTGCTGCCTATTTCCCACCAAGCAAAAGTTTCACTATCGAAACAAAAAGCAAAATCTGTCGAGAAATTGATTTTTTACTTTTCATTTTTAAGATTATTTTGCTTTTCAGTTTATAGCTTGCATGTTCTTGGTTAACTTTAGCATTTACGTTCTGTTCTTTTTTCTTTTGGTGATTGGTAGATCGTGAATCAGAGAAAGAGAGAGTAAGAAACGTGAGGGAGTATTGGCTTAGAAGTACGAGATTAGGGAGAGACTTAGTCAAATTAGGATTAATTAACAATTTATAAAGAAAATTCTAAATTTTTTTACTTTTTCTTAAATCACCAATTAAATATTAATTAATTAAATTAATTATGTAAATAAAGTAAATCAATTAAATTGTTGCTGCCACCTAGGCTCGAACCCAGGTGGAGCAAGATTTTGCTCAAAAGGCTGATTTCCGCCCTTTCTATCAAAATTGACCCTCCACCATATTAATTAATTACTTAATTAATTAATTAGGGTAAATACAATACAACCCTTAGCTTGGAAAAATACTATTTTACTCTAGACCCTCCAAACTTAAGATTACCCCTTTTTAAGTCAGGTTAAGACTCATCCTGGTAGATCTTCATATTATGGTGGTCTACATTGTTGGACCAAACCTTTCCTAGATCAACTAACTCACCGAATTGGTTTGTTTGGCTCTTGCAACATTCGTCCCCGAATGATACTTATTAAAATCTACCACAATGCCAGTCATATCTTAACGTAGGTTTTATACACAGTTAAGCAATAACAACCAACAATAGAGGAGATAATTAAACATAACACTTAAGAGAAGAAGTCTAACCTCAAGAGCTGAAAAGATGAGGGTAGCGGGGTATCATATCGGCCTCGACATGGCATCCCATGTAGCACTCTCAACAAGATGAATCCTTCACAATACCTTCACTATGCCAATCTCGTTGTTCCTCAGCCGCTTAATATGTTTGTCTAAAATCTCAACAGGTACCTCCTCATAGGATAAGTCTTCTTCAACCCCCAAACCTTCAACATGTAGAATAAATGTTGCATCACCTAGGAAATGCATTAACATAGAGACATGAAATATTGGGTGAACAAAATCTAATTCTACAGGAAATGAAAACTCATAGGCCACCTCACCCACACGCTGTAGAATCTCATATGGCCCAACATACCCCGGATTCAAATTCCCCTTCCTGCCAAACCTCATAACCTCCTTCATAGGTAATATATTCAAATAGACCTAGTCAACAACGTCATACTCTAAGGGTCATTTTCTAATGTCTTCATAAGACTTCTACCGACAGTAAGCAGTAACCAACCGTCCATAATCAGCCTGACCATACATAAAGCCTCATAAATGATCTCTGAACCTAAAATGGATGAATCTACAACGTCGAACAACCCAACTGGAGACCTACACCTCCTACCATACATTTTATCAAAGCATGTCATCTCGATGCTGGAGTGATAGCTGTTATTATATGAGAATATCAAAGGAAAATGGTCGTCTCAACTACCTCTTAAGTCAGTCACATACGCCCTCAACATCTCGTTAATTTTTATTGTACTTTTCATACTCAACCTTCTCAAAGCATACATTCGCCTTACCTAGATGGTAGTGGACATTCATGTCATAGTCCTTAATAGCGACCCTTGGATGAACTTGAATCCCCTTGGTGGGAGAGTCCCTTCTTAAACACGGGCTTATCCCTGATTTCAATACTACTCTTCCTTAAAAAAAATTTCTCAGCTTGACTTGACCCGTTCCATATCCTACTATGCTTCGTTTTTCTGTTTTCCTCCACTCGTTGGAAACGGACCATAAGCCTTGAAAAGTCCATGCTCGCATGAAGTATAGCTGACCTATAGTCTTCCTCCAGATTTCCAACAATCATATATCCAGTGTAAACGGGAGGATTCATCCTAGTGAAGTTTCTTAACTTGCTAGCTATATTTTTGGCAGGTGGGTTCTTCTTGGGAAAACCTTGTTGCTATGCCTGGGCTGTCATAGTCTTATATTGTGAGGTGATGGTTTGTTCCATCTGTACCAAAGATATCTTCACTTCACCAAATGTTAACTCAGATAGGTTAACATGCATCTCCATTCCAGAATTTGGGGCCTGGGGAGGAACTTGGTTGCCCTAGCAGCTGCTTCTCCTCTTCTCCGACCAGCGTTCCTCCTTGTGTTTATTTTCTTAAAAAGTAGAATTGATGTTAGAAACGCTCATAATAATAAGGAATTAGACATTACATAAAGCACGATAAGATCAAAAGAAGGGACATTTTCCTACGCATCATGTAGTCTTTAATTCATGATAGTGGTGCATTTTAGTCCCTTAAGTTAGAAACTACTCGATGAGGTTGATGTAAAATTATTATCTTTGGAATTTCACCTAAGGCTCTTATACAAACTTTGTCACGACTGGAGTTTATACCCTAGCTGAAATTGGCATTGTTGACCTCTTAGGGGTCACAGACAAGCCTATACATGTCATCGTTACTTCACCTAGGTTAATTTGTAGCTGAAAATTTTAACTATTTGTGTAATTAGACTTTATAGTGAGAAACATTGAATTCGTATAAGACAATCGAAATAAACTCATATGTTTTCAGAATAACTATGTAATACCAAGATAATCAAGTGAAAGACATAGTCAATATCTGTATAACATATAGAGTTGCGAAAATGGCACCAATACAATATTTGAAAATAATAGGGAATGATACACTAGTGGGACATACTCCACTATCCATTGTCTTCGTCTAATTCTATAATAAAATGTTTAGCATCCTCAAAAGCACGAGGGACTACCAAATCTAAATGAAAGCTCCACGTCCGAATAACTTCAGCATAGATTCGTTAGTTCTAACATCGAGCTCCACTTGCACCTAAAAGTACAAAATTTTATTGGATTAGTACACAATTGTACTATGTCTGGGTATATGCAAGCACACACCAAGTACATGCATGAATAAGAACGTATCTCTCCTAACGATATAAATTATGGAAAGTCAAGTAAGTGTACTTGCCAAAATTGGATTTGGAAAGTCATGCTATGATAGTAAGATGCATCATCATACGTAACATATTGAACACAACCCATAACATATTATTTATTAGCACATAAACATATTTCATATCATTCGTCCATATTCCGTGAGACTTTGGAATGATAGACTTGACACTAGAACTTCCCAAAATGAGGGCTCAACATATGAGATCTCAACTAGGGAGCGTTCTTTAGCAAACACAGAGTCTGCTACATTCATCCATACGTACTTTTTTTTCATTCGTTCGTAAGATAGTGTAAACACCAGCCATACCTAGGATGTAGTTTAAAACTATCAACGTGTTCGATGTGCAATGACCAAGAATGACCTAGTGTCATTACTTAAGTCTAGCTCGCCTCTTGATTGTCCTATTCTAACACCTTTGGTATCTTTCATTTCATTATGTGCATTATTTGAGGGTGGACTCATTATTTCTTTGGGAACATTGACGTTAACCGACATATATCATGTGAGCATCATAAAATCCATTGTTTAACCCCATACCAAAAAGAGGTTGAATCACCGGCCAAAGTTAACCAAAACATGCTAGTGTATATAGGGAATCAAAACCTGCTAGAACCCTTTATTGTCAGTATAGATTCAAAGATTAGGATATATACAGAGACCCATACCCGTATGGACGGACAATCTCATCTCATTAGAATTACACAAACCTCTGCCTTCCCAATAAAAGGAATCACAACTCATATCTAGCAAATCGGTGCTCACTATAATGTTTTATCACATTCATCTCACACATTATAGAAGCTGACTTCTAGCATAAGTTCATAATAGCTCATTAGATGATTTCTCATCTCACTATTAGTACTAAGTATGCATTCACTTAAATACTTTCACTAGTGTGTTCATAAAGACTGGTCTCTTCATAAACTTTACACTCTCATAGGTGAGTATGTCTTGGTAACATTTACTTAGGCTCATTTGAGATTTCTCTCACCTTTCGCATTATCCTCTTATCACATTGTCACTACATTCTTTAACTTTAGCACATTTACTCATCATAATTACTCACCACTTTACGTGAATGTTCATTTCATCGTATGCCAATTCACTTGGCTCTTTAATGTGTGTAGAACTCTTTCTTAACCCCTTTAGGGTTTCATTATATCATGATATAACATCTTAGGTTCACTTACTTTTAAATATATTCAAGACTGATGAGTCAACACAAACAAGCCATGATTCTTCATTAATAGATTGTCTAAGTGATTCATATTTACACAAGATTATGTAGTACAAGACTTATGCATCTTGTAGATATGCCAAGATATTTATTTCGTTCATTAGAGGCAACAATAATTAAATATATGTTTGCGTATGAGTTATGTGTCAATATAGAATTGGGCAAGGTAACCCGATTTTGAATCCCTTATATAACACTTAATCTTATATTAATGTTTACAATTCCATTTTTCAGATTTGGGGGACCCTAGTTCGATCCCCACGCCTCCCATGATATTTTCCTTCCTTTTACTCCTCTCTTTTTAGTTTATGGCAAGTGAGTTTTGGGATATGTCCCCAACAAGCTCATTCTTTTTTTTTATCTCTGAACTTTCTCACCTATTTAAGAGGTTGTGGGTTAAATCCCCATTCACCTGATTTTATATTTCTCCTATATTTCATTCTTCTAACTCTCTCATCTATTCAAGAGGTTGTGGGTTCAATCCCAACTCTATACGTTTATTTTTTTCTACTTTATTTTTCTCCTATCTCTCTCATCTATTCAAGAGGTTTTGGGTTCCATCCCCACTCTTCATACTTATTTTTCCATTCATTTTTCTCATGAAATCTTATGTAGTTTATAATTGGTGAGGTCTTGGGTTCATTTCCCAGTGACCTTACAATTTTTAAAACTTCTTAAAACATAACTATTTTTTCAATTCTTTGCCGAGACCACCAATTTCCAGCAAGCTGAAAATTTGGTCTATTCCAATCTATTTTCTATCATTCTTATGTTGATTTTTGTTGTATTTTGATTGACATTCAGTTATCCAATTTAATCTTATATGAACATCACGTTTTTAACATTTTTATACAAGCGAAGCACAACATTTTAACAAACAAGTTTCAGGCAGCAAACATAGTAATTTTTCAGCAAACACATTCTCAAAACAGTAAACTTAATATACTTTTCAGAAATATGTTTTTAATCCCTTACATGATTTCCATATACACATTAAACATATAATCTAGACCTAAATTTATCTATCAGAAGACATACTCACACATTCTTTGAATCTTTCAAAGAATCTGCGGACATGGGCATGCAACGAAGACAGCCTTTGTTTTTAATTCGCGATTACACTGAACCTGAAGGGTCTCTTGGGAAAGTGACCTAGAGGGAAGAAACCCATACATGAAATTTTTAAAAAGATGATTCAATAGTGATGCCTATGTTCCACCAAGACAATTTCACTACAAAACCAACAAGCAAATTTCGTCGAGAAATTGATTTTTTTCTTTTTGTTTTTAAGACTATTTTTCCTTTAAGTTTTTAGATTTGAAGTTCTTGATGAACTTATCATTAACTTTATGTTCTTGTTTCTTTTGGTGAATGTAAAATCGTGAATGAGAGAAAGAGAGAGTGAGAAACGTGAGTTAGTATTCGCTTCAGAGAAGGAGATTAGGGAGAGACTTACTCAGATTAGGAGTAACAAATAATTAATCAATAAAAATATGATTTTTAATTTTTATTAAATCAGTAATTAAATATTATTTAATTAAATTAATTCACCAAATAAAATAAATCAAATTAACTCTTTGCTCCCAGCTAGGCTCGAACTCGGATGGAGAATGATTTTGCTCAAAGGGCCAACTTCGGCCCTTTCTACCCAAATTGCCCCTCCTACATATTAATTAAATAATTATAGTAATTAAAATACTACCCTTAGCCTATAAAAAGACCACTTTAACCCGAGACCCTCAAAACTTAAGATTACCCCTTTTTAAGTTCGGTTAAGACTCATCCGGGTAGATCTTCATATTCGGGTGCCCTACATGGCTGTAACCAACCTTTCCTAGCTCAACTAACTCACCAAACTGGTTGGTTTGGATCTTGCAAGGGTATAGAGGTCTGGTTCTATGTGCATCAATCCGTGTGAACCTTGTCTATTCATAGGCATTCTAGACACATTACGCATTAATTTGAATATTCTTTTTGTGGGTTGTTACAATAACCTTATTCAAACTCCAAATCCCTTCTCCTACGGTCGACATAAGAATTTTGCTGACTAAAGGCCGTTCGCAACCGGTTCCTTATGATATGATCCATTTCCAAAGTCTTATAAATCAACTCGGGACCAAGAAGTGATGCCTCACCCACTTCAAACCATCCAATAGGATATCTGAACCTCATACCATAAAAGGCTTCATAGCGAGCAATGGATATGGATGAATGAAAACTATTATTGTAGGCAAACACCATCAAAGGTAAATGTCTATCTCAACACCCTTTAAATATAATGATGCACGCCCTAAGCATATCTTCAAGGGTTTGTGTCGTACGCTCTGCTTGACCACCGGTTTTTGGATGAAAAGCGGTGCTCAATTCCATCGTAGTACCTAACCTATTTTTAATGACCTGCAAAATCTAGATGTGCATTATGCGCCTGGATCTGATGTGATGATTAACGGAATTACATGGCAGCACAAAATCTCATCGAGGTATATTCTTCCATAATCCTCCGCCGAATATGTAGATTTGATGGGAAGAAAGTGAGAGGACTTATTCAATCTATCCACAACAACCCATATGGAATCATATGTCTTTTAAGTACGAGGTAAACCAACTACAAATTCTATAATGATGCCTTCCCACTTCAAAGTAGAAATTCAAATCTCTTGTAGTAAGCCACTAGGCTTTATGTTTTCGGCCTTTACTTGTTTGCAATTTGCACACTTAGCGACAAACTCCTCTATGTCTCTTTTTAGACCTTCCCACCTATAAATCTCTCTTAGGTCAAGGTACATTTTTGTCGACCCCGGTTGAATTGAGTAGCATGACCTATGTGTTTCTTCTAAGATACGATCCCTCAACCTATCTACATCGGGTATATATAAACACCCTTGGTACCTTAAAACACCCCCAACATGCCGAGAACCAATTATTTCAACTCCATTAAGGCTAAATCAAGGTGTTGTTTGGACTTCACCTCAACCACTAGAGATTACTAGGAGTTATGATCAACTATAGCACCTCGATCCGGAGACCTCTACAACCTCACCCATAACCTAGGCCACCTAAGTACTTCCCTTTCAAGGTCCTTGTTGGCTTTGTCAAGATGGGATACACTACCTGTACTCATACGACTTACGACATCCACAACTACATTAGCCATGTTGGGGTTATAAGGGACACCCGTATCGTAATCTTTCAACAACTCTAGCCACCTTATTTGTTGGAGATTCAAATCCTTTTAGTAAACATATTGTAACGACCTGTTTAGTCGTTTTGAGCAACAGATTTTAATTCTGGAAAAACTGGCTGGGACAACGGATGGAACGACAGACCGTCGTGGTCACGACGGCCCGTCGAGGAGTTTCGTTCCATGACACTTCGAATTTTGAGATTGGGTACTGAAAATCGACTCTCTGTAAATTGTGACGGACCTGCAGGACGTGCCGTCACATCCACGACGAACCGTCGTGAGTTTCCGTTGCAAAACACTTCAACTTTTGGGAATTTTGTACGAGAAACGAGTTTCTGACCGTCAGGACGGAGGTGCAGGACGGACCGTCACAGGTGTGACGGGCCGTCACAGCCCACCTGGAACCTGGGGAGGTGCGACGACCACCGTGACGGACCGTCGCAGGCACGACGGCCCGTCACAGGTTGCGCAGTCCCAGGCAAAATAGGATTTCTCCACACGTTTTAAGGGTCGTTTTTGACTATTCTTTCCTTAATTATAAAGATTGAGGGTTAACATTAATAAGTCTAATTACTTAGGGGTTAAAAGGGGTAACCTTAAGTTAATTAGTGGGGTTTATTGTCCTTTTTCACACTTAATTATATGATTAATTAGGGTAAAAGAAAGAGGGTTTGAACATAAGAAAACAAAAGAGAAAGAACAGAAAGGGATAGAGAGATCGATCGAGAGGCTGAGAGGAATAACAAAGCTTGGAAGAATTCTTGTTGATTCCAATTCTTCGGTGGAGGTAGGTTATGGTTTATTTTACGATATTCGTAGTGAACTCTTAATAGTGAATAATATGTGTTGATGATATTGTAAACCTATCTATATACTTATTGTATGCTTGCATGAATATGATTATGTGATTTTGATAAAACAAGCATGATGAAAACCATTGAATCCCAAATCTTGAAAGAAACTTTAATCTACGATATTAATGATGATGCCTTGGTATAAAAGAAGGCTTGATGAATTAAAGTAATGGGATTGATGATGCCTTGGCAAAGAGAAGGCTTGATGAACGGATAGAATGAGATTAGTGGATCGGAGTGTCACGTTCCGACACATAGTATTAGTGGATCGGAGTGTCACGTTCCGACACATAGTATTAGTGGGACGGGTGTCACGAACCGACACGTAGATATAGGGGATCGGAGTGTCACGTACTGACACATATAGGGGATCGGAGTGTCACGTTCCGACACATATAGGGGATCGGAGTGTCACGTTCCGACACATATAGGGGATCGGAGTGTCACGTACCGACACATAGTGGTAGGGGATCGGAGTGTCACGTACCGACAAAAGAGGAAGAAAGATAATGAATCTTGAAAGATGATAATGTACTCAACATAATGAACTTAATTCCCAAATGAGTATGGTATTGAGGCTTGAGCCCTCATGGATGAATTTGATGGTATTTATTGACGATTATAATACTTGTTGTTGCTACATGTTGAGTTTATAGTTGATTTATAATATTACTTGACATATATTATCTTCAATTTTGAGTTGGCCGATGATATCTACTCAGTACGTGTGGTTGTACTGACCCCCTACTTTTATGTTTTCCCTTTGTTATTTGTGTTATGCAGTAAACGTTCCGTCAACTTCAACACAACAGTAATTCGGGCCAGATTTCGTCATACCGGATCTCAGGGTGAGCTAACGCTTCTAGCTTGGACTGGATCTTCTTCTATAAGTCTTGATGCCTTGACTTCCGGCATGGACTAGTTTCTTATGTATTTTTAGCTTCTTAGACATTCTTAGATAGTTTAGTTTAGTAATTTGATCATAGATGTTCTTGTGATGATGACTTCCAGATTTTGGGAATATTAATAATGGTTGAGTTGTTTTATTTATGAGTTTAAGTCTTCCGCATTTTTTTCTGTTGATATTATTTTGAAATGTTAAGGTTTAGATGGGTTGGTTCGCTCACATAGGAGGGTAAATGTGGGTGCCAGTCGCGTCCTCGAATTGGGTCGTGACAAACTTGGTATCAGAGCATTAGGTTCATTGGTCTCATCACACAAGAACAGGTCTAGTAGAGTCTTAAGGAACGGTAGGGGGACGCCTTTACTTTTCCTTGAGAGGCTATAAGAATTTAGGAAAATTTCACTCTTTCATTCTTTCTTTCGTGCTACTACTTGAGTCCAATTGGTATCTGGGCGATACGAATTGGTATCTGACCATCTTAACTCTATTTCGCAGATGGTTAGAACTAGAGCAACGACCGCACCAGCAGCAACAACGGAAAGACAAGAAACGACTGAGCCAGCCACTGGGGCTGTGGCTCGAGGAGGAACAGCGGAAAGAGGCCGTGGAAGAGGTCGTGGGAGGACGTCCTCTAGAGGGAGAGGACGAGCCCCTAGCCCATCTGATACTAGGGCAGTGACTCCTCCACCGACCGAGGATGTGGTAAGAGAGGGTGAGGAAGGGGAGAATGAACAAGGGCAGAATGAGGAAATGCCACCCCAACCTACCCCAGAGATGATCAACCAAGTACTGGCTTATCTTAGCGGGTTGTCTGATCAGGGTCAGGCACCTCCAGTGGTTTCTGCACCAACACCTCCGGTTTCAGAGATACGACATGCGGCTACTATGGCTTCCCGCATGGATGCATCATTGGGAATAGGCACATTTCCACGTCTGACTACTGGACCTATTATGACAAACGATCAACATGAACTTTTTAGTAAGTTCTTGAAATTGAAACCTCCAGTCTTCAAGGGTGCAGAATCTGAGGATGCTTACGATTTTCTGGTTGATTGTCATGAGCTACTACACAAGATGGGGATAGTAGAGAGGTTCGGTGTCAAGTTCGTGAGCTATCAGTTCCAAGGGAACGCCAAAATGTGGTGGCGTTCACATGTTGAGTGTCAGCCAACAGAGGCACCACCCATGACTTGGGAATCATTCTCTACCCTGTTTATGGAGAAGTATATCCCAAGGACCTTGAGAGATAGAAAGAGGGATGAGTTCTTGAGTCTGGAACAAGGAAGGATGACAGTAAACGTGTATGAGGCTAAATTTCGCGCACTATCCAGATATGCCACCCAACTTTGTTTCAGTCCACAAGAACGGATTCGCCGCTTCGTGAAGGGGTTGAGGTCGGAGTTGCGGATTTCGGCCTTGCAGGTATCGGCAACGGCAACATCTTTCCAAGAGGTGGTAGACTTTGTGATAGAGGTGGAAGGAGTGAAGCCAGATGACTTCACCACGACATCGACATCAAAGAGGTTTCGAAGGGGAGGTGAGTTTAATGGTTCCTACTCTAGAGGACAGAACTCCGGAGGTCACTCAGTTCGACCAATACAGTCTTCACTACAGACTGTAGTTGGGGGTCCACCTCAGAACGGTCAACACTACCCCGAGAGACCTATGCCCGATTCCAGAGAGTGCTATGGATGTGGGGAGATTGGACATATTAGGAGGAATTGCCCAAAACAGAGTTACAGAGCCCCACTAGCTAGAGGTAGGGGTGGTCATGGTAGAGGCCGTTTTTCTGGAGGACGTGGTGGTCGAGGTAATGGTGGTCACCAAAACGGCAGAGGTGATGGGCAAAACGGAGCCACTACTACACAACATGGTAGGGGCAACGGACAGACGAATGATAGGGCCCATTGTTATGCTTTCCCTGGGAGGTCTGAAGCGGAGGCGTCAGATGCTGTTATCACAGGTAATCTGTTGTTTTGTGATTGCATGGCATCTGTATTATTTGACCCTGGCTCCACGTTTTCATATGTATCTTCCTCATTTGCTAACGGTCTAAATTTACATTGTGAATTACTTGACATGCCTATTCGTGTTTCTACTCCGGTGGGTGAGTCTGTGATAGTCGAAAAAGTGTATAGGTCTTGATTGGTGAATTTTGTGGGGAGCAACACTTATGTAGATTTGGTTATTTTAGAAATGGGTGACTTTGATATAATTCTGGGTATGACTTGGCTTTCTCCAAATTTTGCGATTTTGGATTGTAATGCTAAAACAGTGACGTTAGCCAAGCCTGGGGCAGATCCGTTTGTGTGGGAGGGTGACTACACTTCCAGTCCAGTGCGTATTATCTCCTTTATTCGTGCTCAGAAGATGGTTAGTAAGGGTTGTCTAGCTTTCTTGGCACATCTTAAGGATGACACTACCCAAGTACCTTCGATTGAGTCAGTTTCGGTAGTCCGTGAGTTTTTAGATGTGCTCCCGGCAGATCTTCCTGGTATGCCACCGGATAGGGATATTGACTTCTGTATCGATCTTGAACCGGGTACTCGCCCCATTTCTATACCCCCTTATAGAATGGCTCCCGCAGAGTTAAGAGAGTTAAAGGCTCAACTTCAAGAATTGTTGAGTAAAGGCTTCATTAGACCAAGTGCATCTCCTTGGGGTGCTCCGGTGCTATTTGTGAAGAAGAAGGATGGGAGTTTCCGAATGTGCATAGATTACCGACAGTTGAACAAAGTAAGTGTTAAGAACAAGTACCCCATTCCTCGCATTGATGACTTGTTCGATCAGTTACAAGGTGCTTGTGTCTTCTCGAAAATTGACTTGAGGTCCGGCTATCACCAATTGAAAATACGAGCAACGGATGTGCCAAAGACTGCTTTTCGAACTAGGTATGGGCATTATGAATTTGTGGTAATGTCGTTTGGTCTTACTAATGCCCCTGCTGCCTTCATGAGCTTGATGAACGGAATTTTCAAGCCATACTTGGACCTCTTTGTGATTGTGTTTATTGATGATATACTGATATACTCCAAAAGTAAGAAGGAACATGAGGAGCATTTGAGAATGGTGTTAGAGTTGTTGAGAAAGAAAAAGCTTTATGCGAAATTCTCCAAGTGTGAGTTTTGGCTAGATTCAGTGTCCTTCTTGGGGCACGTGGTTTCTAAGGATGGGGTGATGGTGGATCCATCCAAGATTGAGACAGTGAAGAATTGGGTAAGACCTACAAACGTGTCAGAAATAAGGAGTTTTGTTGGGTTAGCTAGCTACTACCGCCGATTCGTCAAGGGATTCTCTTCTATTGCTTCCCAATTGACGAACTTGACTAAGCAAAATGTTCCATTTGTATGGTCAGATGAGTGTGAGGAAAGCTTCCAGAAGCTTAAGACGTTGTTGACTACCGCGCCTATCCTCACCTTGCCGGTAGAGGGTAAAAACTTCATTGTTTATTGTGATGCATCCTATTCTTGGTTGGGTGCAGTGCTAATGCAAGAGAAGAATGTGATTGCTTATGCTTCGAGGCAATTAAAGGTGCATGAACGTAACTATCCGACCCATGATTTGGAGTTGGCCGTGGTAGTATTTGCACTAAAGCAATGGAGACACTACTTGTATGGGGTTAAGTGTGAAGTCTACACGGACCATCGTAGCCTACAGTATGTATTCACTCAGAAAGACTTGAACTTGAGACAGAGGAGATGGATGGAACTACTGAAGGACTACGACATCACCATCTTGTATCATCCGGGGAAGGCGAATGTTGTGGCAGATGCCTTGAGTAGAAAGGCCGGAAGCATGGGAAGTCTAGCTCATTTGCAAGCCTCTAGACGCCCATTGGCTAGAGAAGTGCAGATTCTGGCTAATGACCTTATGAGGTTGGAAATAAATGAGAAGGGAGGATTGTTAGCTTGTGTAGAGGCAAAATCTTCCTTTCTTGATCAGATTAAGGGGAAACAGTTTGATGATGATAAGCTAAGTCGAATTCGAGATAAAGTGTTGCAAGGAGAGGCTAAGGAAGCAATAATCGATGGGGAAGGTGTTTTGAGGATTAAGGGAAGAGTATGTGTACCCCGCATCGATGATTTGATCACCACTATTCTGACAGAGGCTCATAGTTCTGGATATTCTATACATCCTGGTGCAACCAAGATGTATCGCGACCTAAAGCAACACTTCTGGTGGAGTAGAATGAAGCGTGATATTGTCGAGTTTGTTGCCAAATGTCCAAATTGTCAACAAGTAAAGTATGAACACCAGAGGCCCGGAGGAACACTTCAGAAAATGCCCATTCCTGAATGGAAGTGGGAGAGAATCGCGATGGACTTCGTGGTTGGTCTTCCCAAGACCTTGAGCAAGTATGACTCTATTTGGGTGATTGTTGATAGGTTAACTAAGTCCGCTCACTTCATTCCGGTCAAGGTGACCTACAATGCAGAGAAGTTAGCCAAGATCTACATCTCAGAGATCGTTCGGTTGCATGGAGTTCCACTCTCCATCATATCAGATAGAGGTACGCAGTTTACTTCTAAGTTTTGGAGGACATTACATGCTGAATTAGGTACTAGGTTGGACCTTAGCACGGCATTTCACCCTCAGACCGATGGTCAGTCTGAGCGAACGATTCAAGTGTTGGAGGACATGCTTCGTGCATGTGTGATAGAGTTTGGTGGCCATTGGGATAGCTTTTTACCTTTGGCGGAGTTTTCATACAATAATAGCTATCACTCCAGTATTGACATGGCTCCATTTGAAGCATTGTATGGGAGGAGGTGTAGATCTCCCATTGGTTGGTTTGATGCCTCTGAAGTTAGACCTTGGGGGACTGATCTGTTGAGAGATTCTATGGAGAAGGTGAAAGCTATTCAAGAAAAGCTTTTGGCGGCTCAAAGTAGACAAAAGGAGTATGCAGACCGAAAGGTTAGAGACTTGGAGTTCATGGAAGGTGAACAAGTCTTGTTGAAGGTTTCACCCATGAAAGGGGTGATGCGGTTCGGAAAAAGGGGTAAGTTAAGTCCAAGGTATATTGGACCATTTGAAGTGCTTAAGAGAATAGGGGAGGTGGCTTATGAATTAGCCTTGCCCCCAGGGCTGTCCGGAGTGCATCCGGTGTTTCATGTATCCATGTTGAAGAGATACCACGGAGATGAAACTACATTATCCGTTGGGATTCAGTTTTGTTGGATGAGAACTTGACTTATGAAGAGGAACCGGTTGCTATATTAGATAGAGAAGTTCGCAAGTTGAGGTCGAGAGAGATTGCATCCATCAAAGTTCAATGGAAGAATCGACCGGTTGAAGAAGCTACTTGGGAGAAGGAGACAGATATGCAAGAAAAATATCCACATCTGTTTACAGATTCAGGTACTCCTTTTCGCCATTGTTTTTCTTCTTTTGATCGTTCGGGGACGAACGATGGGTAAATTGGTATCTATTGTAACGACCTGTTTAGTCGTTTTGAGCAACAGATTTTAATTCTGGAAAAACTGGCTGGGACAACGGATGGAATGACGGACCGTCGTGGTCACGACGGCCCGTCGAGGAGTTTCGTTCCATGACACTTCGAATTTTGAGATTGGGTACTGAAAATCGACTCTCTGTAAATTGTGACGGACCTGCAGGACGTGCCGTCACATCCACGACGAACCGTCGTGAGTTTCCGTTGAATAATACTTCAACTTTTGGGAATTTGGTACGAGAAACGAGTTTCTGACCGTCAGGACGGAGGTGCAGGACGGACCGTCACAGGTGTGAAAGGCCGTCACAGCCCACCTGGAACCTGGGGAGGTGCGACGACCACCGTGACGGACCGTCGCAGGCACGACGGTCCGACAGGTTGCGCAGTCCCAGGCAAAATAGGATTTCTCCCACGTTTTTAAGGGTCGTTTTTGACTATTCTTTCCTTAATTATAAAGATTGAGGGTTAACATTAATAAGTCTAATTACTTAGGGGTTAAAAGGGGTAACCTTAAGTTAATTAGTGGGGTTTATTGTCCTTTTTCACACTTAATTATATGATTAATTAGGGTAAAAGAAGAGGGTTTGAACATAAGAAAACAAAAGAGAAAGAAAAGAAAGGGATAGAGAGATCGATCGAGAGGCTGAGAGGAATAACAAAGCTTGGAAGAATTCTTGTTGATTCCAATTCTTCGGTGGAGGTAGGTTATGGTTATTTTACGATATTCGTAGTGAACTCTTAATAGTGAATAATATGTGTTGATGATATTGTAAACCTGTCTATATACTTATTGTATGCTTGCATGAATATGATTATGTGATTTTGAGAAAACAAGCATGATGAAAACCATTGAATCCCAAATCTTGAAAGAAACTTTAATCTACGATATTAATGATGATGCCTTGGTATAAAAGAAGGCTTGATGAATTAAAGTAATGGGATTGATGATGCCTTGGCAAAGAGAAGGCTTGATGAACGGATAGAATGAGATTAGTGGATCGGAGTGTCACGTTCCGACACATAGTATTAGTGGATCGGAGTGTCACGTTCCGACACATAGTATTAGTGGGACGGGTGTCACGAACCGACACGTAGATATAGGGGATCGGAGTGTCACGTACCGACACATATAGGGGATCAGAGTGTCACGTTCCGACACATATAGGGGATCGGAGTGTCACGTTCCGACACATATAGAGGATCGGAGTGTCACGTACCGACACATAGTGGTAGGGGATCGGAGTGTCACGTACCGACACAAGAGGAAGAAAGATAATGAATCTTGAAAGATGATAATGTACTCAACATAATGAACTTAATTCCCAAATGAGTATGGTATTGAGGCTTGAGCCCTCATGGATGAATTTGATGGTATTTATTGACGATTATAATACTTGTTGTTGCTACATGTTGAGTTTATAGTTGATTTATAATATTACTTGATATATATTATCTTCTATTTTGAGTTGGCCGATGATATCTACTCAGTACGTGTGGTTGTACTAACCCCCTACTTTTATGTTTTCCCTTTGTTATTTGTGTTATGCAGTAAACGTTCCGTCAACTTCAACACAACAGTAATTCGGGCAAGATTTCGTCATACCGGATCTCAGGGTGAGCTAACGCTTCTAGCTTGGACTGGATCTTCTTCTATAAGTCTTGATGCCTTGACTTCCGGCATGGACTAGTTTCTTATGTATTTTTAGCTTCTTAGACATTCTTAGATAGTTTAGTTTAGTAATTTGATCATAGATGTTCTTGTGATGTTGACTTCTAGATTTTGGGAATATTAATAATAGTTGAGTTGTTTTATTTATGAGTTTAAGTCTTCCGCATTTTTTTCTGTTGATATTATATTGAAATGTTAAGGTTTAGATGGGTTGGTTCGCTCACATAGGAGGGTAAATGTGGGTGCCAGTCGCGTCCTCGAATTGGGTCATGACACATATATTGGATTCTCTTTTGATCGGTAAAAACATCAACATGAACCTAATACAAGTAATGCCTCACATTTTTCAAAGCAAACATAAAGGCCAATAACTCAAGGTCATTAGTGGGATAGTTTCTATCATGTACCTTAAGTTGGCTAGAGGCATATTTTATCACATTCCCATGTTGCATACACACACACCCCAAACCCACGTATGATGCATTACAATACACTACAAAAACCTTTGTACCCTCCGTTAAAGACAACACTAGAGTGGAAGTGACCCTATCTTTAAACAATTGGTAACTTTTCTCACATACCTCGGACAACTCAAACTTCTTAGCCTTTTGGGTTAAAGTAGTTACAGGAGAATCAATGTAAGCGAAACCATCAACGACCTCCGATAGTTCCCCGCTAAACCCACGAAACTCCTAATGTTTGTCGGAGTCAATGGTCTAGCCCATTTTTTCACCGCATTCATTTTTCTTGTCTACCTCAACTCCCTCACTAGAAATGACGTGCCCAAGAAATGTCACCAACCTCCACAAAATTTCACACTTGCTATATTTGGCATACAACTGATGTTCTTCAACGCTTTGCAATATTACCTTTAAATGACACATATGATCATCCTCATTCTTTGAATACACAATGATATTGTCTTTAAAGACAATGACAAATGAATCTAGGTGATTTAAAAATACTCTATTTATTAAGTCAAGAAACGCCTCCGGAGCATTAGTGAGACCGAAATACATGACTAAGAACTCATAATGCCCATACCTAGTCCGAATGACCCTCTTTTGCATTTGCTCACCTCTTAGCGTAAGTTGGTGATACCGCAATCTTAAGTCTATTTTTGAAAAGTAACTAGCCCTTTGGAGTTGATCAAACAATTCTTTAATCCGAGGGAGAAGGTATTTATTCTTAATGGTAACCTTTTTTGAGTTGGCAGTAATCAATACACATTATCAAGAAATTCATCTTTCTTCTTCACAAAAAAAACCGGAGCACCCCACGGAGAAATACTAGTCCTTATCAAAACCGTATCTAGTGAATCCATGGGTTGGATCTTAAACTCTTTCAACTCAGTCGAATCCATCCATAAGGATGAATTGATATGGGATTTGTATCCGGTAGCATATCAATGCCAAAGTCAATTTCTTGTACGAGAGGAATACCAGAAAGGTCATTACGAAAGACCTCCGAAAACTAACTCACTACGGGTACTGACTCAATAGGAGCAACTTCCGAATCTAGATCTTGAACTCTTACTATATGATAAACACAATCTTGTGAGATATTTTGCATGATTTTAGACAAGAAATAAAATGACCTCTAGGAATAGAATTTACCCCTTTCACTTAACAACAGGTTGATTTGGGAAGTTAGACCTCACTACTATTGTCCCACAATAAGTGGATGAAAAACATGCACTCAACAAATCCATACCTTATATTTTATAAAAATCAAACATATCGAGTTCTACTAGATAAACATAAAGAACTCTAATGGGCAACATTATTTGACAATTTCTATACACCGTTGTTGAAACAACCTACTCACCCACTAGAGTAGACACTATAAAAGGTTCACGCAAAATATCAATGTTTTTACATAATAGATACTTTACACCACTTATCAAGGTTTCTTCCTCATGAATCATTACTTATAGAGCCTATTATTAGATCACCTGCTCACATACTATGTCCTGGCAATTTAAAACACATATTTTACATATACATGTACCTTCTAACCTTACTTAAGCACCACCTTACATCTTAATTATACCGTCTTTTATTCAACAAATGTCTGCCTAATCATAACGATCTCGATCATTTACCGCCCTCATAATGGTACTATTACACAATAACTCCTAGAATTTCGATTTTCGGTCTTACCTCCCGATGGTAGTCATCAAGCTCTTTCCCATGAATAAAAATGAACTACCAAATACTATTTGTAGAGGTTAAATATTTATTAGGTTGTAGCGTGCAATACTACATATAATCGATCTTAGTTAAGATATGAACTTTATTTGTACCTAAACACCTTCATACCTAATGGACTTCATTGTATAGGTGTGTTCTCTAATCCATCTATCTTTAATAGTTATATTATTGTGAAACTTCATAGAACAAAAGGGGAAAAAAGAATTTAATGATAAATGATTTTTTAAATTTTATACACTAGGTTAGTTTTTAAAGATGTTTCCATGATGGTGCTTGAAAAAACTGGAACCCTCTAATGTCTTATGAAATGTGACACTGTTGATGTGTAGAGGCTTTAACGTGAATTGTCATACATGGAGAAAAAAACAATAGTATCCTTTCAAATTTATTTGGAAACAATTTCCAATAAGTATATGTTTTCACAATGATGATAAATAAAGCTAAATGTCAATAAAATAAAAGTTAGGAGTATACCTACAACAACATGCTTTCTCTCAGAGGAAATTATATAATTAACTATTTAAGAGTATATATATATCAACAAAAAAAGTGCAGGTAATTAATGAACAACCGAATTAATGAACCATGGCATGCACAAAAAACACTGTCTACAAGAAAATATTTGGTGAGATTTTATTAATTTCAAAATTGGAAAAATCCATAAAGAAAAAACATACACCACACATACAGATAATGGAAATTATTTTCGACAAATTCTTAGTTCTTCATCCACACAACAAACACTTAGCTAATCAAAAACATACACCACACAACGAATTCTAGCTAATAAAATACAACACACAACTATCATAGAATACATAACTTGTGTGCATACAAAGTTATTCAAATATAGGGTACACTGAATTTAAAATATTAAAAGGGAACATAAAAATCATGACATGATATAACTAATAGGAAAAATTGTTAATTTGTGCACAATAACATACCAATTAATTGGCTAATAACTATTTAAGAATACGACGTTCGTCACTACATGCTCAACAAGAAAGATGGAAAATAGATTGGCAATTCACTCAGTATGAATGAGTGTGAGATTAAATACGTATTTATATGTACATGAAATATAAAATATATCCTTTATACGGATCTCAAGACATAACCTACACGTGCACGTGCAGTGAATCTCTTGTACCTATATATATATCCATGTTGTTCCTGTATATAATCTATCTCAAGGATTGAAACTTAAAAACAAGCTATTATGGAAGACTAGTGCATGTGAGATGGAGAGAAGCCCTTTTGATTGTAATGATTTAATTAAAAATTGCCTAGAACCGGTCTACCTTTTTGCAATCCAATGATGAAACAATGGTGTGGGTAACTGATCAAAGAAGAAAATTGTAGTAGTGACCAGACGAGATGATTATTAAACCATTATTATTACATAATAAATAAGTATAATCTATTAAGAGGTTGGAAGTGATAAAATATTAGCGAAAACATTATTAAAATGAACTCCTATTTACTAGATGATGATGTTAATTATAAGATATTAATATTCTATTTATTAAAGGGTCTTAATACAGATATAAAAAGAATAATTCATTATATATTATTGACATATGAAGTAATAGAAGTAACAACTCATGGTTGGGCTGAATTAGTTATACAATATAATTTTTATGATAATAATTTTGACATAGATTTATATGATGATCTAGAAATATTCAGAGATCAATGATAGATTATATAAACTTACAGCTTTGGAAAGAAACTAAAGAAAAAATAGATTCATTTGAAGAATTACTAATAAATAATGTATACATGTATCTAAGAACCCGAGAAGATGAATATTTAGAATATATTGAAAATAACGCTAATGAATAACAACAATTAAAATTACTAAAAAAAGAATATTATAAAAAAAATATTTTATTTAAAACATGAAGAGTAATACAACATCAAGTAAGGAAACTAAAATAACAAAAACCAAGATAGTTAGAAAAGTGCGAAAGATATGGAAAAGGTTAAAACCCTTATACATAGAATATGAATTATTACAACTCACTAAAACAAGTAATGACAAGACAAATCATTTGATAAATATAATTTCAAAAATGGAATATAAATATATTTGTTATCTAAAAAAGCAATATGAACAAAGAAATATATACGCAACAATTGGTAGAAAAAATAGATGAAAAAAGACAAGAACTACAACATAGGAAAGAAAGATTAATAGAAAATATGTTAGCAGGAGTATATAATAAATCAATATTAGCACAAAGAAAAGTTATATTTATGTTAGAAATACAAATAGATCACCTTGAATAAAAATTACAACATAACATAATTTATAAATTATAATGAATAAAGAAGAGTTTGCAGTAGATGAAAAGACATATGAAAATCAAAATGGATTAATGATAAAAATAATATTTTCAAACCTAGGAAGACGATACAAAAGAATAGGAAATAATTTATATTTAATGTTAGAAAAAGAAACAGCAAAATTAGAAGATAGTCTAAGAGCTATGATAAGAATAACAAAAGAAAATGAAGAAATAGATAAATCAAAAGGAATTGAAAAAATAAAAATACAACCAAAGCAAGAAGTACAACAATTAGAAGAAATAAAAAATACAAGGATAAGTGAATTAGAACAAGAATTAGCTAACTTAAAATTATTATATGAAATTAAACAAAAAGAAAATGAATTCTAATTAACTAATGAAATGAGTGATATAAAACAAAAATTAAATGAAAATCTTGAAGTAAATTAAATAGACGAAAATGAATCAGATATAATAAATGATCAAAAATTAGAAATAAGTGATATAAGTGAAACATACACAAAAATTCTAGAACAAGTAAATAAGCCGAAAAAATCAGAAAAAAATACAGGAGATATGAATAAACCTAGCACATCAGGAGTTAAAACCCCAGATAATAGTCCTAGAAATAGTCCTAAATGGACACCACCAACTAATTATACAGAAAATTATGAACGATCAGATAGAACGAATGCAATATGGAATAGTAGATTGAATAAAAAATGGACACCTAAACCAATAACTGAACAATATAATTTCATAGATCTAGATTGTGTTACAGATATAACTAAAGCAATATTACTATGGATATGAAATATATATAAACAACTAATTAATAATAAAATAACAACTAGAGAAACACCAAAATATATAGAAAGAACATTTATAGGAACAACAAAATTATGGATAGAGAATTTACCCCCAAAAAGTCTAGAAACACTTAGAAGTGATAAAAAAAATAGATGGATCTCCATCAACAACAAATATAGATATACTAGATAAATATGAATTAGCAATAAGAAATGAATTTGGTGGTATGACCACAGATATAAGAGAACAAAATAGAGAAAAAATAATAAATAGATAACTTGTGACAAAATTAGCTATATTTTAAATGTGTAACATAGAAGAATATATATCTGCATTTAAAGAATATTACTATAAAGCAAAATATAATACAAATGAATCAAAACAAATAAGACAACAACATTTTACAAAATTACCAGAACCATTCAGTACAAAAATAATAAAAGATTGGAATAATGAAGGATTAACAGATACTTTAGGATCTAGAATAAAATTCTTACACCAATGGTTTATACAACTATGTGAGAAACAAAAAAAAATGGAAAAAGTACTAAATAACAATTAGCATGTTGTAAAAATAAAAAAGAACCACAATTTGGATGTACAAATAAATATTATAAAAAGCAAAAAACTAAAAGATATAAAAATTATTGAAAAACTAAAACTAGGTATAAATATAAAAAGTCAAGGCAAAGATATTAAGTAAAAAATTATAAAATAAAAAGACCATACAGAAAAAAAAAGAAAAATATCCCAATGTACTTGTTATAATTGCGGAAAGATAGGACATTTAGCTAGAGATTGTAAATTACCTAAAGACCCAAAAATAAAACAGATTGCAGAAATAATCATAGATAATGATGAATATATGCAAATATTATATATAGACTATGAATTAAGTGAAAACGATAGTATATATGAAGTATCAGATATAGAAACTGAAAATGAAGAAGAAAATATTAATCTAGATAATAATGAAATAAATGAAGAAATATAATGTCTGAAGATGATATAAAAATAATATCTAAAGAAGATTATCAAAATGAAGAATTATCATAACAAAAAATTATATTTGATAATACAATATTTGAACAAATAAAAGGAAAAGAATTAGATTTAGGTGTTGAAAAAATACTTGAAATACCTATAATAAGAAGTTGATTTAAAAGACAAAAAGATGAATAATATGTAGTTAGTCAGAAAGAATATATTATAGATTGTAAATATACAAGAGGAAAAGCACAAATACCTATACTAAATAAAAAGATAATTAATAAAGCAATACAAGATATAAAAGCTAAAACACCCATAAAATACGTACATTTAGGAGGAACGGAAATATTGATAAAAGCTTGTTTTAGAGAAGGAATAGATACACCTATTGAAATATACTTAGCAGATGATAGAATTATTCATCCTATAGAAAAAAGCGTAACTAGTGCAGTAAAATGAAATTTAATATACCAAAAATTTAAATTTATAATAAGTGCCAATTACTCAGTAGCATTAACAGATATAATTATAGATAAATCATTAGTTCTATATTAAAAAATGTCAGGAATAGAACTAGCACCAGGCAGTAAAATATTTACAGCAAGATGTAAAAAACATATATATATTAACAACAAAACATAAAGTAACAGCAAGAAATAAAATTGAAAAAATAAAGATAGAAAATCCTTTCGAAAAAATGTAAAGGACAATAATAACTATAGCTATAAAGAAATTGACATAGAAGAAGACTTAGAAATAGTAAAAGAAAGATTAAGTACTTCAAGTGTACCAAATACGTTAACAAGAGCTACCTCATCAAGAATGAGTACATCTAAAAGAAACTATGAAATACCATAAATTTTATTAGATAAAGAAGAGACAACACAATACCATTACTTCATAAAAGGAATAATAGACCAAAGAAAGTATAAAATTTTAATAAATACAGGACAAGAAGAAAACTACATAACCAGAGAGTTAGTATTAGAAACAGAAATTATAAAAACAGGTCACTTATTGTAACGACCTGTTTAGTCGTTTTGAGCAGCAGATTTTATTTCTGGAAAAACTGGCTGAGACGACGGAAACCACGACGGACCGTCATAGGCACGACGGACCGTCGAGGGGGTCTCGTTTCAAAACACTTAGAAATTAGAAATTTGGATACTGAAATCGACTCTCTGAACTACGTGACGGAATGGCAGGACGGACCGTCACAGGCGTGACGGACCGTCACAGATCCTTTAGTGAAATTTAGTCTCTGAACTTCGTGACGGAATGGCAGGACGGACCGTCACAGATCCTTCAGTGAAAGTTTAGCCTCTGAACTCTGTTACGGAAGCAGTAGGACGGATCTTCGCAGGCACGACGGGCCGTCACAGGTTGCGTAATCCCAGGCTGGGTCGGATTTCTGTTGAGTAATTGAAGAGGCGTTTTGGACTATTCCTGCTTTAATTATAAAGTTAGTGGGTTAATATTAATAATTCAATTACTTGGGGGTTAAAGAAGATAACCTTGAATTAATTAGTGGGTTAATTCCTCATCTTTTATACTTCATTATATGCTAATTAGGGTAATAGAAAGAGGGTTTGAATAAGAAAAATAGAAAGAACAAAGAGAGAGAGAGAGGATCGAACGAGAAAGAGGAGAAACGAAGAGGAAACAAAGCATTGGGGAATTTGCTTGCTTGATCACTAATCTTCGATGGAGGTAGGTTAGGGTTTATGCTATTCGTAGTAAACTCTTAATAGCGAATGATATGTATTGGTAGTATTGTAAACCCTTCTATATGCTTAATTGTATGCTTGCATGAATGTGATTATATAATTGTGATAAAATAAGCATAATGAAGCTGTTGAATCCTAAATCTTGAAAAGAAACCCTAATCTACTTTGTTAATGATGATGCCTTGGTATTAAAGAAGGCTTGATGAATGAAAGTAGTGAGATTAGGGGATCGGGTGCCACGTTCCGGTACTAGGATAGAAATAGAGGATCGGGTGCCACATTCCGGTACCAGGATAGAATGAGGATCGGAGTGTCACGTTCCGACACCAGGATAGTATATGGATCGGAGTGCCATGTTCCGGCACCAGGATAGTATATGGGTCGGGTGCCACGTTCCGGTACCAGGATAGAATGAGGATCGGAGTGCCACGTTCCTGCACCAAGATAGAATATGGATCGGGTGTCACGTTCTGACACCAGGATAGTATGTGGAGCAGAGTGTCACGTACCGACACAAGAGGAATAAAGATAATGAATCTTGAAATATGTTAATATACTCAATTTAATGAACCTAATTCCCAAATGAGTATGATGGGGAGGCGTGAGTCCTCATTGATGTGCTTGGTGTTGTGACCAAGAGTTATGGTAATTGTAAATTCCGCATGTTGAGTATTGTAGTTGATTTTATGATATTATCTGATATATACTGTTTTCCATTTTGAGTTGGCCGATGATATCTACTCAGTACTCATGTTTTGTACAGACCCCTACTTGTATGTTTCATTCTTTGTTATTTGTGGAGTGCAGCAAACGTACCGTCGTCTTCAACTCAACCTCAACTCTAGCCAGTCTTCACTACACTAGATTTCAGGGTGAGCTAATGCTTCTAGCTTGGACTAGATCTTCTTCTTCAAGTCTTGATGCCTTGAACTTCCGGCATGGACTAGCTTTTTATTTATTTAGCTTCTTAGAATACTATTAGTTTAGAAATTTGAGGATAGATATTCTTGTGATGATGACTTCCAGATTTTGGGGAATAATAGTTGTTGAATTTTTGAAGTTATTGAATTGATTTTTATTAATGAGTTAAGTCTTCCGCATTGTATTTTGTTCGTTATATTAAAATGTTGGGTTTTAGATTGGTTGGTTCGCTCACATAGTAGGATAAGTGTGGGAGACACTCGCGGCTCGGTTTTGGGTCGTGGCAAACTTGGTATCAGAGCCATTAGGTTCGTTGGTCTCATCACACAAGAACGAGTCTAGTAGAGTCTTAAGGAATGGTAGGGGGACACCTTTACTTTTCTTTGAGAGGCTATAAGACTTTAGGAAAATTCCATTCTTTCATTCTTTCTTTCGTGCTATTACTTGACTCCAATTGGTATCTTGGTGATACAAATTGGTATCTGACCATCTTCACTCTATTTCGCAGATGGTTAGAACTAGAGCAACGACTGCGCCAACACCAACACCATAAAACAAGAAGCGTCTGAGCCAGCCACTGGGGCTGTAGCACAAAGAGGAGTAGTGGCGAGAGGTCGTGGAAGAGGTCGTCGGAGGTCGTCCTCTAGAGGAAGAGGACAAGCACCTAGACCATCTGGTACTAGGGCGGTGACTCCTCCACCAACTTAGGAAGTGATAAGAGAGGGTGAGGAAGGGGAGACTGAACAAATGCAGAATTAGGAATTACCACCCCAACCTACCCCAGAGATGATTAACCAGGTTCTTGCTTATCTTAGCGGGTTATCTGATCAAGGCCAGACACCTCCAGTGTTTTTTGCACCAGCACCTCAGGTTCCGGAGGTACAACATGCAGCTAATGTGGCTCCCCACATGGATGCCTCATTGGAAATAGGCACGTTTCCTCGTCTGACTACAGGGCCTATAATGACAAATGATCAGCATGAACTTTTCAATATGTTCTGGAAATTGAACCCTCCAGTCTTCAAGGGTGCTGAATCTGAGGATGCCTACGATTTTCTGGTTGACTGTCATGAGCTACTACACAAGATGGGTATAGTAGAACGGTTTGGTGTTGAGTTTGTGACTTATCAGTTTCAAGGGAACGCCAAAATGTGGTGGCGATCACATGTTGAGTGTCAACCAACAGAGACACCACCTATGACTTGGGCATCATTCTCTAGCTTGTATATGGAGAAGTATATCCCCCCGGACTTTGAGGGATAGGAAAAGAGATGAGTTCTTGAGCCTAGAGCAAGGTAGGATGTCGGTTAGTGCATATGAGGCTAAGTTTCGTGCATTATCCAGGTATGCCACCCAACTTTGTTTCAGTCCACAAGAGAGGATTCGCCGTTTTTTGAAGGGGTTGAGGTCAGAATTGCGGATTTCAGCCTTACAGGTAGTGGCTATGGCAAGATCCTTTCAAGAGGTGGTAGACTTCATGATAGAGGTGGAAGGAGTAAAGCTAGATGACTTCACCATGGCATCGACATCAAAAAGGTTTCGAAAGGGAGGTGATTTTAATGGTTCTTACTCTAGAGGACAGGGTTCAGGAGGTTACCCAGTCCGACCAATTCAGTCTTCACTACAAACTGTAGTTGGGGGTCAACCGTAGACCGGTCAACACTTCTCTGAGTTTGGAGGTTATCCCCAGACTTCGTCATTCTCACAGAGACCTATGATAGACCTCAGAGAATGTTATGGATGTGGGGAGACTGGACATATTAGGAGGAATTGTCCAAAACAGAATTATAGACCCCCAATAGCTAGAGGTAGAGGTGGTCATGGTAGAGGCCTTCATTCTAGAGGACGTGGTGGCCGAGGTAATGGTGGTCACCAAAACAGCCGGGGTGACGGGTAAACTGGAGCCACTACAGCACAACATGGTAAAGCCAACGGGCAGACAGGCGATAGGGCCCATTGTTATGATTTCCCTGGTAGATCTGAAGCGGAGACATCTGATGTTGTTATCACAGGTAATCTTTTGGTTTGTGATTTCATGGCTTCTGTATTATTTGATCCCGGCTCCACATTTTCATATGTATCTTCTTCATTTGCTATTGGTCTTAATTTACCTTGTGAATTACTTGACATACCTATTCGTGTGTCTACTCCGGTGGGTGAGTATGTGATAGTTGAAAAAGTATATAGGTCTTGTTTGGTGACTTTTGTGGGGAGAAACACTTATGTAGATTTGGTCATCTTAGAAATGGTTGACTTCGATGTAATTCTGGGTATGACTTGGCTTTCTCCGAATTTTGCAATCTTGGATTGTAATGCTAAAACTGTGACGTTAGCCAAGCCTGAGACAGATCCGTTAGTATGAGAGGGCGACTACACTTCCACTCCGGTTCGTATCGTCTCCTTTCTTCGTGCTAAGAAAATGGTTAGTAAAGGGTGTTTAGCTTTCTTGGCACATCTATGGGATGACCCTACCCAAGTACCTTCAATTGAGTCTGTTTCGGTAGTCTGTGAGTTTCTGGATGTGTTCCCTGCATATCTTCCTGGTATGCCACCGGATAGAGATATTGACTTTCGCATTGATCTGGAACCGGGTACTCGCCCCATTTCTATACCCCCTTATAGAATGGCTCCCGCTCAGTTAAGAGAGTTAAAGGCCCAACTTCAAGAGTTGTTAAGCAAAGGCTTTATTAGACCAAGTGCATCTTATTAGGGTGCTCCTGTTTTGTTTGTGAAGAAGAAGGATGGAAGTTTTCGGATGTGTATAGACTATAGAAAACTAAATAAGGTAACTATTAAGAACAAGTATCCTCTTCCTCGCATTGATGATTTGTTCGATCAGTTACAAGGTGCTTGTACCTTCTCAAAAATCGACTTGAGATCTGGTTAACATCAATTGAAAATACGGGCAACGGATGTGCCCAAGACTGCTTTTCGGACTAGGTATGGGCATTATGA
The DNA here is from genome assembly GCA_027705065.1 of Solanum peruvianum. Taxonomy (NCBI): domain Eukaryota; kingdom Viridiplantae; phylum Streptophyta; class Magnoliopsida; order Solanales; family Solanaceae; genus Solanum; species Solanum peruvianum. Next base: position 27,896,331 of record JAKWJD010001765.1, on the reverse strand, counting down.
GTTCTTAGTAATGTCTTTTGGGCTTACGAATGCCCCTGCTGCTTTCATGAGCTTGATGAATGGGATTTTTAAGCCATATCTGGATCTCTTCGTCATTGTATTCATTGATGATATATTGGTATACTCAAAGAGCAAGAAAGAACATGAGGAGCACTTGAGAATTGTATTGGAAATGTTGACGGAGAAAAAGCTTTACGCCAAATTCTCCAAGTGTGAGTTTTGGCTAGATTCGGTGTCCTTCTTAGGAGATGTAGTTTCTAAAGATGGGGTGATGGTGGATCCATATAAGATTGAAGCAGTGAAGAATTGGGAGAGACCTACGAATGTGTCAGAAGTAAGGAGCTTTGTTGGTTTAGCTAGCTACTACCGCCGATTTGTTAAGGGGTTCTCTTCTATTGCTTCCCAACTGACAAGCTTGACTAAGCAGAATGTCCCATTTGTTTGGTCAGATGAGTGCGAAGAAAGCTTTCAGAAGCTCAAGACCTTGTTGACTATTGCACCAGTTCTTACCTTGCCAGTGGAAGGCAATAATTTCATTTTTTATTGTGATGCATCCTATTCGGGTTTGGGTGCAGTGCTAATGCAAGAAAAGAATGTAATTGCTTATGCTTCAAGGCAATTAAAGGTGCATGAACGCAATTACCCGACCCATGATTTGGAGTTGGCCGCGGTAGTATTTGCATTTAAGCAATGGAGGCACTATTTATATGGGATTAAGTGTGAGGTCTATACGGATCATCGTAGCCTACAATATGTTTTTACTCAGAAGGATTTGAATTTGAGACAGAGAAGATGGATGGAACTACTGAAGGACTAGGATATCACTATTCTGTATCATCCGGGAAAAGCTAATGTCGTGGCAGATGCTTTAAGCAGAAAGGCAGGAAGCATGGGAAGTCTAGCTCACTTGCAAGTTTCTAGACGCCCATTGGCTAGAGAAGTTCAGATTCTGGCTAATGACCTTATGAGATTAGAAGTAAATGAGAAGGGAGGATTTTTGGCTTGTGTGGAGGAAAAATCTTCCGTCCTTGACATGATTGAGGGAAAGCAGTTTAATGATGAGAAATTGATCCGGATCCGAGATTAAGTGTTGGGAGGACAGGCTAAGGAAGCAACAATTGATGAGGAAGGTGTGTTGAGGATCAACGGAAGGGTATTTGTACCCCTCGTCGATGATTTGATCCACACTATTTATATAGAGGCTCATAGTTCAAGGTATTCTATACATTCTGGTGCAACCAAGATGTATCGTGACCTAAAGCAACACTTTTGGTGGAGTAGAATGAAGCGTGATATTGTTAATTTTGTTGCCATATATCCAAATTGTCAACAAGTAAAGTATGAAAACCAGAGGCCCGTAGGAACACTTCAAAGAATGCCCATTCCGGAATGGAAGTGGGAAAGAATTGCAATGGACTTTGTTGTTTGTCTTCCAAAGACAATGGGTAAGTATGACTCCATTTGGGTGATTGTTGATAGCTTAACTAAGTCTGCTCACTTCATTCCGGTCAAGGTGACTTACAATGCAGAGAAGTTAGCTAAACTTTACATCTCGGAAATTGTGCGAATGCATGGAGTTCCACTTTCCATCATATCTGATAGAGGTACGCAGTTTACTTCTAAGTTTTTGAAAACATTGCATGCGGAATTGGGTACTAGGTTGGATCTAAGTACCGCATTTCACCCTCAGACCGATAGTCAGTCTGAGCGAACGATTCAAGTGTTGGAGTATATGCTTCGTGCATGTGTGATTGAATTTGGTGGCAATTGGGATAGCTTCTTTCCTTTGGCAGAGTTCTCCTACAATAATAGCTATCACTCAAGTATTGGTATGGCCCCATTTGAGGCACTGTATGGGAGGAGATGTAGGTCTCCCATTGGTTGGTTTGATGCATTTGAGGTTAGACCTTGGGGTACTGACTTTTGAGAGATTCATTGGAGAAAAAGAAATCTATTCAAGAAAAGCTTTTAGCGGCGCAAAGTAGGCAAAAGGAATATGCAGATCGAAAGGTTAGAGACTTGGAGTTCATGGAGGGTGAACAAGTCTTGCTGAAGGTTTCACCCATGAAAGGGGTGATGCGGTTTGGTAAGCGAGGTAAGCTTAGCCCAAGGTATATTGGTCTATTGAAGTACTTAAGCGAGTAGGGGAGGTGGCTTATGAATTAGCCTTGCCTCCAGGGCTGTCCGGAGTGCATCCGGTACATCTTCCGTTGGAATTCGGTTTTGCTTGATGAGAATTTGTCTTATGAGGAGGAGCTTGTTGCTATTTTAGATAGAGAAGTCCGCAAGTTGAGGTCAAGGGAGATTGCATCCATCAAGGTTCAATGGAAGAATCGACCAGTTGAAGAAGCCACTTGGGAGAAGGAGGCAGATATGCAAGAAAGATACCCCCACCTGTTTACAGATTCAGGTACTTGTTTTCGCCCTTGTTTTTTCTTCTTGTGACCGTTCGAGGACGAACGATGGGTAAATTGGTATCTTTTGTAACGACCTGTTTAGTCGTTTTGAGCAGCAGATTTTATTTCTGGAAAAACTGGCTGAGACGACGGAACCCACGACGGACCGTCATAGGCACGACAGACCGTCGAGGGGGTCTCGTTTCAAAACAATTAGAAATTAGAAATTTGGGTACTGAAATCGACTCTCTGAACTTCGTGACGGAATGGCAGGACATACCGTCACAGGCGTGACGGACTGTCACAGATCCTTTAGTGAAATTTAGTCTCTGAACTTCGTGATGGAATGGCAGGACGGACCATCACAGATCCTTCAGTGAAAGTTTAGCCTCTGAACTCTGTGACGGAAGCAGTAGGACAGACCGTCGCAGGCACGACGGGCCGTCAAAGGATGCGTAATCCCAGGCTGGGTCGGATTTCTGTTGAGTAATTTAAGGGGCGTTTTGGACTACTCCTGCTTTGATTATAAAGTTAGTGGGTTAATATTAATAATTCAATTACTTGGGGGTTAAAGGATATAACCTTGAATTAATTAGTGGGTTAATTCCTCATCTTTTATACTTAATTATATGCTAATTAGGGTAAAAGAAAGAGGGTTTGAATAAGAAAAATAGAAAGAACAAAGAGAGAGAGAGAGAGAGGATAGAACGAGAATGAGGAGAAACGAAGAGGAAACAAAGCTTTGGGGAATTTGCTTGCTTGATCACTAATCTTCGGTGGAGGTAGGTTATGGTTTATGCTATTCGTAGTAAACTCTTAATAGCGAATGATATGTATTGGTAGTATTGTAAACCCTTCTATATGCTTAATTGTATGCTTGCATGAATGTGATTATATAATTGTGATAAAATAAGCATAATGAAGCTATTGAATCCTATATCTTGAAAAGAAACCCTAATCTACTTTGTTAATGATGATGCCTTGGTATAAAAGAAGGCTTGATGAACTAATGTAGTGAGATTAAGGGATTGGGTGCCACGTTTCGGTACCAGGATAGAAATAGAGGATCGGGTGCCACGTTCCGGTACCAAGATAGAATGAGGATCGGAGTGTCACGTTTCGACACCAGGATAGTATATGGATCGGAGTGCCACGTTCCGGCACTAGGATAGTAAATGGTTCGGGTGCCACGTTCCGGTACCAGGATAGAATGAGGATCAGAGTGCCACGTTCTGGCACCAGGATAGAATATGGATCTGGTGTCACGTTCATACACCAGGATAGTATGTGGAGCGGAGTGTCATGTACCGACACGAGAGGAATAAAGATAATGAATTTTGAAATATGTTAATATACTCAATTTAATGAACCTAATTCCCAAATGAGTATGATGGGGAGGCGTGAGTCCTCATTGATGTGCTTGGTGTTGTGACCAAGAGTTATGGCAATTGTAAATGCCGCATCTTGACTATTGTAGTTCATTTTATGATATTATCTGATATATACTGTTTTCTATTTTGAGTCGGCCGATGATATCTACTCAGTACTCGTGTTTTGTACTGACCCCTACTTGTATGTTTCTTTCTTTGTTATTGTGGAGTGCAGCAAACGTACCGTCGTCTTCAACTCAAACGCAACTCTAGCCAGTCTTCACTACACCGGATTTCAGGGTGAGCTAATGCTTCTAGCTTGGACTGGATCTTCTTCTTCAAGTCTTGATGCCATTAACTTCCGGCATGGACTAGCTTTTTATTTTTTTAGCTTCTTAGAATACTCTTAGTTTAGTAATTTGAGGATAGATGTTCTTGTGATGATGACTTCCAGATTTTGGGGAATAATAGTTGTTGAATTTATTAAGTTATTGAATTGATTTTTATTAATGAGTTAAGTTCTCCGCATTGTATTTTGTTCATTATGTTAAAATTTTGGGGTTTAGATTGGTTGGTTCGCTCACATAGTAGGATAAGTGTGGGTGCCAATCGCGGCTTGGTTTCGGGTTGTGACACTTATGCCCTGGATTACCTAGAGAGATAGTGAACACAAATGAAGAAATGACGGAAAAATAAATAATTATATGAGGAATACCCTTAATAATACCATTTAAAATATACCAAGGAAGTCAAAATATTACATTAGGAATAAAATGGTTTGAAAAAGTTAAACCATATAATATAGAAAATGAACAATTAACAATAACCTGTCAAAATAAGAAAATAATCATTAAAAGAACAAAATGAATAATGAAAATATTTATACTTGCAAAAATTATTGTAGAAGGATATCACAATAGATATTATACCCCTATGATAGATACAGGAGCAGAAGCAAACATATGTAAATATAATTGTTTACTAGAAGATAAATGGGAAAAATTAAAAACAACCATGGTAGTAACAGGATTTTACAATGAAGGAAGTATGATTAAATACAAAGAAAAAAATATAAAAATACAAATATAGGATAAAATTCTGACAATAGAAGAAATGTATAATTTTGAGTTTAGAACAAAAGATATGTTATTAGGAATGCCATTTTTAGATAGATTTTAACCACATATAATAACAAAAACACATTGGTAGTTTACTACACCATGCGGAAACAAGATAAGAGCAAAAAGAGTAAATAATAAACAACGAAAACCTATGGAATGGATAAAAGGAAGTGAAAAAATAAACCAAGAAATGGAAAATATATATAACAAACAAATAACACAATTAGAAATTATCATATTTACAATAGACAAAGTCAGAATAATTAATGAACAACTAGAACAACTCTACAATGAAGATCCATTACAAGGATGGGAAAAACATAAGACAATAATAAAAACCAAACTAATAGATGAAAATAGTATAATAACACAGAAACCATTAAAATATAACTTTGATGATTTAAAAGAATTCAAAATACATATAGATAAACTATTAGAAAATAATTACATACAAGAAAGCAATAGTAAGCATACAAGTCCAACATTTATAGTTATAAAACATAGTGAACAAAAAAGAGATAAAAGAAGAATGGTCATAGATTATCGTAATCTAAATGCTAAAACTAAAACATACAATTACCCAATACCAAACAAAATACTAAAAATAAGACAAATACAAGGATATAACTATTTTAGTAAATTTGACTGTAAATAAGGATTTTATCACCTAAAGCTAGAAGAAGAATCTAAACAACTGACAGCATTAACAGTACCACAAGGTTTCTACGAATGGAATGTTTTACCGTTTTGATATTAAAATGCACCAGGTAGATATTAACATTTCATGGATAACTATTTCAACTAGTTATAGAATTGTATTGTATATATAGATGATATATTATTATATTCTAGAACACAAGATGAACATATAAAGTTATTAGAAAAATTTATACATATAATTAAACATTGAGGTATAAGTTTAAGTAAAAAGAAAGCAGAAATTATGAAACCACAGATAGAATTTATAGGAATACAAATAGATAAAAATGGAATAAAAATGAAAAACCACATAGTACAGAAAATAATCACCCTTGATGAAAATATAGATATAAAAAAGAAATTACAATCCTTTCTAGGATTAGTAAATCAAGTAAGAGAATATATACCAAAATTAGAAGAACATTTAAAACCATAACATAAAAAACAAAAAAAAAATGTTGAATACTATTTCGACAACAAAGATAAAGAACATATAAGAAATATTAAGAATTTATGTAAAAAATTACCAAAACTTTACTTTCCTGATGAAAATAAAACATTTACCTATATCGTTGAAACAGATTCAAGTGATCATAGCTATGGAGGAGTTTTAAAATACAAATATGAAAAAGAAAAAATAGAACACCATTGTAGATATTATTCAGAATCTTATACAGAAGCACAGATAAAATGGGAAATTAATAGAAAATAATTATTTGCATTATATAAATGTTTACTAGCATTTGAACCATATATTGTTTATAACAAATTTATTGTAAGAACAGATAATACACAGGTAAAATGGTGGATAACTAAAAAGGTAGAAGATTCAGTTACAACAAAAGAAATAAGAAGATTGGTATTAAATATATTAAATTTTTCAGTTACAATTGAAATAATTAAAATTGATAAGAATCTTGTTGTAGACTACCTCTCAAGAAACAGGTACAATGAAAGAGATATTGGCTATGATGACCAATCTTTGCCAAAAGATGGAAAAAATAGAAACAGAAGTACAAATATTGAAATAAACAGTTAAAAGTCAGCAGCATGACTCAAAATATGTGGAGCTAAGTCAGCAACATGACATAAAACATGCGGAACTAGAAGGTGACGATGGAAAACACCTAAAAACAAAAAACAAAAAGATATATACATCTGCAGGGAGCTCAACTACAGCAGGAAGCACATCTACATCAGGACCATCTGCGAAAAAAGAGGAAGCTAAGGTAAAATATCCAAATACAAATATGAATAAATTATTTTCAAAACCATATACTCCTCAGAATACCCAAAAATATATATTCGTCCCACCATAGACAAATACCTATAAAGCCAGCCTAGACACCCAGAAACTGACATACAACCATATCACTAGAACGTATATAGAACATATATACAAGATACAAACTTTCCTAAAACGAAATCCCAGAGCTAAAGATACAAAAAAACCCCAATGAAGATTATATAACCCAATATTTACAAGGTTATAATAAGTTAATTGCACAACCCAGAACAAATCCAAATCTAGTAGCAACTTGCTACAACTATGGACTATTGAGTACCGTATATACAATAACAGGGGAAGAGATATCTAAGATACCAGAACTATATAAGGCCTTTTTACAGTACAAAACAATAACTAAAGGAACTCTATTTTATATAAAGTTCTACTCAGCTACAACGGAAATATTATATGATGAAATCAAGCCAACAATACATGTTATAAAGATTGGACTAACTAGGGAAATGATAAGCCCTGAAAATATAGATACTCAAGAGGAAATACATAAAGTAGATATCCACAGTTCTACGCAAATAAGAGAACCATTTGAATAGTTACCATATTAAATGAGATAACAAACAATTATTTAAACGAAAATGCAATTTGGAACTTCTATAATAGAGATCAGACAATCATCTACTCAAACTGCAGAGAAATCCGAGCAGCAGGTATGGAAGATTTAAGCTAGTGAATATTAAGTCTGCTAAAACCAGAAAAAACACCTATTACAAGAGCAATACGGAAGAATTTAATTTCTTCTAATTTAATGACAAGATATTGCAAGCTAATAGGACAGAAGTATCCTGATCATCTATGCTCCAAATGCAAAGGAGAAGATAATTACATTCCAGATGTACAGTTAGAGTAAAAAAAAAACAAAGGTAAAAATAGTGTAAATAGTATGTCGTCCATAACAAAAGGCCATTATTAAAGTATTTTTGTAGTTTTATGTCTTTATTAAAGTAGTTTGTCGTGTAGTGTTGGCCAGAAGATAAGATGGCCATATGTAAAAGTTATGTCGGCCAGTAATAAAGTAAAGGGCCACTAGTAGTTTGTCATTTTGTGTCAGCCGAATTAATATAGGCCAAGTGTAAAGTTAGTGTCGGCCATTTCTGTTGGCCTAATGTGTAAAAATGTTGTATAAATGGAGGGCTTCTCCCTCAGTAATAAATAAGCTGAATAAGCTACTTACTCTCAACTCCCTCTCTTATTCTCTCTTTTCTCTTAAAAAATCGCTTCCACCCATAATAGGTATCAAAGCTAGACAATAATCAAATAAGATATGGAGAATAAATCTTAAACAACAAATCGACAAAAACAGGTATACTCATTTAAATTCATGAGTACCTACATTACTTTATTTCTGATAATGTCTTTCTGATTATAATTGTTTATCATGTTTTAATAATGTACTAATAACCATCTTTAGAAAGTTTGCTATAGAAATATTCTGCGAATAGGTATGCCCAGACTATGCCATCCTAACGTTGAAAGCGATAGGCAAGAAGGCCGTTTAACAACCTGTTTAGTCATTTCAAGCAGTAGAATCATTTGTGATAAAAACTGACTGGGTCGACGGATCACGCGACGGACCGTCATGGTCACGACGGACCGTGATGGACTCCGTCCTGCCATACTTTTGTAATTTCTTCTGCTTCTCTCCTCATTACATTCGACGACTGGTAGGAAGAACCGTCATAGGCACAGCGGTCCGTCGAGCGTCTTCGTTCCAAAACACTTCAACTCTGAAATATGGGTACTGGGATCAACTCTCTGAACTTCGCGACGGAACTGCAGCATGGACCGTCGTAGGTACGATAGACCGTTGCAAACCTATTAACTGAATTTAACTCTCTGAACTTTGTGACAGACCTGCAGGATGAACCGTCGCAGATACGACGGGCTGTCACAAGTTGCGTAACTCCAACTGGGTCGGATTTCTGCTAAAAGTTTTAAAGGGGTATTTTGGACTATTCATGATTATAATTATGAAATTAGTGGGGTAAGATTAATAATTTATTTACTTGGGGGTTAAAGGAGATAACCTTGAAATAAATAGTGATCCGCACGAACTTTTCACTAAATTTTTGAAGTTGAAACCTCCAGTCTTTAAGGGTGCTGAATTGAGGATGCCTAAGATTTTCTGGTTTATTGTCATGAGCTGCTACATAAGATGGAAATCGTAGAACGATTCGGTGTTGAGTTTGTGACCTATCAGTTTCAGGGGAATGCCAAAATGTGGTGGCAGTTGTATGTTGAGTGTCAACTAGCACACTCACCACCTATGACTTGGGCATCATTCTCTAGCTAATTTATGGAGAAGTATATACCCCGGACTTTGAGGGAGAAGAGGATAGATGAGTTCCTAAGCTTAGAGCAAGGCAGGATGTCTGTTACTGCTTATGAGGCTATGTTTCGTGCACTATCCAGGTATGCCACCCAGCTTTGCTTTAATCCACAAGAGCGGATTCGCAGTTTTATGATGGGATTGAGGTCAGATTTGCAGATCCCAGCCTTATAGGTAGCTGTTGCAGCAAAATCCTTTCAGAAAGTGGTTGATTTTGTGATAGAGGTTGAGGGGGTAAAGCCAGACGACTTCACCCTGGCGTCGACGTCTAAGAACTTTTGTAAGGGAGGTGAGTTTAGTAGGTCTTACTCCAGAGGGAAGAGTTCAGGGGGTTACCCAGCCTGACCTATTCAGTCTTCACTGCAGGCTGTAGCTGGGGGTCCATCATAGACCAATCAATATTTCTCTGAGTTTGGAGGCTATCCCCAGACTTCGTGGTTCTCGCAGAGACCTATGCTTGACTCTAGAGATTGTTATGGATGTGGAGAGACTGGACATATTAGGAGATATTGTCCAAAACAGAGTTACAGACCCCCAATAGTTAGAGGTACAGGTGGTCATGGGAGAGGCCGCCATTCTAGAGGACGTGGTGGACAAGGTAATGGTGGTCACCAAATCAGCCGGGGTGGCGGGCAAGCTAAAGCCACTACAGCACAACATGGTAGGGGCAACGGGCAGACAGGTGATAGGGCCCATTGTCATGCTTTCCCCGGGAGGTCTGAAGCAGAGACATCTGATGCTGTTATCACATGTAATCTTTTGGTTTGTGATTGCATGGCTTCTGTATTATTTGATCCTGGATCCACATTTTCATATGTATCTTCCTCATTTGCTACTTGTCTTGATTTACATTGTGATTTGCTTGACATGCCTATTCGTTTCTCTACTCCTGTGGGTGAGTCTGTGATAGTTGAGAAGGTGTATAGGTCTTGTCTTGTGACTTTTGTTGGGAGCAATACTCATGTAGATTTGATTATTCTAGAGATGGTTGATTTCGATTTAATTATGTGTATGACTTGGCTTTCCCCAAATTTTTGCAATCTTAGATTGTAATGCAAAAACTGTGACATTGGCCAAGCCTGGGACAGATCCGCTAGTGTGGGAGGGTGACTATACTTCCACCCCAGTTCGTATCATCTCCTTGCTTTGTGCTAAGAGAATGGTTAGTAAGGGTTGTTTAGCTTTCTTGGCACATCTCAGGGATGATACTTCCCAAGTACCCTCGATTGAGTCTGTCTCGATCATCCGTGAGTTTCTGGATGTGTTTCCCGCAGACCTTCCTGGTATGCCACCGGATAGGGATATTGATTTTTGCATTGATCTGGAACCGGGTACTCTCCCCATTTCCATACTCCCTTATAGAATGGCTCCAGCTGAGTTAAGGAAGTTAAAGTCCAACCTTTAGGAGTTGTTAGCTAAAGGTTTTATTAGACCAAGTGCATCCCCTTGGGGTGCTCCTGTTTTGTTTGTGAAGAAGAGGGATGGAAGTTTTAGGATGTGCATAGACTACAGGGAATTTAATAAGGTAGCTATTAAGAACAAGTATCCTCTTCCTCGCATTGATGATTTGTTCGATCAGTTACAAGGTGCTTGTACCTTCTCAAAAATCGATTTGAGATCTGGTTATCATCAATTGAATATACGGACGACAGATGTGCCAAAGACTGCTTTTCGAACCAGGTATGGGCATTATGAATTCTTAGTAATGTCTTTTGGGCTTACGAATGCCCCTGCTGCTTTCATGAGCCTGATGAACGGGATCTTTTAGCCATATCTGGATCTCTTTGTCATTCTATTCATTGATAATATACTGATATACTCAAAGAGTAGGAAAGAACATGAGGAGCATTTGAGAATGGTATTGGAAGTGTTGAGGGAGAAAAAGCTTTATGCCAAATTCTCCAAGTGTGAGTTTTGGCTAGATTCAGTGTCCTTCTTGGGGCACGTAGTTTCTAAGGATGGAGTGATGGTGGATCCTTCTAAGATTGAAGTAGTGAAGAATTGGGTAAGACCTACTAATGTCACAGAGATAAGGAGCTTTGTTAGTTTAGCTAGCTACTACCGTCGATTTGTCAAGGTATTTTCTTCTGTTGCTTCCCAATTGACAAATTTGACTAAGCAGAATGTTCCATTTGTATGGTCGGACGAATGTGAAGAAAGCTTCCAGAACCTCAAGACCTTGTTGACTACTGCACCAATTCTTACTTTGCCAGTGAAAGGTAGGGATTTCATTGTTTATTATGATGCATCTTATTCTGGTTTGGGTGCAGTGCTAATGCAGGAGAAAAATGTAATTGCTTATGCTTCGAGGCAATTAAAGGTGCATGAACGTAACTATCCGACCCATCATTTCAAGTTGGCTGCAGTCGTGTTTGCATTAAAGCAATGGAGACATTATCTATATGGGGTTAAGTGTGAAGTCTATACAGATCATTGTAGTTTACAATATGTTTTTACTCAGAAAGATTTGAATTTGAGACAGAGGAGGTGGATGGAAATACTAAAGGACTATGATATTACTATTTTGTATCACCCAGGAAAAGCTAATGTTGTGGCAGATGCTTTAACTAGAAAAGAAGGGAGCATGGGATGTCTAGCTCACCTACAGGTTTCTAGACGCCCATTGGCTAGAGAGGTTCAGAATTCGGCTAATGACCTCATGAGGCTGGAAGCACTAGAGAAGGGAGGATTTTTGGCCTGTGTGGAGGGAAGATCTTCTTTTCTTGACAAAATTAAGGGAAAATAGTTTACTGATGAAAAGCTAAGCCGAATTCGAGATATGATATTACGAGGAAATGCTAAAGACGCAAAAATTGATGAGGAAGGCGTTTTGAGAATTAAGGGAAGGGTATGTGTGCCCCGCGTTGATGATTTGATTCGCACTATTCTTACAGAGGCTCATAGCTCAAGGTATTCTATACATCCTGGTGCAACCAAGATGTATCATGACCTAAAGCAACATTTTTGGTGGAGTAGGATGAAGCGTGACATTGCTGATTTTGTTGCCCAATGCCCAAATTTTCAGTAGGTAATGTATGAACACCAGAGGCCCGGTGGAACACTTCAGAAAAAGCCCATTCCTGAATGGAAATGGGAAAGAGTTGCAATGGATTTTGTGGTTGGTCTTCCAAAGACATTGGGCAAGTTTGATTCTATTTGGGTAATTGTCGAACGATTAACTAAGTCTGCTCACTTCATTCCGGTCAAGGTGACTTACAATGCAGAGATGTTAGCCAAACTTTATATCTCAGAAATTGTTCGATTGCATAGAGTTCCACTTTCCATCATATCAGATAGAGGTACGCAATTTACTTCTACGTTTTGGAGAATATTGCATGCTGAATTAGGTACTAGGTTGGATCTTAGTACTGCATTTCACCCTCAGACCGATGGTCAGTGTGAGCGAACGATTCAGGTGCTGGAGGATATGCTTCGTGCATGTGTGATAGAATTTGGTGGTCATTGGGATAACTTCTTACCCTTAGCAGAGTTTTCATACAATAATAGCTATCACTCAAGTATTGATATGGTCCCATTTGAGGCACTGTATGGGAGGAGATGTAGGTCTCCCATTGGTTGGTTTGATGCATTTGAGGTTAGACCTTGGGGTACTGACCTTTTGAGGGAATCATTAGAGAAAGTGAAATTTATTCAAGAAAAGCTTTTAGCAGCTCAGAGTAGGCGGAAGGAATATGCAGATCGAAAGGTTAGAGACTTGAATTTTATGGAGGGTGAGCCAGTCTTGCTGAAGATTTTTCCCATGAAAGGGGTGATGCGGTTTGGTAAGCGAGGTAAGCTTAGTCCGCGGTATATTGGTCCATTTGAAGTTCTGAAGCACGTGGGGGAGGTGGCTTACGAATTGGCATTTCCTCCAGGACTCTCAGGAGTGCACCCGGTATTTCATGTGTCTATGCTGAAAAAAATACCATGGGGTTGGAAACTACATTATTCATTGGGATTCAGTTCTTCTTGATGATAATTTGTCTTATGAGGAGGAGCCTGTTTCTATTTTAGATAGAGAAGTCTGCAAGTTGAGATCAAGGGAGATTGCTTCCATCAAAGTTGAGTGGAAGAATCGGCCAGTTGAAGAGTCCATTTGAGAGAAGAAGGCTGATATACAAGAAAGATATCCACATCTTTTTACAGATCCAGGTACTCTTTCTCGCCCTTGTTTTTCTTCTTGTAATCGTTCGTGGACGAACGATGGGTAAATTGGTATCTATTGTAACAACCTGTTTAGTCATTTCGAGTAGTAGAATCATTTGTGATAAAAACTGACTGGGTCGACGGATCACGCGACGTATCGTCATGGTCACGACGGACCGTGATGGACTCCGTCGTCCCATACTTGTGTAATTTCTTCTGCTTCTCTCCTCATTACCCTCGAAGACAAGTAGGAAGAACCGTCATAGGAACATCGGTCCGTCGAGCGTCTTCGTTCCAAAACACTCCAACTCTTAAATCTGGGTACTAGGATCAACTCTCTGAACTTCGCGATGGAACTGCAGCACGGACCTTCGTAGGTACGACAGACCGTCGCAAACCTCTTCACTGAATTTAACTTTCTGAACTTCGTGACAGACCTGCAGGATGGACCGTCGCAGATACGACGGGCCGTCACAAGTTGCGTAACCCCAACTGGGTTGGATTTCTGCTAAAAGTTTTAAAGGGGTGTTTTGGACAATTCATGATTATAATTATGAAATTAGTGGGGTAAGTTTAATAATATATTTACATGGGGGTTAAAGGAGATAACCTTGAAATAAATAATGGGTTACTTTTATCATCTTTTATAATTGATTATATGATAATTAGGGTAAAAGAAAAAGAATCTGCAGAAGAAAAATGAAAAGACAGAGAGGGGAGAACGAGCGAGAGAGAGAGAACGAAGAGGAAAGCAAAGGCATTGGGGAAGTAACTTGCTTGATCGCGATTCTTTGGTGGAGGTAGGTTATGGTTTAATTCTATGTGATGGATAAACTCTAAATAGCGATTGATATGTATTGGGTGGTATTGTAAAGTCTTCTATATACTTGATTGTGTGGTTGTATGTAGTGATTGTGGTATCTTTAATCTTAGCCCTCTCTATTAAGATTATGCCTTGACATAAAAGAGGCTGGACGAACTAAAATAATGAGATAAATGGATCGGAGTGTCACATTCTGACACGTAGTATTAGGGGATCGGGTGTCACGTTTCGACACGTAGTATTAGGGGATCGGAGTGTCACGTTCCGACACGGTAGTATTAGGGGATCGGAGTGTCACTTTCCGACACGATAATAACAAATTAGAAGTAATCTTGAATTATGTTAATATACTCAATTCGAAGAACCTATTTCCCAAATGAGTATGGTGTGGAGGCTTGAGTCTTCATGGGTGTGCTTGGTGTTGATGCCAATGGTTCTTGTACTTGTTGTTGTCACCTGTTAAGTATTATGGTTGATTTTATATTATTATTCAGTATATATTGCTTTCTATTTTGAGTTGGCCGATAATACCTACTCAGTACGTGTTCCTTGTACTGACCCCTACTTGTTATTTTGCTTAGTTGTTATTTGTGGAGTGTAGCAAGCGTGCCATCGACTTCAACTCGCCCTGAACTCTAGCCTGTCTCCAGCATATAAGATTTCAGGGTGAGCTACTGTTCCTAGCTCGGACTGGATTCTCTCATTCACGTATTTATGTCCTTGAAGTTCGGACATGGACCATCTGTTTACTTATTTTAGCTTCTTAAATACTCTTAGATTTAGAAATTTGAGGATAGATGTTCTTCGTGTGATGACTTCCAGATTTTGGGGACAATAATCGATAAACGTTAGAAGCTTATTTATTTGGTTATATTTATAAGTTCTGAGTCTTCCGCATTATATTTTGTTCTTTGTGGTTGAAATATTGGTAAGTGTTGGGGTTTTGATTAGTTGGTTCGCTCACATAGGAGGATAAGTGTAGGTGCCACTCGCTGCTCGTTTTGGGTCGTGACAGGCCGTTTAGGGGAGTAAACAAAGTTGAGGCGCTGTTAGGGTAACTGATCAAAGAATAAAACTGTAAAAAGAATTAGCTAACTTAAAATTATTATATGAAATTAAACAAAAAAAAACGGCTTGATTTCATCATATAATATTTCCGCTGTAGCTGAGTGGAACTTTATATAAAATAGAGTTCCTTTAGTTATTCTTTTGTACTGTAAAAAGGCCTTATATAGTTCTAGTATCTTAGATATCTCTTCTCCTGTTATTGTATTTACGGTACTCAATAAACCATAGTTGTAGCAAGTTGCTACTAGAATTGGATTTGTTCCGGGTTGTGCAATTAACTTATTATAACCTTGTAGATATTGGGTTATATAATCTTCATTGGGGTTTTTTGTATCTTTAGCTCTGGGTTTTCGATTTAGGAAGGTTTGTATCTTGTATATATTTTCTATATACGTTCTAGTGATGTGGTTGTATCTCTGTTTCTGAGACTCTAGGCTGGCTTTATAGGTATTTGTCTGTGGAGGGACGAATATATGTTTTTGAGTATTCTGAGGAGTATATGATTTTGAAAATAATTTATTCATGTTTGTATTTGTATATTTTACCTTAGCTTCCTCTTTTTTCGCAGATGGTCCTGCTGTAGATGTGCTTCCTACTGTAGTTCAGCTACCTGCAATTTTCTCACATTTTTGGACGTGTAAGCATGAATGAATATATTTCCTTTTAGACATGTTTGTGTTTAAAAACGTAATATTGTGTTTTTTCTTTCAACTATCGCGCTATAAATTTTATTATATACATTTAGAATATGTATCTTCTATCACCATAAATTGCAGTGTAGATATAAGTTTGGTACAACTAGCTGCTGACTATTTTGCATTTTTATTTACAAGAAAATGGTAACTTTTTTTCAGCAAGTTCTACACTAGTAGAGGCCTGAAGAAAATTCAAAATAGCATTGTGTAAGAAGACTGAAAATGTAAATTTGGTCTATAAATGGAGACCAGGGGAATAATATCTTTTTTCTTTTTCTAATTTTTAAAAATTTATGGACTGAAATATTGAGAAAATTGGGGCAGTATAGAGTGTAAAAATAATGATGAAGAACAAAAGAGTTAGAGAAAATCTTCATTATTGTTTACATAAATGAGTATATAAATTATAATTTTTTTTGATAAAATTTATATATTATATTAATTTGAGCGAAATTTACATTGTTGTTACTAGTACTAGAGATTTTAGATTGATTACCAAAACAGGCCAATTTAGTACATGTAGACCATACTAGTTTTTAAGTTGATAGAACTTCAACCTGGTCTTCATTGATGAAACTTGCTTCTATAGCTTCATGAGGACATAAAAGAAGTATCACATTTTGGTCATTGTATGCTTGGAATCTAATCTTCAAAAAACATTTTATAATTTTTTTGCTTGGTGAAATTTTTGGAGGACAAGATGACTCGCCAACTTTTTCATAGTTAACCTGCGAATAGAAGTTATACAATTATAAGATTGTTGAGCATGTTCTTTGTATTCAAAGATGTATGTCATGTACGTTTTAGTTTCTAAGGATAGGAGATATGAGCATCGACCATATTTAGGCTAATGAGAACAGCTTCTAGCTCTATCATTATATTATTATGCCTGTGGCTCTTTTTGTAGAATCCCCCAGTCCAGTTACCAGAAACATCGCTTATGAGACCATATTTCGCGTCTTTTTTGGTTCATAAAAAAGGAACGATCATTGTTTATTTTATACGATTCGTTTGGGGGCAATAACCACTGAATAAGAATGGTTGTCAAAGCGATATAGTTCATAAGAGTATGAGTATGATACATGTGTTCCCTTGTTCTATTCCTTACTACAAATTCTTATGGAAGGGACGAATTGTTATTATGGATATTATCATTCATGTTTAACAATGTTTACAATTATGCAAAGGGAAATCAATCTTTCCAGTGGTTAGGGTAGTCAGTGTCTGGAGGTTTCAATCTTTTAAGCGCATGTAATTGTGGTCATACTGGGGAGGTGACTGAGAAATATTAATACCCAAGGCTTACTTGACTTTTTGAGCTATATTATATTCTATGAAAAATGTTGGCGATTTATTCACTATTTAGGTTACATATTGGACATGGAGGGTACGTATAGTTGCCAATGTGGTGAAACTAAGATCTATTTAGGAGTCGATCTTGGGAGCAAAACCACATGAACATTTTTTTTTCCTCCAAAGTGTCCTGTTTCAAGACCCAGGAAAACGGAAAGGAATAACCATGTGAGAAGCGTTTTATATTTTTCTTCGGAAGCTATTAAGCCAAGGCTATAATTTTCTATAGGTCCTTTTACCTTTTCCCAACAAATGTAATGTAGATTTCTCTTCGGGGAAGAAGATCCCCAAATGATGCCCGTTGAATTGTTTAGATAGTATTGTGAAATTTTTTTGGATCTTTAAATGTTTAGTATATGAATATATTACGATGCTCACAAACCTGCGATTTTTTCCAATAGTATATCATGTGTCTGAAGTCAGTTGTTCAATAAAGGTAAAAGTTTTCGCTATTAGCATATTTGTTGGGAACACGAAACGCGACAATTGTACTCAACAAATCAGAAAACACTAGGTTTTATTGTCGGAAAGATAATACATCTTCATTGAAAAGAAACTATATACTTAAACCATTCAAAAAAATAGAAATTGTATACAATGTCTATGAAGAATTCAAGCTTACATCACGCATCTCAGGAACATGATAGATTTATCAAGTGCGTCTTTAGGTTGTTTGTTACGAAATAGTTGTGATGTGGTAAATTTTGTAATATTTGTTATCAATTATAAGTAGGAACACATTCAGTGTTTGGTACGTTAACACATAAACATAACTAAAGGTAATTCTTTGAATTGTGATTAAAGTCTATATTAATTATACTAAGTTAATATAGTGTGCAATTGAGGCATTACTTTGGGTCTTATTTTAATATGGTTAATATAGGTTTTTATAATAAGAGTTTAATCTTCGTATATGCATTTGGAATGTCTATTCACTTGTTTCTTGAAAAATAGCAAAAAACAGTTAAAAAATCCTGTCTAAATTGTACTTGTTTCTCTTCCTTGAGCTAGGGGGTTTTCATGTAACACTTCGTGTTGTGTTAACTCTATTGTTTAGTTTATACTATTTCATTACCAATATATCATTAACCTGGTCAGTTATTACACAGTTAAATATCACATCTCATAAATTGGTATGAGACTGGTACTTTGTATCTTGTTAACATCAATAAAGGCTGTGAATGATGTCGGCCTTACTAATTGTTGATGTACTCAAAGATACTTCATCCAATAATAAATATTGAATGTTGTCAATCAATATATAACATAACCAACGGTTGGGATCACTTCAATAGGGAGTGGTAATGAGAATGTTTCAGACAAGCACAAATCAATTTATGCCAGTGATAGCTACAGAAAATTATTGAATAAAAAACATAACAAATTAAAGGGGTGACTCAAAAGTCAATTAACAATGGGAAACAGGATTCTTTGGATGTGCTAGGAATACAGGATAAACGAAACTATTGGGTTCACACTTTTCATGATAAATTTGTGATTACACTAGACTACACTTGATAAATTCTCTCTCGAGCACCTTATTTCGAATAAATTGGGTTGACTTGAACACTCATTTGCTACATTAAGTACATTCACCGCCTGAACCCACTCACTTTCTTGAACTTAGTGTGTGGATTAGAAGTAGGGTTCATTCTTTCGAGCGGAACCTCATGTCGACCTCATACCAACGACTATCAACTTAGTAGTCGTAGTTCTACAAACTCTCTCTAGAGCAAGCCGAAAACACATATGCGAAATTATATTTGAAACTATAACCCCGTTAAGTTCATTCACAAGTAACAAATAAAATCACATTTAAAAAACAAATAAATAATCATAAGGGAAGACCCAAAAGATAATCTAACTCATATTCACACAAGAATTGGGGTTTTACTAGATATAAAGAAAAGAAATAAAGTGAGACTAAGTCAAAGTTACTTTAGCTATATATGGTGTATTTCATCTTCAATCGAGATTAGGATGACGTATTTCTGACACCCACTTTGAATTTCTTCAAGTCGAGAATCTTCAAATCCTTAATGCTCAAGAGCAAAGTTCCCAAAAGATATCAAAAACTCTACGTAAAGGGTGACAATAATTTATTGCTCAATACTATGAAAAATTTTTCTAAGCTAAAAATAATAAAAGTTATTTATTCCTTTCAAAAGTAGTGATGTGAATGACCACTCACCGTATTTAATTGGGATCACCGATTAGCTCGGCGATTCATAGTTTGGTAGATTTAACGTTGTTTTGCGCTATCACATAACATCATTGTTTTTTTTATATATTTGTGCAACAGAATACTTCTTCAAGGAACTGATGGGCGACAAGACGACTGCTTATTTTCTCTGCCAATCAAATCCTTTTCTTCACAGTTCAAGCTAGTGAAACAATAGGCAATGGTGGAACCTTTTGGCGAGATGCTGAATGGGTTGGATGATCGTAAGGTATTCACTTTCATTCTTTTCACTAACCTTTGATCTTTTTTATCTTGATAGTGTCAATACTTTGTCTTCAAGTGTATATAAATGAAGGTATTTAATAAGGGTTTTTATTGAAAAATATGCATTTAAGGACACTAACATATCAAAATATATCCTTAAAGGAGTCCAAATAATGGACTCATAAACCTCTCCCCCGCTCCACGCAATTAAAACTTTTTCTTGTCCTCAATTAAAACTCAAGTTCTGCAGCTCAAAAAAGAAGTTCCAAATAGTGCTAGAAAAGTCTCAATCATGAATACACACAATAAGTTCAACTTACTCATGTAAGGAACAACCCAAGTTGTGACACAACATTTTAAAACATTTTAAAGCTTATAAAACTTGCATAAATTCAGCTTCATGCTCACCCAAAGTAATCAAATCCCTTACATAGAGAATGATTTCACATTCACACACAGTGATACACAATTTAATGTTTCGAAATAAATTACAATTCTAATACCCATAAAGATTAACACCATCCATGATTTTCACCCATAGGATTGGTCGTACATTACAACAAACATTCATTTCATATTACTCAATATAAAAAAAACAGGTCGTGTTCATTATACTTCCCATTTCCTTATTTCATTTTTTTTTTGTAGTGATCATAAGGCATACCTTTATTAACTTTCCATGGGTTACTCGGAAAACACCATTTCTTTTTCTATTTACATAATATTATTCCACATATTTATCTTTTTCTTTTTATTCTTCCTCTTTTCTCTTTCTCTCTTTTAATTTTGTATGGAGGGCTCCATTATAAAAAATTTTCAACACTGTGGGTTAAAGGAGACTATTTTTGCACTCTTGCACTTGCCATCTCTTTTAACCCACCCCCAACATGGGCTTTTGCCCTAAGTTGTCTATTCAATCAACCATAAATCAAGAGGATTATGGGTAGAGGATTCAAAAGATGTCAATGTTTTAATAAATTTTCATGCAATGAAATCTAAGGACCAAGGGGTGGTCAACAAACATTGACACATTCACAAGGTATCCAAAACGAGTTATATGTCAAATTGGTTCACACTCTTTTAATGGTGCCTAAGATTATATCATGAATCATGTCACTTAATTAACCGGACATACGAGGCAAATTATAGGTATCATCATGCATGTATCCCATTAAGGTTATCACCAATGGCATTGACACTAATGTCAAACCAGACTACACACATGCAAGCTTGCAATGTTCATTACAAGAAACTCGATTCGACAATTGGGAAATCACAACAAGATGTAAAGGATTCATATTTCGTGTATGGAACTTTATTTGCCCTCGTTGAAGCCAAATAGATATCTTCGTTCAATTCCAAGGACTATTCAATTCATCGGTAGTAATCTATCCGAGACTCAAATTTTCCCAATAACAGTAACATTCAAGCACATTAAAGAGGAGGCGAAAAGAATAAAAACTTTTCAGAGGGTCAAAATTGTCAAGACTAGAATCTATACCCCAGACGAGACCGACAACATTGACCTCTCAGAGGACACAGAAAAGCCTACTTACGTCATTCTTACTTTACATAGGTTAATTTTACTAAAAAATTTAAAACTTTTTGTTTCTTAATGAACTTATAAAAGCATTCTCATTAATACATAATTGTTCACCATCTACCATCAAACATTAAGAGATAAGCAACTTAAAGAAATAGTTCAATTCTTATTAGGTGTATAATTGCCAAAATGGCACCAATACATAGTATGAATAAAATTGGGAATAAAAGGTAGTGGAACATGCTCCACTAGCACAACTCTAAAAGTAAGCTAGAATATAAAACATCAACATCCTCGAAATCATGACGGACGTACCAACACCGGATGAATGTTGAACAAAATGATAACTGTACTGATATCCTGTACCTCTATCGTCCGCCTATGCTTGCACCTAAAATACTAGAGTTTGTATAGGGTTAGTACACACTTGTACTAAGTATAGTTATATGCAAGCACACACCAAGGACATGCATGAGAAAAAATATCTCTTTCCTAACAACATGATTTTTGGAATTTAAGTCGGTGGACTTACCAAATTGAGATTATGAAAGTTTAAAGTTCGGATTGGGAAAGTCAATGAGCTTTAAAAATTTGAATTAGGAAAGTTAGTGAGCTTTAAAGATTTGGAATAGAAAAGTTATGCCATGAGAATAACATAAATCATCATACTTTTCAAATTTGCACACATATCATATAGCATACAACACATTTTGCATGTAGCACATAACTTCTTTAATATGATTCATTCATATGCCATGAGATCTTGGTATCATGGACTTAACATCAATACATTCCAGAAATGAGGGCTCAACAGATGGGACCTTAACTAGGGAGTCTTCATCAGCAAACCTAGAGTCTGCTTTGTTCATTCATACACACTCCATTTCATTTCATTCATACGCTAGTGTAAATACGAGTTATACCTAGGATGTAGTTTAAGAACTTTATTAGGTTCGTTGTGCAATGACCAAGAATGACCTAATATCATTACTTGAATCTAACTCACCTTTTGATTATCCTATCCTAACTCCTTTCGTATCATTCATTTAATTATGTGCATCATTTGAGGCTTTCCTCATTCATCCATTGGAAATATCACATTTAACTGACATAGATCATGTGAGAATCATGAAATCAGTGTCTTCCCCACACTAAAAAGAGGTAGAATCACCGGCCAAAGTGACCCGTAACATGCTAGCATACATGGGCATTTAACCCCGCCTGATCTGTATATTAGTTGTATAGCTCCGAAGACTAGGATTTGTAAGGAGACCCATACCCGGCAAGCCGGACAGTCTCATCTCATGAGAGTAATGTGAACCTCCGCCCTTCCCGAACGAATGCATTACCTCTCATAGCTAGCCTATCACTGCTCAGTATAAAGTTCAATTACATTCATCTCATACGTAATGTAAGCTGGCTTCTAGTATGAAAACATCATATCTCATTAGATTATTTATCGTCTCATCATTAGTATTAAGTGTGTTAAGCTCAACACTTTGATTAGAGTGGTCATAGAGGCTGATCTCTTCATTATCTTACTCTCTCATAGGTGAGTACGTTTTAGCAACATTTACCTAGGCTCATTTGAGATTCCTCCCATAATTTACATTAGGTTCATATCATGTTGTCACCACATTCATTATCATTAGAACCTTTGATTTTCATAGTTACTCACCTCTTATTAGGTGAAAGTTCATTTAATCATATGCTAATGTGCTTGGCCATTCAACGTGCTTCACACCCTTACTTATCCCTTCTAGGGTTTCATTGTTCATTTCCTCATTTCATTGCATTACATACATTTTAGGTTCACTTACTTTTAAACGTATTCTAGGCTTTTTAGTTTATACACACAAGCCATTAGGCTTCATACATAGTTCGTTAAGTGATTCATACATTTATAATATTATGTAGTAAAAGAGTTATGTATCTTCTATATATGCCAAGATCTTGATTTCAATCTAAGTAGGTGGCATTATTCTTGGATATTTTGTTCACGTATGACTTTTGTATCAATATGGAAGTTTGGGCAAGGAAACCCAAGTTCGAATCACATGGATAACATTTAAATTTTTCATTGATTTTATTTTTAATCTCCATGATATTAGGACTCTAGATTGAACCCCATTATTAACATTGTATATTTAGTTTTCTACTTCGTTTTCCTCTTAGGTTGGCCAAAGGGTTGTGGGTTCGAACCCCCACAACACCTTTTTATTTTTGATGATCATCTTGTTGCCCAATTTAGCCTAAACCAACAGGTTGTGAGATCAAACACCCATAACCTCCTTTATTTGTTCTTTGTTTAGGTGGGAATTGGGAGGTTGTGGGTTTGAGCCCCCTCAATTTCCTTATATAAATTTTAATTTGTCTAGGGGCTCGAGGTTGTGGGTTCGAGCAACCACAGCCTCCTATCTTTATTTTTAATTGAAAATTCACTAAGTTAGACGTGTGGCAGTGAGGTTGTGGGATCAAACCCCCACAGCATCACTTTATTTCTTTAATTAATTTACTTTTCCTTTCAAGCCTTGAGGTCATGGTTTTGATTCCCACGCCTTCCATTCACTTTTCTTTAATTTCTCTTCTTCAATCGCTGCCTAGAGGTCGTGGGTTCAATTCCCACGCCTCCCATTTATTTATTTTAATTCTTGTTCTCTTGTTCCTAAACCAGCAGACCGAGTTTCGATTCCCCCAGCCCCCTTTTCTTTTTCTTTTTTCGTGAATTCTAGTAGCCAAAGGGTGAGGTCACGGGTTTGAATCCTCGTAGCCTCAACTCTTTAAAATGTATTAAATTTTTATATTTCTAACCTTCTTTTTAACGAAATTAACTGTCACGACCAAAATCGGGGACGCGACTGGCACCCACATTTACCCTCCGATGTGAGCGAACCAACCCATCTAAACCTTAACATTTCAAGATATTTCAACAGAAAATAATGCGGAAGACTTAAACTCGTTAATAAAAACAACTCAAAACTATTATTAATATTCCCAAAATCTGGAAGTCATCATCACAAGAACATCTATCTCAAATTACTAAACTAAGAATGTCTAAAAAGCTAAAAACAAGTAAAAGCTAGTCCATGCCGGAAGTTCAAGGCATCAAGACTTGAAGAAGGAGACCCAGTCCAAGCTAGACGCATTAGCTCACCCTGAATTTCCGATGAAGTGAAGACTGGCTTGATCTACTACTGAGTCGAAGTTGACGGAACGTTTGCTGCATAACACAAATAACAAAGGGAAACATAAAAGTAGGGGGTCAGTACAACCACACGTACTGAGTAGATATCATCGGCTAACTCAAAATAGAAGATAATATATATCAAGTAATATTATAAATCAACTATAAACTCAACATGTAGCAACAACAAGTATCATAATCGTCAATAAATACCATCAAGTTCATTCATGAGGGCTCAAGCCTCATTACCATACTCATTTGGGAATTAAGTTCATTATTTGTTGGGTATATTATCTTCTTTCGAGATTCATTATCTTTCTTCCTCTTGTGTCGGTACGTGACACTCGATCCCCTACCACTATGTGTCGGAACGTGACACTCCGATCCCCTATATGTGTCGGAACGTGACACTCCGATCCCCTATATGTGTCGGAACGTGACACTCCGATCCCCTATATGTGTCGGTACGTGACACTCCGATCCCCTATATCTACGTGTCGGTTCGTGACACCCGTCCCACTAATACTATGTGTCGGAACGTGACACTCCGATCCACTAATATTCATTCCATCCGTTCATCAAGCCTTCTCTATACCAAGGCATCATCAATCCCATTACTTTAATTCATCAAGCCTTCTTTTATACCAAGGCATCATCATTAATATCATAGATTAAAGTTTCTTTCAAGATTTGGGATTCAATGGTTTTCATCATGCTTGTTTTATCAACATCACATAATCATATTCATACAAGCATACAATAAGCATATAGCAGGGTTACAACATCATCAACACATATTATTCACTATTAAGAGTTCACTACGAATATCGTAACGTAAAACCATAACCTACCTCCACCGAAGAATTGGAATCCACAAGAAATTTCCCAAGCTTGCTATTCTCCTCAACCAATTCGATCGATCTGCTCTCTCTCTTTCTGTTCTTTCTCTTTTGTTTTATTCAAACCCTCTTTCCTTTACCCTAATTAATCATATAATTAAGTGTGAAAAAGGACAATAAAACCCCACTAATTCACTTAAGGTTACCCCTTTTAACCCCTAAGTAATTAGACTTATTAATGTTACCCTTCAATCCTTATAATTAGACCATTAGCAAATGAGGAAGATACATATGAAAACGTGGAGCCAGGGTCAAATAATACAGATGCCATGCAATCACAAACTAAGAGATTACCTGTGATAACAGCATCAGACGCCTCCGCTTAAGATCTCCCAGGGAAAGCGTAGCAATGAGCCCCATTATTTGTCTGTCCATTGCCCCTACCATGTTGTGTAGTAGTGGCTCCGTTTTGCCCATCACCTCTACCGTTTTGGTGACCACCATTACCTCGGCCACCACGCCCTCCAGAATAACGACCTCTACCATTACCACCCCTACCTCTAGCCATTGGGGTTCTGTAACTCTGTTTTGGACAGTTCCTCCTAATATGTCCAATCTCCCCACATCCATAGCACTCTCTGGAGTCAGGCATAGGTCTCTCGGAGTAGTGTTGACCATTCTGAGGCGGACCCCCAACTACAGTCTGTAGTGAAGACTGAATTGGTCGAACTGAGTGACCTCCGGAGTTCTGTCCTCTAGAGTAGAACCATTAACTCACCTCCCCTTCGAAACCTTTTTGATGTAGACGTTGAGGTGAAGTCATCCGGTTTCACTCCTTCCACCTCTATCACAAAGTCTACCACCTCTTGGAAGGATGTTGCTGTTGCCGCTATCTGTAAGGCTGAAATCCGCAATTCTGACCTCAACCCTTCACAAAACGGCGGATCCGTTCTTGTGGACTGAAACAAAGTTGCGTGGCATATCTGGAGAGCGCGCGAAATTTAGCCTCATACGCGTTTACTGTCATCCTTCATATTCAGACTCAAGAACTCATCCCTCTTTCTATCTCTAAGTCCTTGGGATATATTTCTCATAAATAGGGTAGAGAATGATTCCCAAGTCATAGGTGGTGCCTCTGTTGGTTGACACTCAACATGTGAACGCCACCACATCTTGGCGTTCCCTTGGAACTGATAGCTCACGACTCGACACCAAACCTCTCTACTATCCCCATCTTGTGTAGTAGCTCATGACAATCAACCAGAAAATCATAAGCATCCTCAGATTCTGCACCCTTGAAGACTGGAGGTTCAATTTCAAGAACTTACTAAAAAGTTCGTGTTGATCGTTTGTCATAATAGGCCCAGTAGTCAGACGTGGAAATGTGCCTATTCCCAATGTTGCATCCATGCGGGGAGCCATAGTAGCCGCATGTCGTATCTCTGAAACCGGAGGTGTTGGTGCAGAAACCACTGGAGGTGCTTGACCCTGATCAGACAACCCGCTAAGATAAGCAAGTACTTGGTTGATCATCTCGGGGGTAGGGTGGGTGGGTGCATTTCCTCATTCTGCCCTTGTTCAGTTTCCCCTTCCTCACCCTCTCTTACTACATCCTCAGTCGGTGGAGGAGTCACCGCCCTAGTATCAGATGGGCTAGGGGCTCGTCCTCTCCCTCTAGAGGACGTCCTCCCACGACCTCTTCCACGGCCTCTTGCCGCTGTTCCTCCTCGAGCCACAGCCCAGTGGCTGGCTCAGTAGTTTCCTATTTTTCCGTCGTTGCTGCTGGTGCGGTCGTTGCTGTAGTTCTAACCATCTGCGAGATAGAATGAAGATGGTCAGATACCAATTTGTATCACCTAGATACCAATTGGACTCAAGTAATAGCACGAAAGAAAGAATGAAAGAATGGAATTTTCCTAAAGTCTTATAGCCTCTCAAATAAAAGTAAAGGCGTCCCCCTACCGTTCTTTAAGACTCTACTAGACCTGTCCTTGTGTGATGAGACCAATGAACCTAATGCTCTGATACCAAGTCTGTCACGACCCAAATCGGGGACACGACTGGCACCCACATTTACCCTCCGATGTGAGCGAACCAACCCATCTAAACCTTAACATTTCAAGATATTTCAACAGAAAATAATGCGGAAGACTTAAACTCGTTAATAAAAACAACTCAAAACTATTATTAATATTCCCAAAATCTGGAAGTCATCATCACAAGAACATCTATCTCAAATTACTAAACTAAGAATGTCTAAAAAGCTAAAAACAAGTAAAAGCTAGTCCATGCCGGAAGTTCAAGGCATCAAGACTTGAAGAAGGAGACCCAGTCCAAGCTAGACGCATTAGCTCACCCTGAATTTCCGATGAAGTGAAGACTGGCTTGATCTACTACTGAGTCGAAGTTGACGGAACGTTTGCTGCATACACAAATAACAAAGGGAAACATAAAAGTAGGGGGTCAGTACAACCACACGTACTGAGTAGATATCATCGGCTAACTCAAAATAGAAGATAATATATATCAAGTAATATTATAATCAACTATAAACTCAACATGTAGCAACACACAAGTATCATAATCGTCAATAAATACCATCAAGTTCATTCATGAGGGCTCAAGCCTCATTACCATACTCATTTGGGAATTAAGTTCATTATGTTGGGTATATTATCTTCTTTCGAGATTCATTATCTTTCTTCCTCTTGTGTCGGTACGTGACACTCCGATCCCCTACCACTATGTGTCGGAACGTGACACTCCGATCCCCTATATGTGTCGGAACGTGACACTCCGATCCCCTATATGTGTCGGAACGTGACACTCCGATCCCCTATATGTGTCGGTACGTGACACTCCGATCCCCTATATCTACGTGTCGGTTCATGACACCCGTCCCACTAATACTATGTGCCGGAACGTGACACTCCGATCCACTAATATTCATTCCATCCGTTCATCAAGCCTTCTCTATACCAAGGCATCATCAATCCCATTACTTTAATTCATCAAGCCTTCTTTTATACCAAGGCATCATCATTAATATCATAGATTAAAGTTTCTTTCAAGATTTGGGATTCAATGGTTTTCATCATGCTTGTTTTATCAACATCACATAATCATATTCATACAAGCATACAATAAGCATATAGCAGGGTTTACAACATCATCAACACATATTATTCACTATTAAGAGTTCACTACGAATATCGTAACGTAAAACCATAACCTACCTCCACCGAAGAATTGGAATCCACAAGAAATTTCCCAAGCTTGCTATTCTCTCAACCAATTCGATCGATCTGCTCTCTCTCTTTCTGTTCTTTCTCTTTTTGTTTTATTCAAACCCTCTTTCCTTTACCCTAATTAATCATATAATTAAGTGTGAAAAAGGACAATAAAACCCCACTAATTCACTTAAGGTTACCCCTTTTAACCCCTAAGTAATTAGACTTATTAATGTTACCCTTCAATCCTTATAATTAAGGAAATAATCAAAAACGACCCTTAAAACGAGGAAGAAAATCCTAAACTGCCTGGGACTGCACAACCTGTGACGGGCCGTCGTGGGTGTGACGGTCCGTCGCATAGGCCGTCGTGCCTCCCCTTCTTCAGGTGAGCTGTGACGGCCCGTCACCCCTGTGACGGTCCGTCCTGCACCTCCGTCCTGACGGTCAGGAACTCGTTTTCTTGAACCGAATTCGCAAAAGTTGAAGTGTTTTGCAACGGAAACTCACAACGTTCGTCGTGGGTGTGACGACTCGTCCTGCAGGTCCGTCACAATTTACAGAGAGTCGATTTTCAGTACCCGATTTTCAAACTTCTAAGTGTCATGGAACGGACCTCTGTGACGGACCGTCGGGCCTATGACGGTCCGTCGGGGTGTCCGTAGTTTTGGCCAGTTTTTCCAGAATTTCGTTCTGCTGCTCAAAACGACTACACAGGTCGTTACATTAACGTACTCCAGGCCGGAAATATATTCATTATTTTTAGCTTCCTTTCATCAACCTCTTCGTGTTAGTTCTTAGGGCGTATTGATTAACCATTTTAACACCTCTTTAGGCGCATCTTTCATGAGTTTATTTGGCTAACACATTGTCACTAAATCATCCACATTTCCTTAAATGAACATCACAATTTTTCATGTATTTATGCACATAAAACAACAACTACAACATTATCAAATTTTGAGAATTATGCCGAGACCCTTGCAACAGTCACATACTTGCACACACTTGCACATAAATTCGAACACACATTGATTTTAATTTTCATTATTTCACGTACATAAACATATTAATATTCAACACAAAAACATCACACATACCTAAATGTACCAGCAAACATATTCAACCTACGAATAATTGGGAACTAGTGACAGGTACATCAAACGGGGAAAACAATCCTAGTTTTCGGACTGAATGACTGAATATTAGTGTGTAACTTGGGAAAGGGACAAAGAGGGAAGGAATCCATACTTATTTGATTGTTCAAACGTTGAATTTTCTTCCCAAAACCCTCTCCAGAATCAGTCTAAGATTCCTCAACATCTATTCCATTCGACGAACAACTTCTCTTTGAATTTAACGTTTTGATTACTTTATTTTTCTTAAAATTTCATGTGAGTTCTTCAAGTGTAAAGAAATCTTAATATTATTTCTGTTCTTTTAGTTGTTTTGGAAGACACTAACGTGACAGAGATGATGAAACGTGAGAGAGAGAGAGAGAGATCGTGAGAGAGTAGCCTAATATTATGAGTTTTAGTTTGGGAATTAGTCAAACTACGACTCCTTATTAATTTAAATAAAAACCTGATGTAATTATTTTAGTGAAAGGACCATTATTCCCTTAAAAAATCAGATTATAAAACATAAATAAATCACCAATACGTTGCTTCCATTGGGGATAAAACTCGGAAGGAGTGACCCTTGCGAAATGGACCATTTCGGGTCAACCCGAGCCTACTTAGTTCTTTAATTACATTAATTAATTAAATCCTTTGGGTATTTACGATATTACCGTTGGACTGGAAAGAACCATTTTACCCCTGGACCTTAAAAAAACTTATAATTTCCTCTTTTATGTCCGGTAAAGACTCCTTTGGATTAAATCTTCATTTTCGAGATCCCTACATGGTTGGTTCCAATCTTTCCAAGCTCAACTAACTCCCTAAGTTAGTTGGCTTATCTGTACTAAGGAACCTGAGGTCTAGTTCTATGCGTATAAATCGTTGTGAACCCTGGGTATAATTGCAAGCATTCTTGACGCCTTAAGCATTTATCTTATTCTTTTTTAAGGTTTTTACATTATCCCCCCTTACGAACACTCATCCCTAAATGAAAATCAGATCATAACATAATCACTATGCACAGTCAAGCAATAGCAATAAAATACGGAGCGATAAGGAAACATAGACTTAAGAGTAGGAAGCCTAACCTCAAGAGCTGAGAAGATAAAGGTACCGGGATCTTATATCAGCCTCAGCCTCCCACTTAACACCCTCAAAAAGATGATTTGTCCAAAATACCTTCACTGAGGCAACCTCCTTGTTCCTCAGCCGCTTGACCTATCTATCTAAGACCTCAACAGGTTCTTCCTCATAATACAAGTCTTCATCAACCCCCAAACATTCAACAGGTAGAATCAATGCCGGAACACCTAGATACTTCTTCAAAATAGACACATTGAAAGATAAGATCGACATAATCTAGCTCGGCAGGCAATGCTAACTCAAAGGCCACCTCAACCACACGCTGTAAGATCTCATATGGCCCAACATACCTCAGACTCCAATTCTATTTTTACCAAATCATATCACCCTTTTCATAGGTGATATCTTCAAGTAAACCTGGTCACCAAAATCAATTCTAAGGGTCATTTTCTGTTGTCTGCATATGACTTCTACCGGTGTAAGCAGTATCCAACCTCTCCCTAACCACTCTGACCTTCTTTATGGCCCCATGAATGATCCGTGGAACCAAAATGGATGAATCTCCAAGCTCAATCTACCCAACTGGAGATCTACACCTCCTACCATACAGTCCCTTTAACAGTGTCATCCCAATGTTGGACTGATAGCTATTATTATACGAGAATTCTATCAAAGGCAGATGGTAATCCAAACTACATTTGAAATCAATTACACACTCCCTCAATTGGTCCTCCAATAAATGAATGATGTGCTCTGCCTGTCCATCAGTCTGTTGATGAAAGGATGTACTAAGCTTTACATGCGTGCCCAAGAGTTTCTAGAAAGATCTCGATAAATGTGAAGTAAATTGAGCTCCTCTATTTTAAATGATAGACAAAGATTTTTTTTGGGTTTGTTTCTTTTCATGGCCATATTATCTCATGTGAGGGTGTAGCAGTTGATCCGAAGTAGGCAGATGCAGTCAGATATTGTCCTAGACCTTTGTCACCCACTAACATAATGAGTTTATTGGATCTATCCGGGTACTATAGAAGATTTTTTGATGGATTTTCATCCATTGCTTCTCATTTGACAGCTTGACACAAAAGAAGGTGAAGTTTGAGTGGCCAAAATCTTGTGAAAGTGATTTTCAAGACTTGAAAGGTATGCTTACGTTTGATCAGGTGTTGACCTTACTTGAAGGTTATGAAGGTTTTGTAGTGTATTGTGATGCATCTCGATGGGATTGGGATATGTCCACATGCAACGTGGCAAGGTGATAGCTTATGCCTCAAGGAAACTCAAGGTTCATGAGAAGAATTATCCCACTCGTGGTCTTGAGTGAGCTGTTGTAGTTTTTTCCCTGAAAATAGGGACACACTATTTTATTGTGTGCATGTTGATGTATTTATAGCTCATAAAAGTCTTCAATATGTGTTTAAACAAAAGGATTTAAATCTCTGAAATATAAGATGGTTAGAATTGTTGAAGGATTACAACATGAATGTCATGTACCACTGTAGTAAGGCCAATGTGGTTGCGTATGCATTGAGTCGTATGACTATGGGTAGTATGTCTCATGTAAAAGAAGAGAAGAAAGAGCTTGTGAAAGATGTCATAGGTTGACTTGTCTAGGTGTTCGGTCAAAAGATTCTACAAATGGTAGTTTCACGCTCTAGCATAACTCTGACTCATCATTAGTGGTGGAGGTAACATTTAAACAGCATCTTGATACACTATTGATGGAGATGAAGAAATCGGTACTTGGTAAGCTGAATGAGTCATTCTCAAGGGGGGGGGGGTGTTCTTAGGTACCAAGGGAGATTGTATGTCCCAAATATTACGGATTTGAGAAATTGAATTCTAGAGGAAGCCCATGGTTCTTGTTACTCTATACATTGGGATGCCACCAAATTATATCATGACCTTAGAGAGGTCTATTCGTGGGATGGTTTTAAAATGGAGATAGCAGAGTTTGTTGCTAAGTGTCCAAACTTCCAAATAGTTTAAGACGAGCATCTACAACCTGTTGGTTTAACCCAAATCGATGATCTTCCTACTTGGAAGTGGGAGTCCATAAATATTGACTTTGTTTTTGTGTTGCCTCGAACCTAGAGGAAAAATTATTCCATATGGGTTATTGTGTATAGGTTTGACAAAATATGTTCACTTTATTCCTGTAAAGTCTACTTAAATTACCGAAGATTATGCAAGAATCAACATTAATGAGATTGTGAGTCTTTATGGAATCCTTTTTCCATAATTTGGATAAAGGTGAAAAATTCATCTCTTCTTTTTTGAAAGCTTTTCAAAAGGGTTTAGGAGATCATGTGAAATTTAGCACCGCTTTTAATCCTCATACGGATGGACAAAAGGAATGTACCATTCAGACCCTTGAGTATATGTTAAAAGGATGTGTTAATTATTTTTAAGTAAGTTTGGATGATCATATAACTTGAGTGAGTTCTCCTACAAAAATATTTATCATTCGAGCATCTACATGTCATCTTTTAAAGCTCATTGTGGTAGAAGATGTAAGTCTTTGATTGGATGGTTTGAGGTTGGTGAGTCTTCACTCCTTTGTCTCAAGATTATCTTTGAGGCTGTAGAGAAAATTTGAATTATCATAGATAGACTAAAGACATTTTAAATTCGGCAAAAGCCTTATGACGACAAAAGAAGAGGAGAACTTGAATTTTAAATAGGTAATCATGTCTATTTGAAGATTTCACTAATGATGGTGTGATGAGATTTGGTAAGAAGGGGAAGTTGAGTTCCCGGAAGGTTGGTCCTTATGAGATAGTACAACTAACTGGGCAAGTTGCCTATGCGTTAAAACTACCTAGTGAACTCGCTTTAGTTCATCCAGTTTTTCATATTTCTATGCTCAATAAATTCATAGGCGACCCACAATCCATTAATCCTATCGAATGTTTAGGAGTGGATGAGAATATCTCCTACGAGGAGGTTTCGTTTGAGATCCTAGATTGCCAAGTCAGGAAGTTGAGGATCAAAGAGATTGCCTCTGTAAAAGTTCTATAGAGGAACCATCTTTTTGACACTGCAACATGGGAGGTTGAAGCCGACATGAATTCCCTCTAGCCTCATATTCTTAATAGATGGGGTTACACATTCCTCTTAATAAAGAAACTAATTATTATTAATGAAATTGACTTTGTTTATAAGTAGGTGCATGTTTTTGTAAAAGTTGTCCCTACTAGAGCTTTAAGAAAATGAATTTATAGTCTATTCTTTCACTTATATGAAATATGTATGCATGTGTCTTCTTAAGATTTTTTTTTTGTTGTTATATTGATAATAATGATAGCATAGTAACTCCTTGATGTATTTTGATCTCATGATTATGTTGAGATTAACATTTCTCAATGCATGTTATGAAATGTGAGCTCTTATATGTTTGTGAATCATAAATTGAGTGCTATGTGTAATTGTGGTATGAGTTGAAAGGAGTTGTGAAGTACTTCTATGAGTTGTGACTCATTATGATTTTGTGTTATTGTTAGTTACAATGCTAGTATTGAGTCTCTCCTTATTCTCCATAAGATTTTAGTTGCATTCGGGGACGAATGTTCCTAAGGGGTTATAATGTAACACTCCGGAAGTTCAATGACTTAAACTATAGCTTAGACTATTGAATAATAGTTAAAATTATGTTTCCAGACCTATAATAATGTTATAAGCTCATTTAGAAAAGGTTAGAACCAAAACGACGAAGAAAGATCTTGACGTCTGGAAACTAGATAATTTTAACCAGTTGACGTCCCTATGTTTGGTGAGGGTTTCGAAGTGTCAAATGAAGTACAAAACTTGTAAAAATAATTCAAACATGTAATTTGTAGTACAAATGGTGTAATATATAGGTAACGACAACCCAAGGACTACTCGAAGGGTCCTTGGGGAGGATCCAAACATGGGCAAACAGGCTGCAAAAGCAGTTTGCGAGAGTCAAGAACAAAGAGGCTGTTGCGCGACACGCAGAACACATGATGTTCAATGCCTCAAGAATTGGTAAGAAGACTTGACACATGGAAATGTCACAATACTCACTGCCTAAACCCTAAAATTCAGAAAAAGAATGGGAAATGGTTCAGCGATGCACAACCACTTCAAAGATTTGTTAAAGTCGTATTTTGGTAATTTAACATCATAAAAAGACCCATTTAAGTGAAGGGTCATTTGGGTATTTTATAGGAAGACTATCTATTGAGTATATGTTTGTTTAAGATAACTTTTTACACACTTGAACCAAATCAAACTAATTTTTGTTCTCTCTCTCAAGAACACTCCCTTTTCTAAACTCCGTTGAAGAACAAAAAGAGCTTAAGGAAAAAGACCAAGACTTCAAGATGTTCTTCCAAAATTTTTGGATTGTTCATAAATGAGGTATATGTTATTCACTCTTTGTATTCATTTCCCCAAGCGGTCCTTTCAATGATAGTTTTTATGAAATTCAAATCCTTGGGTTTTTACTCTACATAACAGGTTTTCGTCATTACTCAAAGTTTATGACTATCGATGAGAAATAATGGTTTTATATGGTTGATTTAGTATATTTTTTAAAATATTTGACTTTTGATGCTTGAATTTTGTTTTAAGCATCACAACGAAAAAATTTATGGTTTCGAATGGGGCATACCTACTATTGATGGCATGTAAGTGGGATATGGACTATTACTTGAATGAAATCCTAAATGACCCTTTCCCTTAGTATGCTTTTATGAATTATTCTTGTTTATGAGTTGAAGAGTTAGTATTGATTAAGCTATTGAGTATGTCAATGGTTGTTGTATATTGATTGTATGTTCTTGAATAAGGATCTTGTAAGCCAGAGGTAAGTCTT
The DNA here is from genome assembly GCA_027705065.1 of Solanum peruvianum. Classification (NCBI taxonomy): domain Eukaryota; kingdom Viridiplantae; phylum Streptophyta; class Magnoliopsida; order Solanales; family Solanaceae; genus Solanum; species Solanum peruvianum. The sequence continues at coordinate 27,860,742 of JAKWJD010001765.1, read as the reverse complement.
CTAATGTCGTAATTACTTTATGATGTTTATGTTAGCAATTTAAATGATGTTACAATGCTACTGAAGTATGTATGATTATTATATGCATATATTTTGGGCTATGAATATGTTAATTTGTGAGATCATGATAAGAGAATTATAATGCAAGTTTATGATATTCTCTTGTATGCTTTACACAAGACCATTTTTTATATGTTAATCTCACAAATGAAGAGTTACAATGAAAGAAAATTCTCATTTATTCCAAAAGAGCTAATGATAATGTTTATACAAGGAGTTAATCTCTGTTGACTTATCATAACATTTATGACTAAATAATAACTTAGAGATTAATAAAAAAAGGGCCTTTAGCTTAGCACCTAGTGAACTAGATATGAGAGGTGTCCCTTACCTAGTTGGAAGGTAGGTTCACAATGACTCACATGAGATAGAGACTACCATGTAATGTGGAATTATGGGGGTCTAATACATCTCCTAGTTCTTAAACTATGTTGCCACCATAGAATTACTGGATCCACGTAGTAAGCTATGTCATGTTTGGCTCTACTTTTTCTGGTAGACCACCTTCTTTCAATATGGGGTTATATGCCATCGAATTCCATGTTTAGCACACATGATCTAATGTGTGTGTCATGACCCAAAACCGAACCGCGACTGGCACCCACACTTATCCTCCTATGTGAGTGAACCAACCAATCTAAACCCTAACATTTCAATATAATATCAACAGAAAGTAATGCGGAAGACTTAAACTCATTAATAAAAACCAATTCAATAACTTCTAAAATTCAACATCTATTATTCCCCAAAATATGAAATCATCACCAAAAGAACATCTATGATCAAATTACTAAACTAAGAGTATTATAAGAAGCTAAAACAAGTAAAAGCTAGTCCATGCCGGAACTTCAAGGCATCAAGACATGAAGAAGAAGATCCAATCCAAGCTAGAAGCATTAGCTCACCCTGAAGATCCGGTGTGACGAAGACTGGCTAGAATTGCGGTTGAGTTGAAGACGACGGCACGTTTGCTGCACTCCACAAATAACAAAGAAGAAAACATAAAGGTAGGGGGTCAGTACAAACACAAGCACTGAGTAAGTATCATCGGCCAACTCAAAATAGAAAACAGTAGATATAAGATAATATCATAAAATCCACTATGGTACTCAACACGTAGCAACAACAAGTACTATAATCATTAATAAGTACCACCAAGTTCACACATGAGGACTCAAGCCTCAATACCATTCTCATTTGGGAATTAGGTTCATTAGATTGAGTATATTAGCATCTTTCAAGATTAATTTACCATATTCCTCTTGTTTCGGTACGTGACACTCCGCTCCCTCATTAATCTTTATTCCTCTTGTGTCGGTACGTGACACTCCGATCCCCTACTATTATGAGTTGGAACGTGACACTCCGATCACCTAATTCTACGTGTCAGTTCGTGACACCCGATCCCCTAAATCTACGTGTCGGTTCGTGACACCCGGTCCCCCTAATACTACGTGTCGGTTCGTGACACCCGATCCCCTAAATCTATGTGTCGGTTCGTGACACCCGGTCCCCCTAATACTACGTGTCGGTTCGTGACACCCGATCCCTTAATTCTATGTGTCGGAACGTGACACTTCGATCCCCTAATCTCATTAAGTTCGTTCATCAAGCCTCCTCTTATACCAAGACATTATCATTCTCATTACTTTAGTTTATCAAGCCTTCTCTCATACCAAGGCATTATCATTAACAAAGAGATTAGGGTTTTGCAAGATTTGGGATTCAATAACTTCATCATTCTTATATAATCACAATTATATAATCACATTCATGCAAGCATACAATTAAGCACATAGTAGGGTTTACAATACCATCAATACATATCATTCCCTATTAATAGTTTACTACGAATAGTATAAAAACCATAAACTACCTCCACCGAAGATTCGTGATCAAGCAAGCAATTTCCCAAAGCTTTGTGTTTTTCCCTCTTCGTTTCTCCTCTCTCGATCGTTTCTCTTTCCCTCTCTTTGTTCTTTCTATTTTTCTTATTCCAACCCTCTTTCTTTTACCCTAATTAGCATATAATTAAGTATAAATGATGGAAATAATAACCCTCTAATTAACTCAAGGTTACCTCTTTTAAACCCCAAGTAATTAGACTTATTAACATTAACCCACTAACTTTATAATTAAGGCAGGAATAGTCCAAAACGTCCCTTAAAACATTTAAGGAAATCCGACCCAGCCTGGGATTACGCAGCCTGTGACGGCCCGTCGTGCCTGCGACGGTCCGTCTTGCTGCTCCGTCACAGAGTTCAGAGACTCAATTCTATTAAAGGGTCTGTGACGGTCCGTCGTGCCCACGACGGTCCGTCCTTCCATGTCGTCACGAAGTTCAGAGAGTCGATTTCAATACCCAAATTTCAGAATTTCTAAGTTTTTTGAAACGAGACCCTGCGACGGTCCGTCGTGCCCGTGACGGTCCGTCGTGGGATCCGTCGTCTCAGCCAGTTTTCCAGAAATAAAATCTGCTGCTCAAAACGACTAAACAGGTCGTTACAATAGATACCAATTTACCCATCGTGCGTCATCGAAGTGGGTATCTTTCTCGCATATCAGCCTCCTTCTCCCAAGTGGCCTCTTCGATTGGTCGATTCTTCCATTGAACTTTGATCGATGCAATCTCCCTTGACCTCAACTTGCGAACTTCTCTACCTAAAATAGCAACAGGCTCCTCCTCAAAAGACAAATTTTCATCAAGCAGAACTGAATCCCAACGAATGATGTAGTTTCCATCCCCATGGTATCTTTTCAACATAGACACATGAAATACCGGATGCACTCCGGACAGCCCTGGAGGCAAGGCTAACTCATAAGCTACCTCCCCTACTCGCTTAAGTACTTCAAAGGGACCAATATACCTTGGGCTTAGTTTACCTCTTTTACCAAACCGCATCACCCCTTTCATGGGCGAAACCTTCAACAAGACTTGTTCACCCTCCATGAACTCCAAGTCTCTAACCTTTCGATCCGCATATTCCTTTTGCCTACTTTGCGCCGCTAAAAGCTTTTCTTTAATAGATTTCACTTTCTCTAATGAATCCCTCAAAAGGTCAGTACCCCAGGGTCTAACCTCAAATGCGTCAAACCACCCAATGGGAGACGTACATCTCCTACCATACAATGCTTCAAATGGGGCCATGTTAATACTTGAGTGATAACTATTATTGTATGAAAACTCCGCTAACGGTAAGAAGTTATCCCAATGACCACCAAATTCTATCACACATGCACGAAGCATATCATCCAACACTTGAATCGTTCGCTCAGACTGACCATCGGTCTGAGGGTGAAATGCAGTACTAAGGTCCAACCTAGTACCCAATTCAGCATGCAATGTTTTCCAAAACTTAGAGGTAAACTGCGTACCTCTATCTGATATAATGGAGAGTGGAACTCCATGCAATGGAACGATTTCTGAGATATAGATCTTGGCTAACTTCTCTGCATTGTAAGTCACGTTGACCGGAATGAAATGAGCAGACTTAGTTAACCTATCAACAATCACCCAAATAGAGTCATACTTACCCATTGTCTTTGGAAGACCAACCACGAAATCCATTGCAATCCTCTCCCACTTCCATTCAGGAATGGGCATTCTCTGAAGTGTTCCTCCGGGCCTCTGGTGTTCATACTTTACTTGTTGACAGTTTGGACATTTGGCAATAAAATCAACAATATCACGCTTCATTCTACTCCACCAAAAGTGTTGCTTTAGGTCACGGTACATCTTGGTTGCACCCGGATGTATAGAATACCTTGAACTATGAGCCTCTGTCAGAATAGTGTTGATCAAATCATCGACGCGGGGTACACATACCCTTCCCTTAATCCTCAAAACACCTTCCTCATCGATTTTTGCCTCTTTAGCCTCTCCTTGCAACACTTTATCTCGGATCTGGATCAATTTCTCATCATGAAACTGCTTTCCCTTAATCTTGTCGAGGAAGGAAGATCTTTCCTCCTCACAAGCTAACAATCCTCCCTTCTCATTTACTTCTAACCTCATAAGGTCATTAGCCAGAATCTGAACCTCTCTAGCCAATGGGCGTCTAGAAACTTGCAAGTGAGCTAGACTTCCCATGCTTCCCGCCTTTCTACTTAAAGCATCCGCCACAACATTCGCTTTTCTCGGATGATACAAAATAGTGATATCGTAGTCCTTCAGTAGTTCCATCCATCTCCTCTGTCTCGAGTTCAAATCGTAAAGACATACTGTAGGCTACGATGATCCGTATAGACCTCACACTTAATCCCATATAAATAGTGCCTCCATTGCTTTAATGCAAATACTACCGCGGCCAATTCCAAATCATGGGTCGTATAGTTACGTTCATGCACTTTTAATTGCCTCGAAGCATAGGCAATTACACTCTTCTCTTGCATTAGCACTGCACCCAAACCAGAATAGGATGTATCACAATAAACAATGAATTTCTTACCCTCTACTGGCAAGGTAAGGATAGGTGCGGTAGTCAACAAAGTCTTGAGCTTCTGAAAGCTTTCCTCACATTCGTCCGACCATACAAATGGAACATTCTTCTTAGTAAAGTTCGTCAATTGGGAAGCAATGGAAGAGAATGCCTTGACAAATCGACGGTAATAGCTAGCTAAACCAACAAAGCTCCTTATTTCTGACACATTAGTGGGTCTTACCCAATTCTTCACTGTCTCAATCTTAGAAGGATCCACCATCACTCCATCCTTAGAAACCACGTGCCCCAAGAAGGACACTGCATCTAGCCAAAACTCACACTTAGAGAACTTGGCATAAAGCTTTTTCTCCCTCAACATTTCCAATACAATTCTCAAATGCTCCTCATGTTCCTTCTTACTTTTAGAGTATATCAGTATATCGTCAATAAATACGATCACAAAGAGATCCAGATATGGCTTAAAAATCCCGTTCATCAAGCTCATGAAAGCAGCAGGGGAATTCGTAAGACAAAAAGACATCACTACAAATTCGTAATGCCCATACCTGGTTCGAAAAGCAGTCTTTGGCACATCCGTTGCCCGTATTTTCAATTGATGATAACCGGATATCAAGTCAATCATAGAGAAGACACAAGCACCTTGTAACTGATCGAACAAGTCATCAATGCGAGGAAGAGGATACTTGTTCTTAATAGTTACCTTATTGAGTTGTCTATAGTCTATGTACATCCGAAAACTTGCATCCTTCTTCTTCAAAAATAATACAGGCGCACCCCAAGGAGATGCACTTGGTCTAATGAAGCCTTTGCTCAACAACTCTTGAAGTTGAGCCTTTAACTCTCTTAATTCCGCGGGACCATTCTATAAGGGGGTATAGAAATGGGGCGAGTGCCCGGTTCAAGATCGATGCAGAAGTCAATATCCCTATCTGGTAGCATACCAGGAAGATCCGCAGGGAACACATCCAAAAACTCACGGACTATCGAAACCGACTCGATTGAAGGTACTTGGGTAGTGTCATCCCTGAGATGTGCCAAGAAAGCTAGACACCCCTTGCTAACCATTCTCTTAGCACGAAGAAAGGAGACGATACGAACCGGGGTGGAAGTGTAGTCGCCCTCCCACACTAACGGATCTGTCCCAGGCTTGGCTAACGTCACAGTTTTAGCATTCCAATCCAAGATCGCAAAATTCGGAGAAAGCCAAGTCATACCCTGAATTACATCAAAGTCAACCATTTTTAAGATAACCAAATCTACATAATTTTGCTCCCCACAATAGTCACCAAACAAGACCAATATACTTTTTCAACTATCACAGACTCACCCACCGGATTAGAAACACGAATAGGCATGTCAAGTAATTCACAATGTAAATTTAGACCATTAGCAAATGAGGAAGATACATAAGAAAATGTGGATCCAGGATAAAAAAATACAGAAGCCATGCAATCACAAACCGAAAGATTACCTGTGATGACTGCATCGGATGTCTTCGCTTCAGATCTCCCAGGGAAAGCATAACAATGGGCCCTTTCGTTTGTCTGTCCGTTGCCCCTACCATGTTGTGATGTAGTGGCTCCATTTTTCCCATTACCCCGGCCGTTGTGGTGACCACCATTACCTCGACCACCGCGTCCTTCTGAATGACGGCCTCTTCCATAATCACCTCTACCTCTAACCATTGGAGGTCTATAACTCTTTTTTGTACAATTCCTCCTAATATGTCCAGTCTCCCCACATCCATAACACTCTCTAGAGTCAAGCATAGGTCTCTCAGAGAAGTGTTGGCCGGTCTGAGGTGGACCCCCAACTACAGTCTGTAGTGAAGACTGAATTGGTCGGACTGAGTAACCTCCGGAACCCTGTCCTCTGGAGTAAGAACCATTAAACTCACCTCCCTTTCGAAACCTTTTTGATGTCGATGCCATGGTGAAGTCATCTGGCTTCACTCCTTCCACCTCTATCACAAAATCTACCACTTCTTGGAAGGATTTCGCCGTAGCCGCTACCTGTAAGGCTGAAATCCGCAATTTTGACCTCAACCCCTTCACAAAACGGCGAATCCGCTCTTGTGGACTAAAACAAAGTTGGGTGGCATACCTGGATAATGCACGAAACTTTGCCTCATATGCAGTAACTGACATCCTACCTTGCTCTAGGCTCAAGAACTCATCTCTTTTCCTGTCCCTCAAGGTTCGGGGGATATACTTCTCCATAAATAAGCTAGAGAATGAGGTCCAACTCATAGGTGGCGCCTCTGTTGGTTGACACTCAACATGTGACCGCCACCACATTTTGGCGTTCCCTTGAAACTGATAAGTCACAAACTCAACACCAAACCGTTCTACTATACCCATCTTGTTTAGTATCTCATGACAGTCAACCAGAAAATCATAGGCATCCTCCGATTCAGCACCCTTGAAGACTGGAGGTTTCAATTTCAAGAACTTACTGAAAAGTTCATGATGATCATTTGTCATTATAGGCCCTGTAGTCAGACGAGGAAACATGCCTATTTCCAATGAGGCATCCATACGGGGAGCCCCAGCAGCGGCATGTCGTACCTGTGAAACCGGAGGTGTTGGTGCAGAAAACACTGGAGGTGCCTGACCCTGATCAAATAACCCGCTAAGATAAGCAAGAACCTGATTGATCATCTATGGGGTAGGTTAGGGTGGCAATTCCTCATTTTGCACTTGTTCATTCTCCCCTTCCTCACCCTCTCTTACTACTTCCTCAGTCGGTGGAGGAGTCACCGCCCTAGCATCATATGGGCTAGGTTCTTGTCCTATTCCTCTAGAGGACGTCCTCCCACGACCTCTACCACGGCCTCTTGCCACTACTCCTCTTCGAGCTACAGCCCAGTGGCTGGCTCAGATGCTTCTTGTCTTGCCGGTGTCGGTGTTGGTGTTGGCGCAGTCGTTGCTCTAGTTCAAACCATCTGCGAAATAGAGTGAAGATGGTCATATACCAATTTGTATCACCTAGATACCAATTGGATTCAAGTAGTAGCACGAAAGAAAGAAAGAAAGAATGGAATTTTCCTGAAGTCTTATAGCCTCTCAAAGAAAAGTAAAGGCGTCCCCCTACCGTTCCTTAAGACTATACTAGACTCGTTCTTGTGTGATGAGACCAACGAACCTAATGCTCTAATACCAAGTTTGTCACGACCCAAAACCAAACCGCGACTGGCACCCACACTTATCCTCCTATGTGAGCGAACCAACCAATCTAAACCCTGACATTTCATTATAATATCAACAGAAAGTAATGCGGAAGACTTAAACTCATTAATAAAAACCAATTCAATAACTTCTAAAATTCAACATCTATTATTCCCCAAAATCTGGAAGTCATCACCCCAAGAACATCTATGATCAAATTACTAAACTAAGAGTATTCTAAGAAGCTAAAACAAGTAAAAGCTAGTCCATGCCGGAACTTCAAGGCATCAAGACATGAAGAAGAAGATCCAGTCCAAGCTAGAAGCATTAGCTCACCCTGAAGATCCGGTGTGACGAAGACTGGCTAGAATTGCGGTTGAGTTGAAGACGACGGCACGTTTGCGGCACTCCACAAATAACAAAGAAGAAAACATAAAGGTAGGGGGTCAGTACAAACACAAGTACTGAGTAAGTACCATCGGCCAACTCAAAATAGAAAACAGTATATGTCAGATAATATCATAAAATCCACTATGGTACTCAACATGTAGCAACAACAAGTACTATAATCATTAATAAGTACCGCCAAGTTCACACATGAGGACTCAAGGCTCAATACCATACTCATTTGGGAATTAGGTTCATTAGATTGAGTATATTAGCATCTTTCAAGATTTATTAACCATATTCCTCTTGTGTCGGTACGTGACACTCCGCTCCCTCATTAATCTTTATTCCTCTTGTGTCGGTACGTGACACTCGGATCCCCTACTACTATGTGTTGGAACGTGACACTCCAATCCCCTAATTCTACGTGTCGGTTCGTGACACCCGATCCCCTAAATCTACGTGTCGGTTCGTGACACCCGGTCCCCCTAATACTACATGTCGGTTCGTGACACCTGATCACTTAAATGTACGTGTCGGTTCGTGACACCCGGTCACCCTAATACTACGTGTCGGTTCGTGACACCCGATCCCTTAATTCTATGTGTCAGAACGTGACACTCCGATCCCCTAATCTCATTAAGTTCGTTCATAAAGCCTCTTCTTATACCAAGGCCTTATCATTCTCATTACTTTAGTTTATCAAGCCTTCTCTCATACTAAGGCATTATCATTAACAAAGAGATTAGGGTTTTGCAAGATTTGGGATTCAATAACTTCATCATGCTTATATAATCACAATTATATAATCACATTCATGCAAGCATACAATTAAGCACATAGCAGGGTTTACAATATCATCAATACATATCATTCTCGATTAAGAGTTTACTACGAATAGTATATAAACCATAACCTACCTCCACCGAAGAATCGTGATCGAGCAAGCAATTTCCCAAAGCTTTGTGTTTTTCCCTCTTCGTTTCTCCTCTCTCGATCGTTTCTCTTTCCCTCTCTTTGTTCTTTCTATTTTTCTTATTCTAGCCCTCTTTCTTTTACCTTAATTAGCATATAATTAAGTATAAAAGATGGCAATAATAACCCACTAATTAACTCAAGGTTACCTCTTTTAACCCCCAAGTAATTAGACTTATTAACATTAACCCACTAACTTTATAATTAAGGCAGGAATAGTCCAAAACGTCCCTTAAAACATTTAAGGAAATCCGACCCAGCCTGGGATTACGCAGCCTGTGACGGCCCGTCGTGCCTGTGACGGCCCGTCGTGCCTGCGACGGTCCGTCCTGCTGCTCCATCACAGAGTTCAGAGACTCAATTCTATTAAAGGGTCTGTGACGGTCCGTCGTGCCCACGACGGTCCGTCCTGCCATGTCGTCACGAAGTTCAGAGAGTCGATTTCAGTACCCAAATTTCAGAATTTCTAAGTGTTTTGAAACGAGACCCTGCGACGGTCTGTCGTGCCCATAACGGTCCGTCGTGGGGTCCGTCGTCTCAACCAGTTTTCCAAAAATAAAATCTGCTGCTCAAAATGACTAAACAGGTCGTTACAGTGTGTTAAGGCGAATGTTTCCTCAAAATAAAATGTAAGACAAGTAAACGAACATTGACTAGCATGATTTGAAGAGTCTACTTAGTATAGGTAGGGGTATGGTACTCTACATAGACATTACATAAGTTGACTCTAAGGGAAGTCCTAGGAGATTGTTTTTATGTTGTATGATAACATGAAAGGTTTGATGATTATGATACATGTTGTTACTCGTATATGAAATTGGTTACATTAATGAACATGTTATAGGTCTATTTTGGTTTATGAGGTGATGATTAATTATGGTCTCCTACCTTATCTACTTGGTTGTGTGGTGTTATGGGGCTTCACATCACTATTGAACTTGTATATTGGGGATGGAGTCATTTGAAAGTATTTTGTATGTTATGTTTATATATTCTATTGAATATGAAATGTTAACTTGACTCTACGATAATATGTCTTTGTTTATGATTAGGGGTGTACACACCGAACCATTAAGTCAAACCAAACCGACGAATCAAATCAAACCGAACAAAACCTCAATTGTGATTTGGTTTTATTGGTTTGGCAATTGAAAAAAAATCTGACCACTCTTGATTTGGTTTGGTATTTAAATAAAGAATCAAACTGAACTCAAACCAACTTGATATACATAAATATATACATATTACATATATACATACATATATACATATATACATATACATTACAGATACATATATACATTATACATACTACATATACATATACATATATACATTTACATATACATATATACATACATATATAGATTATATCTAATAGATATATATATATATTATATATAATATATATATATATATACACACACACACACACACATAATTTTTAATATTTATACATAAAATATTATCTACATATAATCTACTTTGTTAATATGTATTTTTTTTAATTTATGATTTTCAATTTTATATATTTTATTACAAATTTGAATTTGTAAAATTTGTATGTATAACATATTATAATTTGTTTTATTTATCTAAAAAAATTATTTATAATGTACTTTGCTATTATATTTTTAGTTAGTTTATAGTTTTCAATTTCTCTCTCTCTTCTCTCTCTCTCTCCTATATATATATTATTATATATATATATATATAATAATATTATTATATATATATATATTATATAAAGTTAAAATGTATTTTTTAAAATTTATGATTTTCAATTTTATATATTTTATTACAAATTTAAATTTGTAAAATTTTTTATATATAACATATATATAATTTTTTTATTTATATCTAAAAAAAATTTATAATGTACTTTGGCTATTATATTTTTAGTTAGTTTATAGTTTTCAATTCTCTCTCTCTCCTTCGCTCTCTGTATATATAATATATATATATATATATATATATATATTATATATTATTCTATATATATATATATATATATATCGAGAGAGAGAGAGAGAGAGAGAGAGGAGAGAGAGAAAAATTGAAAACTATAAACTAACTAAAAATAAATAGCAAAGTACATTATATATATATATAATATATATATATATATATATATATATATATATATTATATATTATAATACATACACCACACACACAAAATTTTTATTTATACATAAAATATTATCTACATATAATCTACTTTGTTAATATGTATTTTTTTTTTATTTGTGATTTTCAATTTTATATTTTTATTACAAATTTGAATTTGTAAAATTTTGTATATATAAAAAATATATAATTTGTTTTATTTATATCTAAAAAAATTATTTATAATGTACTTTGCTATTATATTTTTAGTTAGTTTATAGTATTCAATTCTCTCTCTCTCTCTCTCTCTCTCTCTCTCTCTCTATCTATATATATATATATATATATATAATATAATATATTTATTTATTTTTTTTTATTTATTTATTTATATAAAATTATTTACATATAATCTACTCTTTTGTTATATCAATAATTTTATTTTATTTATAAAGAAAAGATATTATTTATTATCTACTTTGTTCATATATTTTAAGTTAGGTTATAGTTTTAAATGTTTATTTTTTATTTCAAATTGGACTTGAAAAAATTGTAAATATTTTATTTTGTGTTAAGATCCGAATTTATAATATATTGTTATAGTTTTTCGAATTCGATGTTAACAATTTACTTTGTAAATAATTTTTGTTCAGGTTAATTCTAGCCTTTAATCTTATTTTTTTAGCATAAAGAACGTTCATATTTCAAAAAAGTATTTTGTACTCATTTAAATTTGACATTCTTTTAGAAAATTTCTATTCACTTAACATTTTTTAAGATTAATTTATAATACATATAAGTGAAAAAATTTATATTGCTTTTTCAAATACGGTATAGTTGTGATAAACCGAAAAAAAATAAAAAGCGAAAAATCCAGAAATAACCGACTAAAACAAAAACTGAAAAACACAGACTTTTTAAGATTTGATTTCATTTTTAGATTTCATCACCAACATAATTTGTTTAGATTTTTAAAAATAAAAAATTATATCGAACCGACCAATGTACACCCCTAATTATAATTATGTTTTTTATTGAAGGAATCCTTAAGTTGTATATATTATATTGTATGTCCATTGAAAATTTTAAAATTACGTAACATGCTTCTATGAAATAATCATTTTCATGCATGTAGTTAAGTATTATGTGCATGTACCCATACTTAGTACATGTGGCGTACTAACCCCATTAATTTATATTACTAAAAATATAGGGTCCGGCTATTGAAGATTAAGAAGGTCATTTGAAGAAGCTTGGAACTCTTTCTCCAAGCGTTGGTAGGTCCTCATTTTCGGGGAAACTATCTATTCATATTCTAGCTTATGAAGACTTTAGTAGTTATTAAGAATACTTCTAATTCCGTTTATATTCTTTGGATTCTGCTGCAATAAGACTTATATGACATATTACCTTTTATTGGCTAGGTCTAGATTCGTACTCTTAGTTTGTTTTTATATGAAACAACTTTTGGACTATCACTACGTATGTTTTCATCATTGTTAAGTATAACGTCTAAGTAAACTTCACATAGTATGCAAAAGTTTTAATTTTTCTTCAATTTTAACTAATGACATGTTATGGTAAATGCTTCAGCCTTGTCAGAGTCCTATGTGAGGACGCCGCCGCCTGTTGCATTTGGGGTGTACTCTTTGTATCTGACAGTAATATATTAGGTATTGAGGTTATTAGTGATCTTATGTTATTGGGTCTAATCCATGGAAGTTTAGAATGTTTAGAGATTAAAACCGAGAAGAAAAGTCGGAGGTTCCGTCTTATCGGCCCTGGGTCGGTGGGACTACCAAATCCCCTAACGAAAGTCTCTGTCTGATAGACTGTGGCACACCACCCCATATAGAGCACCTAAAACAAGATTCTGTCTGTCAAGCTTTTCCGCTCCACGCCTCTTATAGCGCTAAGAACGCCTAGAGAGCCGTTTTAACCCTACCTTTTCTTACTAGTTCCTATGTAATGTACCAAAAATTCCTAGTCGATTCCAGAACTCTAAGGTACATATAAACATCGTTAAATCATCCATAAATATGAAATAATGAATCTTGAATCTATAATGCAATTGAAGGAAAGTTAAAATAGAAGTCTATGAAGCAAAGATTTAAGTGTTAAGGTAAAGAAATAAGTCATAGCAATGTTTCTTGAAGTTTCAAAGTGTCTTATTTAAACGTTTTCACTTCGTTTTAAAGCTAAAATTTTGTATTACGGAAAGAGTAAAAGTGGAACTCTTTTCCACATAAAACTACAAGCGAATTAAGTATTCCTTAAAATTTTAATTAAGGTCAAAGGTTTCAAGTAAAGTAAAGGATAAAAGGTTGAGTTAATTTCTCAAACGATATAGAGGAACTAATTATTCCCTAGAAAGTTTATAAATGTTTTTACATTTTAAGAAAAGGGGAAACTATGATTTCCAAAATATTTCTTAATAGGAAAAGGGAATATTGATTCCAATAGGGATTTTAAAGCTAAAAAGGGTTGAGAAAATTATCTCAACCTAGAGGAAAGAAGTTATTTTAAAATCATAAGCTAAAGTATATTTTGGGAAAAGTAGTATTGATCACTGATGTGAGAATAAGAGTTCATATTAGCTCAAAGTCTCCATGTAAACCATGTAGCTATCATGGGTATTAGCGGGTCATACTTTTTAGATCATCACATTAGTTAAGTTAGTGGATACAGTAAATTGAGAATGATCTATTTGATGGCAAAGTATATAAATGTTTTGGTATCGTGGACGAGATGCTCTATCAACATTTAGGCTCGTAATGGTTGTTTTTGGTTAAATAACTCACAAAGAACTGTATTACTTTCTTATATAAGTAAAATTAAGTTGCTACTTCATTTTATTTGATACAATGATTGAATTACTTTTTTACCAGCTTTATATATATTGTATGTGTTCTAAATTGCTTTATATACATACATTGAGTCGAGAAATTCTCGACTTGAGTAGAGTCAAAGTAAGTTCATATTATTCTAATCAAGCTTAAGTCTTTTTTAGCATTCCAACTCGCATAATCGTACATTCAATGTACTGATGCCAGTTGGCCTGCATCGTCTTATGATGTTGACACAGCTTTAAAGGATTAGCATCCAGTGCCTGGTTGATCAATTTTGAACATCTAGAGTCAGTGGCGAACCTCCATGCTTTGACAGGACCCTTTATTGCTTTCAGTATTATCCTTATAGAATGTTGAGGGGTTTGTCAAAACATTCATCGTAGTTATTGTACAGGCTCCCTAGATAGATAGTCAGTCAGATTGTTCAGTTTCAATCTCTTCTTATCTTACATTGCATATGTTCAAATGTTTAGACTTAAATAACATTTTTGCCAAGACAATTATTTAAAATGTTTCTAATGAGAATTTCCAGTTTTATAATGGAGTTAATTTAAGTCTTCTGCTGAGTTAATTAAGTAAGGCCAAGGTTTAGATCAAGACCCATAATTGTCTGTGGGTGCCGGACATGTTGAGAATGTAGGTTCATGGCGTGATAAACTTGTTATTAGAGCACAATGTTCAAGAGTTGTAGGGAGTCTATGAAGTCGTATCAATATAGTTTTAGTTATTTGTGTGAAGCCCGTCATATGTATGATTAGGAGGCTGCGACATTTAGGAATTTCTCAGTATCTTAATCTTCCTTTTTTGTTCGTTAGAGTTTACCTCTAAAAGTCTCTCTCCAGTTTGTGGTTGCATGTGCTTCAGATCATCATGCTTCCACGAAGATCAGTCAGAGGTCCTCTAGATAGGGAAATAAAGGTCAATCTTTATATGTTTCTCCACTAGATATGGTTGCACCTAGAGGAGCCACTTTTGGTACATGCGGAGGGGTAAACTGTCTCTATGTTATCACTAGCCGCCAATAGCAAAAGAACTTGCCATATTTTTTCACGGGTATGATAAAAGTATTTAGTTTTGATGTTTATGCCCTTTTAGACGAAGTAGAAAGTCTATCTTTTTTAACTCATTATGTAGCGAATCAGTTTGAGATTCTTCCTAATAAACTTTATGAACCTTTCCTGTGTTTGTACCTCTGTTAGAGAGTCTATTCTAGAGGAAAGAGTATATTGGGATTGTTCCATTCCTATCAATCACATAAACACCATGGTTGATATAGTAGAACGAAACATTGTTGATTTTGATAGCATTCTAGGGATGGACTAGATTTATGTATGTTATGCATTAATATACTGTAGAACTCGAGTTTTAACTTGTCCAATTACTAATAAGACAATCATAGAACCGAGTAGCAGTTCAGCAGTGCCTAACATTCGTTTTATTTCAAAAAAACATAAAGGTGAGGAAGTAAATTTCAAGGAGGTATATTTATCACTTAGACTGAGTTAATGACTCAATTGCTGAGGTACATTGTGTTAAGTCAGTTCCTATTGTTGAATAGTTTTCCAGACGCTTTTTCATGATGATCTACTCGTAGTCCCTCCTGAGACATGGATATCATTCTAGATAATCATCCTATATCTTTTTCGCCATATAAAATGGCACCATAAAAGTTGTCACATCCAGGGAGCACCACCTAGAAGTAACTGGTGTTGTCGTCACCAAAGAGGACTTAAACTAACCTCTTAGCATTCGTCATTTGAATTCATAGGTTAAATTAGCAGAAAATTTAATACTTTTTAAGTACTTCTACACTGAGGTTTACTTAGACCTCTCACTTATACATAATATATTATAGCGAGTATACATTGACCCTTCGTATGAGAAGATTCTATAGTCTTTTACTTTTATGTCACACACACACACACACACACACACACACACACACACACACATATATATATATATTATATATATATATATATATATATAATATATATATATATATATATAATATAAATAACATATTCTTAAAATGGATATCTCATATTAAACCATCTAAACAAGAGTACAAAAATTTGGAAGAGCCCATACATCAATAAAAATCAAGCCACATATAGGCTATAAAATCATAGTACTTCAAATGAAAGAGGATGAACATAGTGTCTTTAAGTCTAATCAACATCCAATGCTAGAAAGTTGTATTGTCCTCGAAGTGATAAGGACCTACACAAAGGGAGAATGAGAATTAAAATCTTCTGTAAAAGTCATTACGAACCTTTCAACACCGGAACAGTTCATTGCAATATGCTAATTTATTTATAAAAACATGATGCACATTTGTCACGACCCAAATCGGGGACGCGACTGGCACCCACATTTATCCTCCTATGTGAGCGAACCAACCAATCTAATTCTTTAACGTTTTAATACAATATCAACAAAAGAAATGCGGAAGACTTAAACTCATTAATAAAAACAATTCAACTATTATTATTATCCCCAAAATCTGGAAGTCATCATCACAAGAACATCTATGATCAAATTACTATCTAAGAATGTCTAAGAAGCTAAAAATACATAAGAAACTAGTCCATGCCGGAAGTCAAGGCATCAAGACTTGAAGAAGAAGATCCAGTCCAAGCTAGAAGAATTAGCTCACCCTGAGATCCGGTATGACGAAGACTGGCTAGAATTACTGTTGAGTTGAAGTTGACGGAACATTTGCTGCATTACACAAATAACAAAGAAGAAAACATAAAAGTAGGGGGTCAGTACAACCACAAGTACTGAGTAGATATCATCGGCCAACTCAAAATAGAAGATAATATATATATCGAGAAATATTATAAATCAACTATAAACTCAACATGTAGCAACAACAAGTATTATAATCATCAACAAGTACCATCAAGTTCATCCATGAGGGCTCAAGCCTCAATACCATACTCTTTTGGGAATTAAGTTTATTAGATTGAGTATATTTAGCATCTTTCAAGATTCATTATCTTTCTTCCTCTTGTGTCGGTACGTGACACTCCGATCCCCTACCACTATGTGTCGGTACGTGACACTCCGATCCCCTATATGTGTCAGAACGTGACACTCCGATCCCCTATATGTGTCGGAACGTGACACTCCGATCCCCTATATGTGTCGGTACGTGACACTCTGATCCCCTATATGTGTCAGAACGTGACACTCCGATCCCCTATATGTGTCGGTACGTGACACTCCGATCACCTAATTCTACGTGTCGGTTCGTGACACCCCTCCCACTAATACTATGTGTCGGAACGTGACACTCCGATCCACTAATACTATGTGTCGGAACGTGACACTCCGATCCACTAATGTCATTATATCCGTTCATCAAGCCTTCTCTATACCAAGGCATCATCAATCCCATTACTTTAATTCATTAAGCCTTCTTTTATACTAAGGTATTATCGTTAATAAGGAGATTAAAGTTTCTTTCAAGATTTGGGATTCAAAGGTTTTCATCATGCTTGTTTTATCAAAGTCACATAATCATATTCATGCAAGCATACAATTAAGCATATAGACAGGTTTACAATACCACCAATACATATCACTCACTATTAAGAGTTCACTACGAGTATCCTAAAATAACCATAACCTACCTCCACCGAAGAATTGGAATCAACAAGCAATTTCCCACGCTTTCTTCTTCTCGTTCAATCTCCCTCAATTCGATCAATCTATCCTTCTTTCTCTTTGTTCTTTCTGTTTGTTTTATTCAAACCCTCTTTCGTTTACCCTAATTTTCATATAATTAAGACTAAAAGAGGATAATAGAACCCACTAATTAACTTAAGGTTACCTCTTTTAACCCCCAAGTAATTAGACTTATTAATATTAACCCTCAATCTTTATAATTAAGGAAAGAATAGTCCAAAACGACCCTTAAAACGTGTAAAGGAATCCTATTTTGCCTGGGATTTGCGCAACCTGTGACGGCCCGTCGTGCCTGCGACGGTCCGTCACACAGGTTGTCGCAGCCCCCCTCGAACTCAAGTGGCCTGTGACGGCCCGTCACACCTGTGACGGTCCGTCCTGTGCCTCCGTCATGACGGTCAGAAACTCGTTTCTTGTACCAAATTCTCAAAAGTTGAAGTGTTTTGCAACGGGAACTCAGGACGGTTCGTCGTGGATGTGACGGCACGTCCTGCAGGTCCGTCACAATTTACAGAGAGTCGATTTTCAGTATCCAATTTCAGAATTCTAAGTATGCTGAAACGATGCACCCTCGACGGGCCATCGTGCTTGTGACGATCCGTCGCAGTGTCCGTGGTCCTGGCCAGTTTTTCCAGAATTAAAATCTGCTGCTCAAAACGACTAAACAGGTCGTTACAATAGATACCAATTTACCCATCGTTCGTCCCCAAACGATCAAAAGAAGAAAAACAATGGCGAAAAGGAGTACCTGAATCTGTAAACAGATGTGGGTATTTTTCTTGCATATCTGCCTCCTTCTCCCAAGTAGCTTCTTCAACCGGTCGATTCTTCCATTGGACCTTGATGGATGCAATTTCTCTCGACCTCAACTTGAGAACCTCTCTATCTAAAATAGCAACTGGTCCCTCCTCATAAGTCAAATTCTCATCCAGCAAAACTGAATCCCAACGGATGATGTAGTTTCCATCTCCGTGGTATCTTTTCAACATGGATACGTGAAATACCGGATGCACTCCGGACAGCCCTGGGGGCCAGGCTAATTCATAAGCCACCTCCCCTATTCGCTTAAGCACTTCAAATGGTCCAATATACCTTGGACTTAACTTACCTCTTTTACCAAACCGCATCACCCCTTTCATGGGTGAAACCTTCAACAAGACTTGTTCACCTTCCATGAACTCCAAGTCTCTAACCTTCCTGTCTGCATACTCCTTTTGTCTACTTTGCGCCGCTAGAAGCTTTTCTTGAATGCGCTTCACCTTATCTAACGAATCCCTCAAGAGGTCAGTACCCCAAGGTCTAACCTCAAATGCATCAAAAACCACCCAATGGGAGATCTACACCTCCTCCCATACAATGCTTCAAATGGAGCCATATCAATACTGGAGTGATAGCTATTATTGTATGAAAACTCTGCCAAAGGTAAGAAGCTATCCCAATGGCCACCAAACTCTATCACGCATGCACGAAGCATATCCTCCAACACTTGAATCGTTCGCTCCGACTGACCATCGGTCTGAGGGTGAAATGCAGTGCTAAGGTCCAACCTAGTACCCAATTCGGCATGCATGTTTTCCAAAACATAGAAGTAAACTGCGTACCTCTATCTGATATGATGGATAGTGGAACCCATGCAATCGAACGATTTCTGAGATGTAGATTTTCGCTAACTTCTCTGCATTGTAAGTCACCTTGACCGGAATGAAATGAGCAGACTTAGTTAACCTATCAACAATCACCCAAATGGAGTCATACTTACCCATTGTCTTTGGAAGACCAACCACAAAGTCCATTGCGATTCTCTCCCACTTCCATTCAGGAATGGGCATTCTATGAAGCGTTCCTCCGGGCCTCTGGTGTTCATACTTTACTTGTTGGCAGTTTGGACATTTGGCAATAAAGTCAACAATATCGCGCTTCATTCTACTCCACCAGAAGTGTTGCTTTAGGTCGCGATACATCTTGGTTGCACCAGGATGTATAGAATATCCGGAACTATGAGCCTCTATCAGAATAGTGGTGATCAAATCACCGATTCGGGGTACACATACCCTTCTCTTTATTCTCAAAACACCTTCCTCATCAATTGTTGCTTCTTTAGCCTCTCCTTGCAACACTTTATCTCGGATTCGCCTTAGTTTCTCATCATCAAACTGTTTCCCCTTAATCAGATCAAGGAAAGAAGATTTTGCCTCTACACAAGCTAATAAGCCTCCCTTCTCATTTATTTCTAACCTCATAAGGTCATTAGCCAGAATCTGCACTTCTCTAGCCAATGGGCGTCTAGAAGCTTGCAAGTGAGCTAGACTTCCCATGCTTCCTATCTTTCTACTCAAAGCATCTGCCACAAAATTCGCCTTCCCCGGATGATACAAGATAGTGATGTCGTAGTCCTTAAGTAGTTCCATCCATCTCCTCTGTCTCAAGTTCAAATCTTTCTGAGTAAAGACATACTGTAGACTACGATGATCCGTATAGATTTCACACTTAACCCCATATAAATAATGTCTCCATTGCTTTAGTGCAAATACTACCGCGGCCAATTCAAAGTCATGAGTTGGATAGTTACGTTCATGCACTTTTAATTGTCTTGAAGCATAAGCAATCACGTTCTTCTCTTGCATTAGCACTGCACCCAAACCCGTATAGGATGCATCACAATAGACAATGAAATTCTTACCTTCCACTGGCAAGGTAAGGATAGGTGCGGTAGTCAACAAGGTCTTAAGCTTCTGAAAGCTTTCCTCACACTCATCCGACCATACAAATGGAACATTCTGCTTAGTAAAGTTCGTCAATTGGGAAGCAATAGAAGAGAATCCCTTGACCAATCGGCGGTAGTAGCTAGCTAACCCAACAAAACTCCGTATTTCTGACACATTAGTGGGTCTTACCCAATTCTTCACTGTTTCAATCTTAGAAGGATCCACCATTACTCTTTCCTTAGAGACTACATGCCCCAAGAAGGACACCGCGTCTAGCCAAAACTCGCACTTAGAGAACTTGGCATAAATCTTTTTCTCCCTCAACATTTCCAATACAATTCTCAAATGCTACTCATGTTCCTCCTTACTTTTAGAATATACCATTATATCATCTATAAATACGATCACAAAGAGATCCAAATACGGCTTAAATATCCCATTCATCAAGCTCATGAAAGCAGCAGGGGCATTTGTAAGACCGAAAGACATCACTACAAATTCATAATGTCCATACCTAGTCCGAAAAGCAGTCTTTGGCACATCCGTTGCGTGTATTTTCAATTGGTGATAACCGAACCTCAAGTCTATTTTTGAGAAGACACAAGCACCTTGTAACTGATCGAACAAGTCATCAATGCGAGGAATGGGGTACTTGTTCTTAATAGTTTCTTTGTTCAACTGTCGGTAATCTATGCACATTCGAAAGCTCCCATCCTTCTTTTTTACAAAAAAGACCGGAGCACCCCAAGGAGATGCACTTGGTCTAATGAAGCCTTTGCTCAACAACTCTTGAAGTTGTGCCTTTAACTCTCTTAACTCTGCGGGAGCCATTCTATAAGGGGGTATAGAAATGGGGTGAGTACCCGGTTCAAGATCGATACAAAAGTCAATATCCCTATCTGGTGGCATACCAGGAAGATCTGCAGGGAACACATCCAAAAAACACAGACTACCGAAACTGACTCAATCGAGGGTACTTGGGTAGTGTCATCCTTGAGATGTGCCAAGAAAGCTAAACACCCTTTACTAACCATTTTCTTAGCACGAAGAAAGGATATGATGCGCACCGGATTGGAAGTGTAGTCGCCCTCCCACACTAACGGATCTGCCCCAGGCTTGGCTAACGTCACCGTTTTAGCGTTACAATCCAAAATCGCAAAATTTGGAGAAAGCCAAGTCATACCCAGAATTACATCAAAGTCACCCATTTCTAAAGTAACCAAGTCTACGTAAGTGTTGCTCCCCACAAAATTCACCAATCAAGACCTATATACCTTTTCAACTATCACAGACTCACCCACGGAGTAGTAAAACACGAATAGGCATGTCAAGTAATTCACAATGTAATTTTAGACCATTAGCTAATGAGGAGGATACATAAGAAAATGTGGATCCGGGATCAAATAATACAGATGCCATGCAATCACAAACGAAAAGATTTCCTGTGATAAAAGCATCAGACGCCTCCGCTTCAGATCTCCCAGGGAAAGCGTAACAATGGGCCCTATCGTTTGTCTGTCCGTTGCCCCTACCATGTTGTGTAGTAGTGGCTCCGTTTTGCCCATTACCTCTGCCGTTTTGGTGACCACCATTACCTCGACCACCACGTCCTCCAGAAAAGCGGCCTCTACCATGACCACCTCTACCTCTAGCTATTGGGGGTCTGTAACTCTGTTTTGGACAATTTCTCCTAATATGTCCAATCTCCACACATCCATAGCACTCTCTGGAGTCAGGCATAGGTCTCTCGGAGTAGTGTTGACCGTTCTGAGGTGGACCCCCAACTACAGTCTGTAGTGAAGACTGAATGGTCGAACTGAGTGAACTCCGGAGCTCTGTCCTCTAGAGAAAAAACCGTTAAAATCACCTCCACTTCGAAACCTTTTTGATGTCGATGTCGTGGTGAAGTCATCTGGTTTCACTCCTTCCACCTCTATCACAAAGTCTACCACCTCTTGGAAGGATGTTGCCGTTGCCGCTACCTGTAAGGATGAAATCCGCAACTCTGACCTCAACCCCTTCACGAAACGGCGAATCCGTTCTTGTGGACTGAAACAAAGTTGGGTGGCATATCTGGATAGTGCGCGAAATTTAGCCTCATATGCGTTAACTGTCATCCTTCCTTGTTCGAGACTCAAGAACTCATCCCTTTTTCTATCTCTCAAAGTCCTTGGGATATACTTTTCCATAAACAGGGTAGAGAATGATTCCCAAGTCATAGGTGGTGCTTCTGTTGGTTGACACTCAATATGTGACCGCCACCACATTTTGGCGTTACCTTGAAACTGATAGCTCACGAACTCAACTTCAAACCGTTCTACTATGCCCATCTTGTGTAGTAGCTCATGACAATCAACTAGAAAATCGTAGGCATCCTCTAATTCTGCGCCCTTAAAGACTGGAGGTTTCAATTTCAAGAACTTACTTAAAAGTTCATGCTGATCATTTGTCATAATAGGTCCAGTAGTCAGACGTGGAAATGTGCCTATTCCCAATGATGCATCCATGCGGGGAGCCATAGTAGCCGCATGTCGTATCTCTGAAACCGGAGGTGTTGGTCCAGAAACCACTGGAGGTGCCTGACCCTGATCGGATAACCCGCTAAGATAAGCAAGTACCTGGTTGATCATCTCTGGGGTAGGTTGGGGTGGCATTTCCTCATTCTGCCCTTGTTCAGTTTCCCCTTCCTCACCCTCTCTAACTACCCCTTCAGTCGGTGGAGGAGTCACCGCCCTAGCATCAGATGGGCTAGGGGCTCGTCCTCTTCCTCTAGAGGACGTCCTCCCACGACCTCTTCCACGGCCTCTTGCCACTGCTCTTCCTCGAGCTACAGCCCCAGTGGCTGGCTCAGTCGTTTCTTGTCTTTCCGTTGTTGCTGCTGGTGCGGTCGTTGCTCTAGTTCTAACCAACTGCGAAATAGAGTGAAGATGGTCAGATACCAATTCGTATCGCCTAGATAGATACAATTGGACTCAAGTAGTAGCACGAAAGAAAGAATGAAAGAGTGAAGTTTTCCAAAGTCTTATAGCCTCTCAAGGAAAAGTAAAGGCGTCCCCCTACCGTTCCTTAAGACTCTACTAGACCTGTTCTTGTGTGATGAGACCAACGAACCTAAGGCTCTGATACCAAGTTTTGTCACGACCCAAATCGGGGACGCGACTGGCACCCACATTTACCCTCCTATGTGAGCGAACCAACCAATCTAATCCTTTAACGTTTTAATACAATATCAACAAAAGAAATGCGGAAGACTTAAACTCATTAATAAAAACAATTCAACTATTATTATTGTCCCCAAAATCTGGAATTCATCATCACAAGAACATCTATGATCAAATTACTATCTAAGAATGTCTAAGAAGCTAAAAATACATAAGAAGCTAGTCCATGCCGGAAGTCAAGGCATCAAGACTTGAAGAAGAAGATCCAGTCCATGCTAGAAGCATTAGCTCACCCTGAGATCCGGTATGACGAAGACTGGCTCGAATTACTGTTGAGTTGAAGTTGACGGAACGTTTGCTGCATTACACAAATAACAAAGAAGAAAACATAAAAGTAGGGGGTCAGTACAACCACAAGTACTGAGTAGATATCATCGGCCAACTCAAAATAGAAGATAATATATATATCGAGAAATATTATAAATCAACTATAAACTCAACATGTAGCAACAACAAGTATTATAATCATCAACAAGTACCATTAAGTTCATCCATGAGGGCTCAAGCCTCAATACCATACTCTTTTGGGAATTAAGTTTATTAGATTGAGTATATTTAGCATCTTTCAAGATTCATTATCTTTCTTCCTCTTGTGTCGTTACGTGACACTCCGATCCCCTACCACTATGTGTCGGTACGTGACACTCCGATCCCCTATATGTGTCGGAACGTGACACTCCGATCCCCTATATGTGTCGGAACGTGTCACTCCGATCCCCTATATGTGTCGGTACGTGACACTCCGATCCCCTATATGTGTCGGAACGTGACACTCCGATCCCCTATATGTGTCGGTACGTGACACTCCGATCCCCTAATTCTACGTGTCGGTTCGTGACACCCGTCCCACTAATACTATGTGTCGGAACGTGACACTCCGATCCACTAATACTATGTGTCAGAACGTGACACTCCGATCCACTAATCTTATTATATCCGTTCATCAAGCCTTCTCTATACCAAGGCATCATCAATCCCATTACTTTAATTCATCAAGCCTTCTTTTATACTAAGGCATTATCGTTAATAAGGAGATTAAAGTTTCTTTCAAGATTTGGGATTCAAAGGTTTTCAATATGCTTGTTTTATCAAAGTCACATAATCATATTCATGCAAGCATACAATTAAGCATATAGACAGGTTTACAATACCACCAATACATATCATTCACTATTAAGAGTTCACTACGAGTATCGTAAAATAACCATAACATACCTCCACCAAAGAATTGGAATCAACAAGCAATTTCCCACGCTTTCTTCTTCTCGTTCAATCTCCCTCAATTCGATCAATCTATCCTTCTTTCTCTTTGTTCTTTCTGTTTGTTTTATTCAAACCCTCTTTCCTTTACCCTAATTTTCATATAATTAAGACTAAAAGAGGACAATAGAACCCACTAATTAACTTAAGGTTACCTCTTTTAACCCCCAAGTAATTAGACTTATTAATATTAACCCTCAATCTTTATAATTAAGGAAAGAATAGTCCAAAACGACCCTTAAAACGTGTAGAGGAATCCTATTCTGCCTGGGATTTGCGCAACCTGTGACGGCCCATCGTGCCTGCGACGGTCCGTCACACAGGTGGTCGCAGCCCCCCTCGAACTCAAGTGGCCTGTGACGGCCCGTCACACCTGTGACGGTCCGTCGTGTGCCTCCGTCATGACGGTCAGAAACTCGTTTCTTGTACCAAATTCTCAAAAATTGAAGTGTTTTGCAACGGGAACTCACGACGGTTCGTCGTGGATGTGACAGCACGTCCTGCAGGTCCGTCACATTTTACAGAGAGTCGATTTTCAGTATCCAATTTCAGAATTCTAAGTATGCTGAAACGATACACCCTCGACGGGCCGTCGTGCCTGTGACGGTCCGTCGCAGTGTCCGTGGTCCTGGCCAGTTTTTCCAGAATTAAAATCTGCTGCTCAAAACGACTAAACAGGTCGTTACAACATTAAAGCACCCAACACAAACCAATATCACATATTCTTTAAGTCTAAATCATTTACATCACAAGACCAATAATATCAAGTCTAGTGAAGTGAACATGTATATCACATAATTGAGCATATAATAGAAGCAACTCCATTATCATGTCTTAATATCAACAAGTATGTATAACAGTTCCTCAAAACAAAACCAAATAAAAACCCTTGATCATGAACCCATATTAAGTAAACTATTGCAATGTCTAAGAAAGGTCCCATAACCTCACTGAACCAAGTAAACCCAACAATACCCATAAGCAATGTCCAACTACACACAATATATCATTAAGAGTAAACATCATTATACTTTACCAATATAGACTAACCAAATGTTCATAAGTGAAGTCAACGACAGATAGTTCATTAAAATGCAAGATCAATATATACATATCATTTACATTTATAAGAATTTAAGAATACAAGAACATCCTTCTAAGACTCCTCTCAAGGATAACTAGTGCAATGTGAAGGTAGAGTCCCATACCGCTACCTAGATTAAGTCAAACCCCTCAAGTCATCCTTGTTAAAGTCTATTTTATTACTTCTTTTTACCTAAAGTAAAGTAAATAACTAACAGATTTAAATCTCGGAGCTTAATCAATTATTAAAAAGTAACTAGGACTTAAGTGTTCCCCATAGGTTCCTAAGTTGATACTTCTACCTGTATCAATTCTTTCCTAGTATCTTGCATGTAAAGTGATAAGTTATGTATCTCTAAATCCTTGGTCTAGCATCTAGAGAATTTTACTCCGCACCTTGGTCCGCCTACATGTGTTGCTATACTAACCCTTACTTTTACCTCATATTAAGCATTGTATTCGATATATTACTAAGTTATTTTCTCGTACCAAACGACACTAGCCTATTAGATAGTGTACACGAAATCTATGTTGATAATTCTTTTCAACTATCTACCTCCTTGGTCCGGCAAGTAGCATTAAGGCGATTTCTTTTGTTGGTCATCCGTTAAAAAGACTTCTAAACAAAAGAATTATCAATACATGCAAGACAATATTCTAGAATTACTATTTTAGATAGATTTTACCTCGTTATTCACCCGCGGTTCCCATAACCCTAGTTATGGAGTTTTGTTACCCATGGTCATAATCACACTATTCATATATTTAATATAAGAATTCATGCACTTACTTTAATGAGAAAGAATAAATCTAGAAATTCACTCGATTAATCAACAAAAGCACCAACAATAAATTCCAGAAAACGTGTATCTACTACTTAAATTTCTCCTTCAATACTTGAACAAGAGAACGAAAGATTATCCAAAAGTCTAACTATCAAAAAGTCTAACCCTAAAAACGAGGTTTTTTGAACTATTTACAGTAAAAATAAAATACTAATAAAATAAGGATTCTAATTAATGAAAATCTGTCAAAACGTGTCTGAGTCGACGGTTCTCGAGACGTACCATCATGGTCACGACGGGCCGTCATGGCTTCCGTCGTCCCATATCTCACCAATTCTACTGCTGCTTTTTTCATTACCCTCAATGAACAGGTATGACGGACCGTTCCAAGCACGGTCTATCGAGGGTCTCCATTCCATAATACTTTAACTTATTGGAATTTGTGTACAGGGACTACTCTCTGATCATTACAACGAACTAGCAGGACGGATCGTCATGGCTATGATGGTCCGTCATGGTTTTCTATAATACCACACTAGGTTAGACATCCCCATCTTCCTTCAGAAGCTTCTCTCCTCACTACGGTGCCACCTATGGACCTTCACAGACTCGACGGACCGTCATAAGCTCTGTAGGTGGTCTCTTCTGCATGTCTCGCTCAGAAACTTCCGCGCACTTCTTTGGATAGATTTCCTGCAAATATGGAGTAACTTACATAAAAAATCAATACAAAAAGGCTTTTGGAGACACACTAAACTTAAGGAAAAATCATTAAAAATACCGTGAACCACGTTACATCAACACCCTCAACTTTATTTCGTCGTTTGTCCTCAAGCGACACACTATGACACTCTACAATGTATTTGTACAAGAGTATCCATATTTTAGCTTTCGCAATCATTTGGCTATCAATTCCGATTATACTCATCATGTTTATGCATGTTGTCACTATTAGGCTTGAAATATGTGGAACCAGACCATGACACACACTCACCACGCAGTGACACCTATGCTCTTCAATCTTTCACCGAGGTGCTAATATTTAATGTATTGCAACTAGTGTCCTCACTTCAAAACAACATCCTAATTTTTCACACAATGATTTCAGTTTGAGTATAAGGATTACTTTTCAACGTTCACTCTAAGAACAAATTCACAACTCATTCATACATATTTCCATAAGTTTGACCTTATTTTCGTTGCTTTAAGTTCTATATACAACTCTTTGGATCACGATAGGACTTTCTTAACTTGTAACATAGGATCAGCGTTAGGTAGGGTATATTTAGGTATACTTTAGTGACTTGTTTCCCTCATTGACATATCGGTTAAGCGTCCTACCTTCTCATCAGTTTATTCCGCCCTGTTTTTTATATTCTTTCACCATGCTATTTTCCTTTCTTTCTTCATTTGTGTAATTGACTATATTCTTTTCTTGCTTGTTTTTATGATATTTTTTATTTCTTTCAATAGGTTCTTGAGTCACTTTAATTTTGTTCTTTCTCTCTCTTTCTTCATTCAACCCCACATTCCAGAGCATTCCTCATAATAGCCAAGTCAAAGTACATAAAAGCCAAAGTTACGTCAGGGCAACGAAAAGGTTATATACTGCATTATCCACCCTCAACTTATGCTTTTGGCATAAGCTAAGGTGTACATGTCCAAGGAGGTATCAGGGCCAACACATTATTCCCAGAAAAGATCAGTTGGGGTGAAAAAGAAAGGTCTATTTTAAGGTCAAGTAATTTGGATCAAAGAGGGATTTATTTCTTTTTTTTTTGTCATTTAGGCTAAAAATTGGCTATATTTAACAACGGCGTACAATCCTTTCCTAATTGTCTATTACAACTTACGTTTAGCAGAACTAATCATACAAGTTCTAGCTCAGTACAAATAGTGAACTATTAAAATTTTCCTCACAGTCACTTTATATCCCATTACTCTACCAGATTATTAGAAACCTAGTTCAAGTCTTAGACTTAGGGTCATGTAGTGGTGTATCTCTATGTCATGCTTAGAGACACACATTTATCAATTACTATGTCTAGCCATGCATCATTTTAATTACATGAGGATATCATTTTTGTTTTAACCATCATGTTTTAGAGTTATAATGTGTACACAAGATATAGACATGCTAGTTCAATAATAAAAATTATCATGTCTCTTGGAGAAGAAGAACAAATGCAAGAATACCCCAAAGGAGGATCGTGAATTAGGATACTCAGACTTCACCCTAGCACTCACTTTCCATTTACGCCACCCCCACCAAAAAGATTTGAAATTATCCCAATGCATAAAAAAACTGAAATATGAGAGTGTTAGGTGAAGCAAACCTGGGGGGCAAAGCGCCGGCGGTCAGCAAGCTGGTGGGTCTGGTTCCCCGAACCTACTACCTATGTAGTCTGGATACCCGCAATTGTGTCCTTATCATCATCATCACTATCTGTCGTGCCTCCCGCTATCTCCATATCTCTCGAGCTAGATGAAGCAAGAGCAAACTCAACAGCCCTCAACTGACGGGCCTCATCATAAGCAATTGAGGCTCTCCTCGTAGCCTCCATCTCACGGTGCTCTTTCTTCTTTACCCTATCCTCAACCTCCTCTCTGCCTCTGCGACTCTTGACATGCTCTTGCGGGGAAGGTGGTGGAATCTCACATGTAGAGAATAAAGCAGACAACACTGTGTCCTCATCAGGCTCTGCAGAAGCGGCCTCAGACTCGGCACCCAAGCCTCGGGGATTACATCAAAATTGGCTCGCATACTCTCAACCGCATCCTGAAGGGTCAACACGTCCACAACAGTGGCTGGCCGGTCAAGCACCCGCGACTCAAAAGCGTCTAAGCGGTGATGAACCTACCAATTTGGCACTCTGTGTGTTGTGCCATCTTACGCTCCAAGTGCTCCTCCACCTCAGCAATAGACCTCTGCATCAAAGGCTGGATGTCATAAAGAAGTGTGGCCATCTGAGCCTCTAGTTTCTAGACACTCGCAAGTGGTACAAGAGTACGGAAAGGGGCTGAGCGAGAGGAGCTTGGTGTAGTGCTACTACTCGGGATAGACTCAACCGGGGTAGTGTCAGTTGGTGCTGAAGTAACCTACGTATCCGTTTGAGCATGTGCTACAGTATCAACTAGATTCTCACCAAGTGGAGGCACCTCTGGACGGAGCTCTCTGCATGGATCGAACTCATCGACCTCATCCCTGATGAGGCCGATATCAACATAGCCATGTGGAGTCTTCAGCAGATCAATGTGCTAGATGGGCACACCTGGGGACCTACATATTGAAAATATCATGCATGGAAAAGGGTAGGTAGTGCTGACCTTGAGAGACCTCTCGTGCATGACCGCCTGAAGAAGCCAAGCGAAGTCAACCTCAAACCCGACCATAATCGCTGCCATCAGAACTGCGCGATCCCATGTAATTATATTATCTTCAGCCATGGGGGAGAAGTAGTGGCGGAGAATCAACCATAAAAACATGGTCGTGAAGGTCAAGTTAAACTTCCTGATGGCTCCGTTCGACTTCATTATCCAGTTGGCAGCCTCTCAATCAATTGATAAGTGCTGAGCCATCCACCTCTTGGTCGTCTCTCTTAGCGATGTATTATGCAAGAATCGGCCATCTTTAACAATTTGCCACCGGTGGTCGATCTCGACGGGAAGAGGGGTTTTGGTGGTATCAACATCCTCGCCATACAGATATTTGCGGATGGCTGACAGGAAGATGTCGACCTGTATGTCGCGTACTTTGATGTGCTCAAGTGGGGACTGTTAAGCGGGGTCTTTCTGCCTATCGATATATGATCGGAGAGTATCCACATAAGAGGCGTAAGACTCTCAAAACAAGTCCTCACGTAGCGGCCTAATGAAAGAGCAGTCCACTCTAGGCGGTGTTTGGTGAAGAGAGTTTGGATATCTGGCATAGCGGGTAGACTTCCAATAAGGACCTGCCTCTCTAGTGTAAGGGTCCCTGTCATGACACTTTTATCATTTAAAAACCTTGCTTCTAAATACACTTTGTATTGCCCATCGACACAACACCGATTGGACTGGTCGGCAACCGGGGTGGGAACTCCAGTCGGTGAGCCTGGTGTGGAATCATGACTGTCAGCCTCATAAGATGTGGTAGACTGTGCAGCCTTGGCGGGTGCTGAGACTTCTGCGGACCCGAAGGCTTCCTCCGAAAACAAATTCCTAAGGAACCAGACCATCCTTCTTCTTGTGTAGCTGACCCAATAGGTGTGCCGGTTAGTGTGCGCTCCTCATCACAGTAGGAGGCAGTGACTATACCGGATGCCACCCTTTTGGTTGTAGCTCTGATTGCACGTGCAGCTCGTGTTGGAGTGGCAATGCCCGGGGGCACGTACTAGGGATCATGCTCATCATCATAGCCTATAACTAGTTGGGCAGACGGGGCGAAAGACTTTGAACGCCCATGTGCCAAATCTCAATCTTGTTTCGGTTCCATTAGAGATAGTACTTGTAAAGAATAATTATTAGTACGAGAAGGAGAAAACAAGACAATAAAAAATGATACAAAATACACATAAGATAAAAGTTATGATGACATCTCTATAGTAGCATTGAAACACGACGGACCAAGTGACGGCCCGTAGTGAGTATGACGGACCGTCATGGGGTCCGTCATGGCATACTTCAACAATGGTTATTTGGAGACTTTCACAAGGAAAGTCTTTAAAAGTTATGACGGATAAGCAGGACGAAATGTCGTGATAATGACAGTCCATTGACGATGTCCATCATGGGGAACTTAGAAAAAGTATGGAGACCCTTAGAATAGGGGTCTCTGACCGTTATAACATTTGTGTAGGACGGACCCTCGAGGGCACGACGGTCCATAGTAGATGTCCATTAGTGGACAGTTCGAGAAAAAAAAACAGACCCTTAGGAGAGGGGTCTCTGACAGTCATGATGGTTGTGCAGGACGGACCATCGTACCCTCGACGGTCCGTCATAGAATTTTGTTAGTGGACAATTAGAAAAAATGGATACCCTTAGGACAAGGGTCTCTGAAAACCATGACGGTTGTGCTGGACGGACCATCAAGGGTACAACGGTCAGTCGTAGATGTCCCTTAGTGGACACTTAAAAAATCCAGATCCTTAAGACAAGGGTCTCTAACAACAATAATGGTTGTGCAGGACCGAGTGTCGTGGGTACGACGGTCCATCGTAGATGTCCGTTAGAGGACACTTAGAAAAAGATGGAGATCCTTAGGAAGAAGGTCTCTTTCAACCATAACGGTTGTGTAGGACAGACCGTCGTTCCCACGATATTCTGTTGCATATGTTTATTGTTGGACACTTAGAGAAAACGAATAGTGGGGTGTTGGGATAGACCCTATGAAGGTCCATCATGGGTACGACGGTCCATCGTGAGGGTCTCGTTCTGTCATTTAGTGAAAGAATTGAGGATGCCACAATCATTCCCTATGACTCAAACGGAATACTTGATATTATCCTACATGTTTTAAAGCCAAATACCTAGCAAACTAGCAACGGTAAAACACCAATTTCTCGAAATTTAACAAGGCAATTCAAGGGACTCTAAACCTAGGTCAGACAAAATTGGATCTAAAAGCAAAGACCCACCAAAAATAAATAGGCCAATAGTTATTGAAAAACAAAAATTCAGTGTAAATGGGTAGAGATCATAGGCACATACCTAAGAAAAGGAGAAAAACAAGCAAGTGAGGCACTCAACTATAAAGAACAGAACTACAGTAGCAAAGTCTGACTTGTAGAAAGGAGATTTTGGGATTTGGGGAAGTGATGTGAATCATTTTATAGGGAAAGAAACGGTTTAAATAAAGGGGTGGGGGGTTAAAAGGTTAAAAACTTTTAAAATTTTCTAGTCGGGTTGGCTCAGGTTGCTAGTTAATGACATAACGAGTCCTCGATGATGGTCCATCGCAAATTCAACGGTATGTCCTGGGTTCCGTAGTTGATGCCCTAGTTTTGAAAATAAGTGAAAAATGTACCTGGCACGACGGATTCATGCGACGGTCTGTCGCAAACATAACGGTCCGTCGATGTATCCGTCAATAAATGTTGCGGAGTGATTTTCTACAAAATATCCTAGTGATGTGCCATGTATTGAGTTACTTCCCAACCAGCGCTTGATTTAACGCCGCGGCATGACTGAAGACACTTGATTACTCAGATTTCATCAAGATAGTAGGCCTCGATGACTTCAATAGCCAATTCAGCATGCCCAAAATAGATTTTTATTCGTTGTCCATTCACCTTAAACCGTACACCCTCCTACTTTTCCGACTTAACTGATCCATATGGGAATAGTTGGGTAATCAAGTAAGGGCCAGTACATTTAGACTTGAGCTTTGCCAGAAACAAGCGCAATGTAGAATTGTATATAAGAACCAAATCCCCAACCATTAAATCTCGTCTTTCAATTCTTAGGTCATGGTACTTCTTCATCTTTTCTTTGTAGAGGGCTGAGCTTTCATTAGCATTCAGGCGTAATTCATCGTGTTCATACAACCTAGTTAACTATTGTTTTATAGCTTCGTTCCAATCTATTTTCAACTTCTTCATAGCCCACATAGCTTTATACTCTAATTCAACCTGAAGATGACAAGCTTTCCCATATACAAGTTGGTATGGGCACATACCTATGGGAGTCTTATACGCTGTCCGGTAGGCCCAAAGAGCATAATCTAGCCTCCTTGACCAATCCGTTCTACTAGCGTTCACTATTTTTGACAATATCTGTTTGATCTCCCTATTTGACACTTCAACTTGCTTACTAGTTTGAGGATGGTAACGAGTGGCGACATTATGGCGAACACCATATTTCTCCAATAATCCCTTGAAGAATTTGTTGCAAAAGTGGGATCCCTCATCACTAATCATTGCCCTTGGGGTACCAAATCGAGAGAATATATATTTGTTTAAAGAACACAATGACACTCTTCCCTTCATTGTTTGCGAGGGCAATAGCTTCAACCCATTTAGATACATAATAAACCGCTACTAAAATATAATTCATTCCATGAGAACTCACTGAAGGACCCATAAAGTCAATACCTCAAACATCAAATAACTCAATCACAAGAACGGTGTTTAGAGCGAGCTCTTGATTTCTTGAAATGTTGTCATCTCTTTGGCATCTATCACATGCTTTGGCAAACTCATGAGCATCTTGATGAATAGTTTGCCAATAGTAACCATATTGTGATACCTTTTGCGCGGTTCAGATACCAGTATGATGTCCACCAACAGGTGAAGAATGGCATGCCTCTAAAACACTCAACATCTCAACTTCTGGTACACAAAGCCGAATAAGTCCATCGGCACAACTCCAATATAAGTATGGTTTATACCAAAATTAGTTCTTCACATCATACATGAATTTTTTTCTTTGATTAAAGGACAAGTCTGATGGAACAATATTGCTAGCCTGATAGTTTGCAAAATTTGAGAAGCATGGAACAAGTCTTGTGAGGCAGCCAATACATGCTCATCAGGAAAGTATCATCAATATCACTCTTATCCCCTAAATCTCTCATAGCTTCATCTTCTAGATGGGACAAGTGATGTCGAACTTGATTTTCGTTCCCATTTCTATCCCTCACATTAAATTCATATTCTTTTACAGTAATACCTAACGAATCAACCTCAATTCCGCATCCTACTTTGCCATCAAATATCACAATGTTTAATCGTCTGTATGCACTTTAACTCTAGCACCTAGCAAATAGGATCAAAATTATTCAAAACCAAAGACTAATGCAAGGTGTTCTTGCTCAATCACATTGTAGTTCTTCTGGGCTTCATTTAGGGCTTTACTAGCATAGTAAATGGGGTGAAGGATTTTGTTCCTTCTTTGTCCCAATACGAGACAAAGAGCAACCCCACTAGGATCGCATATCAGCTCAAATGGAATGTTCCAATCAAGAGAAATAATGATAGGTGCAAACACCAATTATTCTTTTAGCTTGCTGAATGCTTTAAGAGAGGATTCATCAAAATAAAATTTACAATCTTTCTCCAGCAGTTTGCAGAACGGATGTGCAATTTTGGAAAAGCTTTGATGAATCTCTGGTTAAAACATGCATGCCCAAGAAAGCTTCTCACACCTTTTACAAAGATAGGTGGGGGAAGTTTCTCTATTACCTCGACTTTAGCCCGATCAACCTCTATGCCCTTTTCTGAAATGTAATAACCCAAAACAATACCTTCTTTCACCCTTAAGTGGTATTTTACCAATTTAGTACGAAATTGCAGTGTTCACTTCTCTTAAGGACCTCTGATAAATTTCTCAAACATCGCTCGAATGATTCACCAACCACAGAAAAATCATCCATAAAAACTCCAATAATATCTTGCACCAAGTCGGATAATATCTACATCATACATCTCCTAAATGTGGCGGTGCATTACACAACCCAAACAACATTCTCTTGAACGCAAAGGTCCTATATGGACAAGTAAATGTGGTTTTCTCTTGAGCTTCTAGTGCAATAGAAATCTGATTATACCCAGAATATCCATCAACAAAATAGTACCACCCTTTTCCGGCAAGTCTATCCAACATCTAATCCATGAAGGGCATAGGAAAATGGTCTTTTTTGGTCCATGCATTGAACTTACGGGAATCCATACACACCCTCCATCAAGTAACTGGTATCATTGGAACAAGATTATTTTTCGAATTGGGGACCACAATCATTCCTTCTTTCATAGGTGCACACTGAACAGGGCATACCCAACTACTATCGGCGATCGAATAAATTACTCCGGCATCAAACCATTTAATGATTTCCTTCTTCACGACCTCTTGCATATGTAGATTTAAGCATCTCTGGTGCTCAATACTTGGATTATGATCGGGCATGAAATAGATTTTATGAGAAAAAAAAATACATGGATGGATCCCAATAATGTTCACAATAGTTCACCAATAGAAATTTTGAACCTTTTTAGCAGTTTCACCAAACTCTCAACTTGTTGTTCATTCAGGTTTTATGCAATGATTACCGGCAAAGTGTCACCATTTCCTAAGAATTCAAACCTGAGATTAGGTGGGGGATATTTTAGTTCTATCTCTGAAGACTCCTCTATAGATGGTTTCACGGGTAGAGAATCGCTTCATGTCTAACTCACATTCTTTTGGTGTAAACCGAACATCACCACGATCAAGAGCAGCGACTGATGATCCAAACTCTTCAATGCAATCGTTATCAAAATTCATGATCACTGTTGTTAATGCTTCTACACCTACACATTCTTCTATTTGTGTCTCAGATGCCTAACAAACTTTGTAGGATATAGTAGATACCGATTGGAGCTCTCCGCTCTACCTCATGGACCTACAAATGTTGAAGGTCACTTCTTCATTGTTCAATAGAAATTTCATCTGCTCCTTTTCCATATCACCTAAGGCTCTACCCGTAGCAAGGAATTGCCTCCCAAGAATAATAGGCACTTCAAAATCGACTTCACAATCAAGAATAACAAAATCTGTCGAAAATATGAACGACTCCACTTTTACTAGCACATCGTGGAGTATCCATATAGGCCTTTTTACTGTTTGATCGGCCATCAGTAGCCTTATCGCAGGGCCATGAGATTTATGCTTGCCCCTAGATCACATAATGATTTTACCAAAATGTAATAAACTGATTGTACAAGGAATAATGAACGCACCGGGATCTTCTTAATTTTGTATTAGAGATCTTTTAGCAATAGCATTACAATGCTGCATTCTATCATCACAATCAAAAGTGATTGATCTATTCTTTGTAACCAAATATTTCATAAACTTCGCTTAACCGGGCATTTGTTTTAGAGCTTCTAGAAAAGGGACATTGATAGAAAGTTGCTTAAACATTGTTAAAAATGATGATATTTACCATCCTCGGTCTTTTTCACTAATCTTTGAGGAAAGGGGCGTGGTGGTCTAGGCATGGGAGTTACCTATTTAGGCACTTCAGCATCTTTTCCAATGTTTTCTTCGACTTCACTACTAACCTCTACCACTATATCATTACATTTTATCACCTTTTTCTCATTAGACGACATAGGTGGGTCAATGGTTTGCTGACCACCTTGAGTAATGATTTCCATACAATATCAATCATTTTTTGGATTTTGGAAAGTATTGCTAGGAAGAGTGCCTGGTTGCTTTTTATTCACAGTCGTAGATAGTTGGGACATTTACAACTCAAGCTCTTTAATCGATATTGCATATGTTTCAACTTTTTTGCCAATACCCGCTAAATCACTTCTTAACTCTTTACTGTGCTCATCACTAGCATCGAACCTCTTCATCATTTTGTGAAACATATTCTAAACTCGCGCCATACTACCTCCACCATCCCTAAAATCAATTTTGAAGAGGAAAATAGGGCCCATTCCTATCATATATGTTACTATAGTTACCCCTATTGAAGTTGTAGTGACGGTTACAAATTACATCTCGAACATAATTACCCTCACAGTTATAGTTACCATAGTTCCGACCTTGGTTTCCTTTACTTTTGGTACCAATTCTTCTGTTCATTTACCGCATAGGAATCCTCCTCATATTAAAATTCATTATTTTGTGTTAGTGGTTTAGATAAGTATTTCACTGCATTTATCTTTTCTGCACCCCCGTGACATGTTTTAATAGCAACCCAAGCTCAGTTCTTATTTGAGCCATCTCTTCAAGAATCTCATCTGTGGCTGGGTTGTGCGTGGATTGCAGTGCGAAGGTGTTTCTTCCAGTATCTGACTTCCTAGTACTCCAGGCTTTATTTAGGGAGATTTTCTCTAAATTTTCGGCAATCTCGGCATAAGAAAACTCCCCATAAGGACAACCCGCTATAGTAACCAATATCAATTTATTATTATCAGCTTGTCCCCGATAGAAGTATTTATTGAGTGACTCATCATCTACATTGTGATTGGCGACACTTCTCAGAAATGAAGTGAATCTATCCCAATAACTGCTACCTGATCTCCTGGTAGTTCCACAAACTTGTTCACTCTGTCTTTGTGATTTAGTTTCTTTGAGATCGGGTAGTAACGTGCTAAGAAAATGTTCCTTAGTTGGTTCCATGTGAATATTTAGTTATAAGAGAGCTCAGTGAACCAAATACAAGCCTCTCCCGTGAGTGAGAGAGGAAATACTCTTAGTCCTATTACATCCAAATTCAAATCACGACTCCCTACACAACTTTTACATACTGCCCTGATCTTAGCTAATGGGCATATGGGTCCTTAGAATGTAACCTGAAACAAACCTCTAGCACTGAGCATTTCCATCAGACTTCTAGTTACCACAAAGGTGTGGCTTTGTGGTAGAGGGGGAAAGACAAGTGGCCCATCAGAGTCTACAATATTATCATAAGCTGTGTAGTATTCTTGAAGACGTGGAGCGGGATTTTTTCGCCTTTGTATTTTCACCAGGATCATCGGGTGATAACTGACCATGAGCATCAACTGGAGCTAGGATGTTCTGGATTGGATCATCATCGTTAATACAAAAGTTTTAATTAATATTGCGTAGTATACTCTCTAATTCGTTG
Organism: Solanum peruvianum; assembly: GCA_027705065.1. NCBI lineage: Eukaryota > Viridiplantae > Streptophyta > Magnoliopsida > Solanales > Solanaceae > Solanum > Solanum peruvianum. The sequence goes on along the minus strand of JAKWJD010001765.1, from coordinate 27,822,444 downwards.
CCGTAGGGAAAAGGGGTTATATTCCTCTCCATGTATTTGACATAAAGGGAATTTAATTATGCAAGAATAAAAAAACAATAGAAAAGTAAAATTAAGAAAATATTGACTAAACTTTAGTAATATATTTAAGTTAATCTAAAAGTTACTTTCCCCGGCAGCGGCGCCAAAATTTGATACACTCAAACTATCATCTCAAATTAGAAGTAAACCAGTTGTATCAAGAAAAGAACCCAACTAATGAGGTTGGGGTCGATGTTACGAGGACAATAGTTCATACTGAACATTATTCTATTATTAAGTCAACTATTTCCTTAGAAACCAAAAGATAAAAAGGGGGTTTTCATGTCTAAATTAATGAAAATAATTAACTTATCTACAGTAAACAACTGACATATTTAAATCTCGGAGCTTAATAAATAAATAAAAGTAACTAGGGCTTGAGTGTTCACCATATGTTCCTAACATGACACTTCTAACTATAACAATTCTTTCCTAGTATCTTGCATGTAAAGTGATAAGATATGTATCTCTAAATCCTTGGTCCGGCATCTAGAGAATTTCACTCCGCACCTTGGTCCGGCTACGTGTGTTGCTATACTAACCCTTACCTTTACCTCATATTAAGCATTGTATTTGATAGTTGACTAATTTATTACCTCATACCAATCGACACTAGCCTATTACATAGTGTATACTAAATCTATGTTGATAATTCTTTTCCTATTATCTACCTCCTTGGTACGACAAGTAGCATTAAAGCGAGTTCTAATGTTGCCTATCTGTTAAAAAGACTTCTAACTTAAACAATTATCAATACATGAAATACACTATTCTACAATTACTATTTTAGTTAGATTTCACCTTGTTAATTACCCATGGTTCCCACAACCCTAGTTATGGAGTTTAGTTCCCATGGTCATAATCACACTATTCATATATTGAATATAAGAATTCATGCACTTACTTTAATGAGAGAATAAAGTCCAAAAATTTGCTTCATTAATAAACAAAAGCACCAACAATTACTTACACAAAAGTATATCAATTACTGCAATTAATCCTTCAATACTTGAACAAGAGAACTATAGATTATCCAAAAGTCTAACTATAAAAAAGTCTATCCACAAAAACGAGATTTTTCAAAATATTTATAATAATAAAAAAAACCTAATAAAAGAAGGATTCTAATTACTGAAAATCTGTCAAAACGCGTCTGAGTCGACGGACCTCGTGATGGATCGTTGTGGTCACAACGGGCCGTCATGGCCTCCGTCTTCCCATACTTCACAAATTCTTCTGCTGCTTTCTTCATTACCCTCAACAAACAGGTATCACGGACCCTTCCAAGCACGACGGTCCGTCGAGGGTCTCCGTTCCATAATACTTTAACTTCTTTGAATTTGGATACTAGGACTACTCTCTGATACTTATTATCGGATGATAGAATAGTGGATTTCTATTGTGTGACTATAGTTGTAGCTACTGGCATATACATGAATTATTGATGATCAACTAAAGGGATTTGGGTTAAGATTTCTCTACAGATTGGTAATGCAATGAACATAATGTGATCATACTTCTAGGCTAGATGAAGTATGATTCCTTTTATGTTAAGATGCCTTTAGCTACTGCCCTATAATTTTATTGTTCATGAAAAAGGACTATTGATCAATGGTTATTAAAGGATGATTAATTGGTAAAATAACTCTTTTTCCTCTACTTTTCTATATGGAATTTTTAGTTGATGAGGCCTTTTATGACATTGTGTGGTATGGTCCACTTATGTTGGTTTTAGTTTATTGTAAATATAAATATCTTATGTCATAGTGGCCGTGAAAGCAATTGAATTATGAAGGTGTTGTGATGATGATCACACTATGAGAATCCTATTACTAGTTTTTTAACTTTTTTGTTGTGATCAAATCTCAAATCACGGATTTGCGCAAAATCTAAGTTGTATGGTTATTGTATAATCATGTGTATAACTATGTTAAGGATAGTTTTAGGTTCTGCCATTAATGAGTTGTGATAGTTAATGTTCCCATACCTATATACCCCTACATCAATGTGTAATTAGCTATGGTTAGGAGTTCTGAATGCAAGTAATGAAGTCTGATTGTCTCATATGCTATTATGTTTTGCGTGGTCTATGCTTGAATATGCATTTTGTTCCTAAGAGGGTGGTTGCATAAATGTGTCTTTGATATCCATTATGTGATCATGTTTAAAAATCTACACACACTAACACTTCCGACATGCTTACAAGTAGTATAGGTTCATCGTGTCTAATATAAGGTTTTCTCATATACACTAATGTCTACTACTATGCATGTTGAGTATATGTTCGTGACACATGTTACAGATTCCCTTAACTAGGTTGACTTGATATTTGTACTAGTATGGGACAGAGTATGGGTCCTTGTCTATGCATTTCACTCGATAAAATAGATCCTAGGTTTATTTTTCTATCTAAATGAATAGGAATGCATGAATATATTATAAATATGTCTTATATGATATGATGTCAAGTGTGTGGTATGATGAAGCATGACTATTCCTTGTATCTTAATGTGTTTATTTGAAAGGATTGATCATATAGTTGCACTTATACACTTATGCATCAATGTATGAACATATATGGTCTTATTGTGTTGTGATAATGGATTGCTCACATATATGTATACACACACATGTATGATGATCTAGTCAATGGAGGGGACTTTATTGGCGTGCTCAAGTGTACCCTAAACTACATGGGGCGTTACATATGCTATGTCCATGTGAAAGAACATCTCATATGATTAAGGTTGATGAACTCTTATCAAAGACCTATGATCTAAGCATGTGAGGATTTGATCTCCTAAAGCCTATAATTTCAAAGTAATGTCAATAAAGGATTTTCAATAAAGGGATCTTATCTTAGCACCGAGTGAACTTGAAGATGAAGGGTGTCCCTTCCCATTGTAACAAGGTAAGTCACAGTAGTCCTCACGAGGTGGTTAGGCTCATAACATAAAGGGCAAAGAGTGATATTTCCAATAGTGGATAAGTAAAATGCCCCATTTTGCATAAAGAGGTTTTGCACATATGACTCAAAGTTCAATAAACTATGCTTACCCCATAGGATATAGCAAGTGATATGACTTAGTATGCTAGCATCTGTTAATGTTCTACTTTGTCTAAGTAGAGCACCTTCCCTTGGTGTATGGCTCTACAACACCATATTCTATGTTAGCACCCATGGTATATGTGTTGGTTAAGGCTATAGTTTCCTTAAGGTAAAATGGAGAATGGAAGTAAAGTAAGAACCATAATAAGGATAACCTAAGGGTAGTTGCTTAGTGTAGGTAGGGGTATGGGACTTCACCTATGAATTGGACAAGTGGATCTTGACGGAATTCCTAGGAAGGTGTTCTAATGCCTGTGACTATGTTTATGTGCCTTGTGCATGACATTGTAGTCTTGTCTACTTTTTGTGATGATATGCATGGTATGAGTCCTAATGAGTCTATATGAAGTGGTGTTATTGTATATGCATAATGTTTGTTTTATTGACTAAATGATGAAGGTTTTTCTTGGCATGAATGAAATTGTCTATGCTCGTCTTGTTGATGTATGAAGTAAATTGGTAAGACTTGTGGTCTAATTATAGGTTTACTAAGTATGTATGAGGTTATGGGGCTTCACATGTGCATTGCATTAGTAGACTTCTATTGGGTTCATGACTAAAGTCTTATAAATCTCTATGTGATGTGAACTTAGTACAAGTGCAAGTTGATGTATATCATGGTGATGTCATTACGGTCTTGACTTAAATGTATCTATGAAGTAGCATACTTCTATGATTGTAGGTGTTTGTCTTATCTAGATTGTATGTATGAATACCTTGTGGCCTTAAAGTGATAAATTGCACCAAGTATCAATAGAGGGTCACTTGGGAGTTTGATGAAATAAAGAAAAAAAGTTCATTGTAAGGTGTAGGAGTTCGATGTAAAAGAATCATGTTTATTGTAAAGTGGTCCTAAATTGTGTTAAATAAAATGTGTGATTTTCTATTACGGATTTTAATTATATATGCCTATTTAAGAATGTAAATGGTATAATGCTTATTGTATCAAAATTTTATGAAGTTTTCACAAAAACACTTAATGAATAGTTTCAAGTTAAATGTCCCTATTAAATGCATGTTTTTGCATGGTTGAAACGCTTAATGCATTCTTGTACTTACTCCATTCATCTCTAATTTTTATACAAAGTATAAATTATGGTGCTTAAAAGATTTTCTTAAAGTGATGGTCTTTATATGTGTTTTCCAAGCTCAAGAAAGTGGTCTTTATGATCCAAGAATTTCCTATTAGAAGTTTATATTCATTGTCTTGTAATTTTTTAGTTATAATTTATATTGAATGGGTATTTTCTCTATTATACTCTAATGATGGTGAGTATAGGATGACAAAAACAGACTAGAGTTTTTAACTATGTATTAAGATATTTTATATATAATGAAAGTGATGTACAAACATATGATGTGCTATGAAAGTTGTAAATTTTCCGCTAAATTTACCCATAACAATAGATAAATGATAACATGGTCTTGTATAAGACCTCAAACAGGTGAAGCACCATGTTACGTCTACAGGGTGCTCCACGGTCATTAAACATATCTTATCAGAGCATGAGGTTTATAAAAGTTGTGTTGGGGTCCAAGTCTCATCTATGATATAGAGGCCATAGGACAATAGCGTTTCCCTTCTTCAACATTCTAATGTCGTGTCATAGAACTTAACTCAATAAGGTCTCTCTCTTATGATTTTCTTGTCCGGTGGTCTTTTTGATGTTATCGCTTGGATGAAATGGTATCTATATGGTTGAGGGAGAAAAGGTGAGTTTTGATGTTTATTTTGGTTCTATGGTTTGATGAGTATGTGTGAAGGTGAACTTAAGTTTATTTTTATGTGATGATATTTGTGTCTATACATGATATCTATATAAACTGGAATGTTATGTTGAGAAAAGTAACACTATAATCAACATTTGGCCGATGATTGTGTCCACACTATTGTTTTTGTTTTGTCTGTATGACCTAGCTTTTCAACAAAAAAAACTGGCCGCTATCCAGTACTTTAAGAATGTCTTCGGGGGCAAAAATTAGTGATTACATAATTGTGGTATATACTGGAGGGGGGATAAGATCAAAGATAATGACTCTTTGAATGATCACTTAGATTGTTCCCTCCCTGAGGAATTAAAGGAAGCTATTAAGATGTGTGGGTATAGACAAGTGCTCTTTGACAATAAAACATAAGCTCCAGCAAAGTAAGTTGAACAATTGAGAGATGAAATTCACAGAAGTACAAGGAAGGGAAATTCATACTCAAGTTATGAAAAATTGTTTAGTTATACTATGTGGATTCAAACGAGGTATTGTGCTGGAAGTATGAACAAGTTGGTGAGTCATGGACTCGATCTATGAAAAATTTGTTAAATATAATTGGTAACTCATATTCATGGTCATTGTTTTTGTATATGTCAATACTTTGAAGCAAGGTTATTTTCCTGTCTTAGAGCTTTCACACTACCTAACTTTCCATCAGAAACATTAGTGTTCTCACTTTCGTTTCACGTCATAACATCTTTTGTTCCTCGTAAAATAAGAAGAATAACAATTGATTTGAAACCTTTTTAGATTTAAATAATAGTTCAATAGAAAAAAACATAACAACTCTTTATTATTTTGGTAAAGTATGGAAACACTTATTATATAAAACTAAATTACGAAATAAGAAAATCTAACTATCTATTACAAATCTCAACCCAATAAAGACATGATGAAGAAATTAATAACCTTGAAACGATCAGAGACAGGAAAATAAACTTGAATACAACAAATAAAAATGTTACCAAAGAACGTCTGATAAAAAATAGAATAACAAGCATGTAAGTCTTGAATTGAAATTTTAGATTCAACAGAGAAACGATGTTACTTGCTTCGATTTTAGGAAAGAGTTATGAGAAAAATAAATGAATCAGTGATCTTGAGAAAATGATAAACAAGAAGCCCAACTTCAATACAACAGGTAAAAATGATATCAAAAAAGACATCTGGAAAAAATAGAGCAAAAAACCTGTAAGTTTGTTGTTTGCAATGAATTTTTACCTTCAACAAAGAAAAGATGGTACTTGCTTGAATTTTAAGGAAGGGCTCCAACAAAAATAAAGTTACAAGGTGGAGATTAGTGTAGGAGGATTTCCAGTGGAGAGAGAATTAGCTAAGGCAACTTTATATTTATGAGAAGACAGAAAGCTCCTTTTCTTTAATTTTCACTGTCAACAAAAAAATTTGGCGCCTATGTTTTTGTAAAAATATCTTTTTTGTTTTATTAATTTAATATTAATTTTAGAGGAAATATCTCCCACTCAAAACCATAGATTACCATTTGGGATAAGTTATAAATTCTTTCGAGACCAAATTTAATACTTTCACAATATACTATAAAAATAAGGACTAGAATACATTCTCGTCTCAATCGATATACTTTTTGAGAGAAGATTATTTGCCCTTCCATAAATATTGGTCTTAAATAAGGGCTTTTCTTGTCGTGAATTGTAGTGGGAACTAAATTAGTGGTGTCGTGAATTTGGGGAACTTAAATAAAAAGAATTTTTTTTTTGTTGTGTATGTTTATGCGCAAAATTGAATAAATTAGAGGGGTTAAATGAGTATGTTGATGGAATTTATGTGAATTAAAAGAAATTAAGTTAATATATGAGTGATTTATTTTTCCAATTACAACTTATTTAAGTTAAGGTGTAGATTATAATTCAATCCTCTAAGGTTTACCAAGTCTTAATTGTTTTACTTGCAGTTTTATAAATTTTTATTATTTAATAAAAACATAGTATTATATTTATATCTAATATAAAAATAAATAAAATAGTATTTATTTAAAGTTATCTAGAAAAGATTCATTAATAAATAACTTATGTAATATATAAATTCAGTAGTTAATGGATACATGAGCAGGTCAATGACCCCATAAAACTTAAGCAAACAAAATAATTTGCATTTTTTCAGCCTCCCTAAAAATCATTAAATTTTAACTCACGATATACACAAAAACTGTTGCGAAGGTCTAGTGATTTGAAATTAAAAAAATTATTTGGATATGTAATGTTAACTTTTAAAAGAAAAAACTACTTAATTGCATAATTTCATACAAAATTTCAAGTGAAATACACATACATACATTTTTTTCTACCATATACACTGAAATAGGAATAGAGGCAATTGAGATTCAATTATGTACTTTTGATACATGTAACTTACACTAGAACAAAATTAAAAACATGAATCTCGTTTTATTTACATATATCTGGGATGCCATATACAAGATCAAGATAGAACAATGGAAAATAACATTTGCCTATAATCTCATATCATCACACTACACATACAAAAAATATATGTATCTTATGTGATTTTTTTTGTATTTGGATACAAGATACGCGACCAAGACATGAAAGTGACAAGCGAAATGATAGGAAGGTGATTGGGATAGAAATGTGACGAGCAAGATGGGAGGTAGTTGGGTGAGATCGTAGAGTGGAAAGAGTAATGAGAGAGATAGACATATGAGTACTGTTAATTATAAGTATTGAAATGAATTTCTGTAAGCATTTTTGTCAAATGTTTTTATAGAATAACATATCACAATTGGCAGTGGACAAGAAAATTACACTGTCAATTTATTTTAAGAAATATTTATTCCTCTCCATAGAGTCATATATTATTAATATTTAAATAAAAATTACAAAAAGAGTATGATATGGAAACTTGAGATCTAAGCTCAAACTATAAGAGTTTGTTTAGAATTCTTATTTTTGGCTGCAAAAAATAAGAAGAATTCTTTCACCTTTTCTTGTCGTCAATATATTCACCTCATTCTCAATCAACACCATTGAATAAATTGGAGATAATAGCTTTTACATTTTTTTTTCTTTTTAAAATCTAAGTTAATTGATCTCATAAAAAACTTATCTACGAAATTTAAAATTTTCATCACTAAAAATATGTGTTTCATGTATTTCAATATGAAATATAATTTTCTTCATAAAAGGTGAACCATTTGTGTCAAATTTCAAACAGCAGAAATCATATTAAAATATTCTTGAAGAACTTTTGAATATTTTTTTATATTTTATATGTAGTCACTGTAAAGAAAAAGAATATATTTATTAGGTACTAAAATATTGTAAAAAGAACAATAAAACAAGTAAAACATAGTAAAATTTGGGTATTGAATTGAGTATTGAGTCATTTTATAACTCATTATCGGGCTTGACACAAGCAAATTTGAATTGGGTTGGGTCTTGACCCGATTTTTGTCTTTACCCATTGAAACACTCTATTGGGACTCACCTGTACAACCTTAATTGTTTGTTGTTTATTTATATTTTTATCCTCTTGGAATGTTCACTTCACCATTAAATTACATATTTTTCATTAAATTGTTTATTACTCACTTAAAATTGAATAATCCATAATTAAAATATAGATAATTTTAATACTAATTTTTCATTTAATTTAATATGCTGAAAATGAAAGTTTTATTTTTAAGCTAAATAAGATGAAAGACGTATTTTTACACTAAGTAATATGAAAATTTTATTTTAAAGAAAAAATTGGATTTGAGTCAAATTTTAATATAAATAAGATGAAAATTTTATTTTTATGCTAAATAAAATAAAAGCTTATTTTTTTAGTTAAATATAATGAAAGTTTATTTTTAAAACATACGACATAATCATGGAAATGACATACAAAAAATATAAGTCAAATGAGATGAAAATTTTATTTTTAAGAATGAATAACTAATTGTTACAAAGAAATTATATAAAAATAATTTAAACAGTGTGACAGTTTTTTGAACAAACAACTTGTCCTATAATTATACAATGAATAATAGTTTGAATATGACAAATCAAACAATCAATCCAATCATAACTTATCCTATCATAACTAATCCAACGATAACTAGTATTCAAACCAAACGACTTATAAAAGATATCTTTTAGCGGTATAGTACATATGCCACTAATATTTAAGCTTAAAGAATTAATTAGTGGGAAATAAACTATTGCCACTAAATAATTGCAAAAAAAAAAAAAATTGTTTTGTAGTAGTGTGGCGGACCAATGATTTTCATTTAGGAGGTTCAAAAAATAAAAGTATAAAAGTGTAATAAGACTTTAAAAATAGGAACATTAAATTCTTTTTGGTTAAAAATCACACTTTTAGCATATCTTTTAAAGTTTAAAATAACATTAAAACAGAACTGAAAAAAATAAAATAAAAATAAAATAAAGGAAAAAAATAGCTTATATAGGGATTTGAACTGTTGACATACAACCTAATTTTATGGGGACTTGCCATTGCACCATGAATTTCTCCTTGTTATTGAGGAGATTCAAAAAATATATATCTACAGAAATAATGAAACTTTACCGTATATATGCTCTGCAATATTTTAACGAGGGAGTTCACGAACAAACATGGGTTCGCTTTTGGGTTTAACAGTACTTTTCATTGTATGTCATAAAAATCAATGACATTTTTCAACAAGTGACATAATATATTAGATATTTGTATACAAATGTCAATGTTTTAGCAACATTTTCACTATTTATCTGTCCAATCAATGACATTTTTCAATTAATGTCATAATATATTTTACATTTCTATCAAGTGTCGCTATTTTAGCCAAACTTTTGGTAAATGTTGCAATATTGACATTTTACAACAAATGTCACTATTTTAGTGAGGTTTTTTTTTAGAAATATCACTATAATCAATCACATTGCCGTTTACATTAAATTTTCTATTTAAGAAATATTTTTTCTAAATATCACTAAAATCAATGACATTTTATAATAAATGTCATATTATATTCAATATTTGTAGCAAATGTCATCGTTTAAATGTCATTTTTGATAAATGTCACTCAAAACAACGACATTTTGAAATAAATGTCATCATCATAGTGACATTTTGGACAAAGTGTCACAATTTTTATGATATTTGATGTCAAATTTCATTAATTTTACGACATTTGACATCAAATATCATTTTTATGAAATTTTATTCTCAAATGTTGCAAAAATTTTCATTTCAGACATTTGTTTTAAATGTAACAAAATTAATTTCATCGTATGTATATTTTCTGGTAGTGTTTATATTTATTTAGTGATTAATCAATTGATGTTGGTAATAAAACTACAATCTAGACCCCCCCCCCCCCCATCGTATTTTTCGACACAAGAATATCAAAACCATTTAGCTAAAATTTAGACATCCAAAAATAGAATTTTATACTTTATAAACAATATTAAAAAAAAAAAATCCTTCCAATGTGATTAAGAATTTTTTTCAGACGTCTTCAACAAGAAATTGTTAAATATGGTCATCATCAACTAACTCTTCACCTCTTGAATTTGAAATCGTTAAATATGTTCTTCTGTACTGTGAGAAAATTGATGAAAATATGTTCTTCAATTCTATGAGAAAATAGCGTTTTCAAACATTTTAAGAAAAAGAAAGACTTGCCTGATAAATTGTGTTCTTTTTCTTTAGTCCAACTCGGTTTCTTGTTGTTTAGTTATGCGAGAAAGAGTTTTGGTTTGTTCTTCAGTGACTTTTACTACATAAATCGTGTTCTTCCCCCAAGTACTTCTTAGTTCAATGAGAAGGTGAGAGAAGATATGAGACATTCTTCAGTTCAACTCCATTTTCTTTTTTGGAAACAAGATTGTAGCGATGAATGAAAAATATTTTTGCTCAATAAGAATTGGGGGAAGAGTTAAAAATGTTTGAGGGAACATAATATTTAATTGATATTTTTAAGGGCACCTTTGTAAGGTTTTGTTTTTACAACTATAAATATAACAACCCTAAAAATGTATAAGATAAGTAATGCTCAATGTGTCTAAAATGACTACAATTAGACCGGGTTCACACAGATTAATGCGCTTAGAACCAGGCCTATTAACCCTTGCAACAACCAAGCCAACTTACTTGGGGAGTTAGATGAGCTAGGAAAGGTTGGGTGCAGCCTTGTTAGGCTTCTGAATATGATGATTTACCCGGATTAGTCTTTGTCGGACTTATAAGGGGGAAATCTTATATTTGGAGTGTCTAGGGGTAAAATTGTTTCTTTGCAGGCTAAGGATAGTATCGCAAATACCCTAAATATATATTAAAATATTTAATTAATAAGTTTTAGGGGTATTTTGGGTAGATAGAACCGAAAATGGGCTCTAAGAATAAAATCTTGCTCCACCCGGGTTCGAACCTTGGTGGAAGCAATGAATAAAATAATTTTTATTTAGGTGGGTAAATTAATGTAATTAATTAATATTATTTAATTAATGGCTGATTAAAAAAATAAGGGAAATCAGATTTTTAGTTAATAAATATTAATTATTATCTTAAATTGGTTATCTCTTGCAAACTATCCTAGTTTTAAGGGGTACTTCTTGCCAACTATCCTAGTTTTAAGGGGCACTATCTCACGCAAATTCTTTCACACGCCTAAACCTCTCTCTCTCTCTCTGTCATCCATTTCGCTTTCTTTGCTCCAAAACAGAAAACAAAACTTTAGAAAACAATCAAAAGATCTCTACACTAAAAAAACTTACAAAAAAATATACAAACAAGAAAGCTAACATAAGAAACTAAAATATTACAACATTTTCTCGACCGGATCGTGTTGAAGGTTTAGTGGAGGATTAGGGCAGCACTTTAAAGGTGTGGAAATCTACAAGAAGGTATGGGTTTTCTCTCATGGAACCCGTTCTGCAAGAGAAATTTCTTTCTACAAAATTAAACATATGAAACTAGGGTTGTCCCCTTTATTCTCAAATTCCTTGTTCCTAATATCCTTCGGATTTCAATCTAAATTAGGTTAGAAATCATGTTGTTGGTGTGGTTTCTGGTAGCTAAGTGTGAAATATTATGTTCTTTGTGATTTTGTGTTTGGAAATACGAAGCATGTTCAATGATGTCAACAAAAAATTATGTGGTGCAATGTGTAAAATATTTGTTGTTGTTCTCTGTTTTGAAGTCTTAAAACATCTTGTTTGATGATTGGAATTATTGTGCATGAGATGTGTAAATTGTTATTTTCAAATGAAGTGTAAGGTGGTTGATCTTAAGTGAAAAAATCAAAGCTAAAACAACAATGAATATACACCTAAAAACAAGTTAAGCAAATTGTGAAAATACAACTAAAAGAACGAATGAATGTTGTTAAATAAAGGCTAGAAAATTTAATAAAATTTCCAGAACTTGGTAATGGAGTTGTCGGCCAGAATACTTGAAGTTTGAGAAGTTCAAAACTAAATTTAAAACATGTGAGGATAGTGTTTATTGAACCCAAGACCTTACTACATGAAAGCTTAAAAAAATGAGAGGTGTTGGATTCGGACCCACAAACTCTCGGCCAAAAAAGTGAGTAAACGAAAAATTTTAAATTAATAAAAATAATGGGAGGAGTGGGATTCTAACCCACCACCTCTTAGCAAAAGTAGGATAGAAAATTAAAAATAACAATAATAATTAGAGAAGTGAGTTTCGGACCAACCTCCTCTATGCCAATATGTGTAAAACATAGTAAAAAGAGAAATAAATGAATGTTACTATGGGGGTTCGATCCCGGATCCCCTAATGCTTAAAACGCCTTAAGTTAAGTGAAGGGAGGGAAAAATAAAGGTAAAATTATGTTAGTGAGGGGATTTGAAATTGGGTTTCCCAAGCCTAAATGTAAATCCAAAATTAAATGAAAGAAAATTAACTATGTACTGTCCAAGGGATTCGAAGTCAGGTTCTCTTTCCATATTTCGTTTGACTTATAAGTCATACATGAGTAAAAATATTAAGAATACTGCACCTAAAAATAAAAATCAATTATTTGGCATGTCTACAAGATGCATAAGTTTTGTAACACATAATCTTGTTTAAACATGACTCACTTAGACAAACTATGAATGAGGACTCATGTCCTGTGTGTCTGGACTCATAAGTGCAGCGTACATTTATTAATTATGTGAACCTAATATGTTATATGATAAATGATGTGACCCTAGAAGGGTTAATTAAAAGTGTGAAACACACTAAGAAGGCCATGTGTATTAGCATATAATGAAATGAATATTCATGTAAAAAGGGGTGAGTAATTATAGAGGAAAAATATGTTAAGGCTATTGAATGTGGTGACAAATTGATAAGAGGTTAATGGGAAACATGAGAGAAATCTCAAATGGGCCTAAGTAAATGTTACAAAAATATACTCACCTATGAGAGTGTAAAGTTAATGAAAGGAGCCAGTCTCCTTGAAAACTCTAATAAAGGTATTAAAGTTAATATATACTGAATACTAATGATTAGATGAGAAATCATCTAACTAGCTATGATGTCCTCATGGTAGAATCCATCTTCTTTGATGTATGATATGAATGTAATGGAACTTTATACTGAGCATTGATAGGCTAGCTATGAGTGGCGATTCCTTCTTTCGGGAAGGCAGAGGCTCGTGTAATTCTCAATAGATGAGACTATTCGTCAATACGGGTATGTGTCTCCTTATATCTCCTAGTCTTTCAACCTTTTAAACAAAAATAGGGAACTAGCAGGGTTCAATTCCCTATATACGCTAGCATGTTTTGGTTTCGCTTTGGTCATTGATTCCACCTCTTTTTGGTGTAGGGTAGACATAGGATTTAATGGAGCGCACATGATCTATGTCAGTTAAAGTTTTCATAGAAAGAATGATGCCAGCCTCATGTAATGCACACGATGAAATAAACGATATCAAAGGTGTTTGGGTAGGATTATTTAGTGGTGAACTAGACTTATATAAGACACTAGGTCATTCTTAGTCATTGTACAGTGAGCCTAGTGCGAGTCTTCAACTACATCCAAGGTATAGCTGGTGTTTATACTAGACTATGAACTAAATGAAATAATGTACGTATGAATGAATGAAGCACACTGTGTGTTTGGTAAAGAAGGCTCCCTAGTTGAGGTCCCATATGATCAACCCTCATTTTTTGAAGTCCTTATATTAAGTCCATGATTCCATGGTCTTATGGCATATGAACGAATGTAATACAATATGACATATGATATATGCATTATGTTATATGCTATATACAAAATGTTATGTATTGCTTGCAATATGATACGTATGATGATGCATGTTACGCTCATTACATGACTTTCCTATTCCATTGATGGAAAGTCCATTGACTTGATTTTCTATAACTCATATTGTTAGGAGAGAGTTATTCTAAATCATGCATGTTCATGGTGTGTGCTGGCATATACCCACACATAGTACAAGTGTGTCCTAATTCCATACGTTTATTTAATTATAGGTGCAAGTGCAGTTGGACGTTAGAGCTTACGAGTCGACACATAAATTATCCAGACGTGGATCTTTCCTCCAGATTTGGTAGGCCCTTATGCTTCTGAGGATCCTTACAGATTTATTCTAGCGTAGACATAGGCATGAGCTAGTGGAGTATGTTCTACTAGCGTTTCTTTCATATTTTCTTTCAGAAGTTTTATTAGCTCAATTTTGGCAACTCTATATATATGACTATATATTTATATTTATTATCGTGATTTAGATGGTTGTTGTGAACGCTTTTGAGTTTACATAGAAAGTATTATGCAAGATCAATTTTTTCAAATATAATTTTTAAGAAAACAAAAGTTAAAATTTTCCACTAAAATTAACATACATGAAGTAACAACGACGTAGGTAGGCTTTTTTGCGACGTCTGAGAGGTCAACGACGCCGGTGTCTTCTAGTGTGTAGATTCCGATCGTGACATATTAACACAAAAAAGAGTTTTTTTCCAACGTCTTGATCATCTCTTGATGTTTTGACTTTAAAATTTTTAAATACTGATATTAAAAACAATTAAAACTTACTACTAAAACAATTCCTCACAATATTAAGAAATTATTAACTCATAAAATCCATGTGAATCTGTAATCTATCCTAGTTCATATGGAGGGTCGTTACAATCTCCCCTACATGGGAACATTCGTCCTCGAATAACATTTAAAAACTATCGAGAAATAAATGAATCAACTAGCAGGTGAAAACACACCTCATCATACATACAACTTCATAGTCAATGCAAAAAACATACAAGGAATACCAACTTCACATCATTATGCACTCTAAGAAACTCAAGCAATTTGAAGCTATTTCCACAATATATAGTGCGCACAAACTTCATCATTTTCTTTTCATTTTTGAGGAACTACCTTCTCCAACTTTAGACATGCTCACCATTTCATTTTAAGGCATAATGTGCAATTACATTCAACTCACACATATGCATAATCAATACGACACTCATGAGGCAACTAAGTAATTTTAATAGATGCAAATTAACATGAGAAATACGTAAATCAATTACTTATTTAATCATAATAGTAACAAGAGCATGCAACATATTATCATAAAATGTACTCACAACATAAGCATACATGCAACTCATACTCAAAAGCAAGACTATAAAACATACCAAAACTACTAAGAATTTCTTGGTCTCAAGCTTGAATAAGAATAGAAAGAAAAACTAAATCAACCAACTTATTATTCAAGTCATTCTACCCAATATGGGGTAAATCCATCTAAAAAAAATTAAAAACAACAATGAGGAACTATGACTCACCAGAGCCTTAATTTTGGGTTAGCTCTCTTGTTAGTTTGTAGCCTATAGAAATAGTTCTTCTTTTGAGCATTACTATCCACACAATCATATGGAGCTTGGTTAGACTCCTTCCCTTTTTCATTTAGGGATGGGAAATCTCTCATATTGTGAACCTTCTTTCCACACCCAAAACACCCATATATACCTCCAAGATACTTACCCAAATGTTGTTTTCGAAATGTAGTACATCTAGACCTCTCATAAATTGAGACACATCCGCTCCCTCCTTGAGAATTTAGGTTGTACACCCTATTTTTACTCACCAAGGGCAATCTTGATTTTAAACCTATATTTTGTCTCCTCGATTTGTTGGGAAAACACCATGTGTCTAAAGATATCCATATAATGATGGATCATTGTCGTACGACACTCTCCTTTAATCAAACTAGACACCTCAATGACAAACTTATTTAGTCTAGGCCTAGAGTTATATACAAAGGTTGTGGCATACTTAGAGAGTTGGGTGAACTTGAGAGAGTCCTCCTTCACAGTCATCCCCCCTTGACGGAGGTTCATGAATTCCTCTGAATTTTTCTCCCTAAAATCAAAGGGAAAAATCCTATCAAAAAAGGTTGTATTTGACACTCCCCAATCTATGGAGCCTTCCCTTACATGTCTCATATCTCTCCATTGCTCAAACCACACTTTTTTCCAAATTCTTTAGTTTGTAGGAAGCTAGTTCCGCTTTTTCCCTCGAAGCTACTCCCATAGAATCTACCCCCTTAAACACTTAATCAATGAAACTTGGTGGATCCTAATCCACCTTAGTTCCATGAATAATATGAGGAATCATCCTTATAAAATCATAGATTGTAGAAGCTAGAGTACGTGCATTGGGGTTCACTTTGGGTGTTTCAGGACCCAAAAGTGCCCCCTAGAAATTAGGGAGAACCCCTGTATCGAGACAAGTCTTAATTTACCCTTTGGGGGTCTTATACAAGCCTCTTTACTATCATTCATTACATAAGACATGAAAAGTAGTGCTTAATTAAAATTTTTTATGACATTTAATATCATAAGTAATCTTTTATAAATACTAAGGAAATCTCATCGTCACAAGCCATCTTAAAGACACGACATGTAAATCATAGAGAAATGACTATTTACATCTGAACAAAATACATAATAAGAACTTATACAAAACAAAAAGAATTAAGAACGATACACTCGAATATATGAGGATATATTTTGTCTAGAGAGAATCTTTCCCAAGCTTTGCCTTTGAGACATAAACCTTACTCCAATCTATACTTATAAATTATAGGTTAGTGCAAATAATGTACTAAATATGGCATAATCAAAAACATTCATAAATGGTCATAATAGTAAAAACAGAAAATTAAGTAAAACATTCAAGAATATAGAAGTAAAACAACATAAGAATCATAACGTAACACTTAGAAAAAAAATTCTTTAATTTTAACTAAAGGGAGCATTTCATAGTGAAGTGCCCAAAATGTTACGGTGAACCCTTTTGACTTACAATGAACTATCCCTATTCCAAAACAGTGAACTTCGAAGGCCAAGTAAAGAGGAAGTAAACTCATGTATGCAGGAGTTTCCCTAACTAAGGTTATACTAAGACTCCCCAAGGTAAGAAAAGAAAGAAGTAGACATACACCTCATTCAGTACTCGCCAAAGTGATCCTTAAGACAACCCCTTTTTTTGCTTACCCACATTTGGAGAACAACCCCCCCCCCCAATGAAAATACGTTAGAAGAACACTCAAGAAATACACCAAGACTTCCCTTTAAGAATTCCTACTTATTGCATGTAACGACCTGTTAAGTCGTTTTGAGCAGTGGATTTTATTTATGGAAAACTGGCTGAGACGACGGACCCCACGACGGACCTTCATGGGCACGACGGACCGTCGCAGGGTCTCGTTTCAAAACACTTAGAAATTCTAAAATTTGGTACTGAAATCGACTCTCTGAACTTCGTGACGACATGGCAGGACGGACCGTCGTGGGCACGACAGACCGTCACAGACCCTTTAATAGAATTGAGTCTCTGAACTCTGTGACAGAGCAGCAGGACGGACCGTCGCAAGCACGACGGGCCGTCACAGATTGCGTAATCCCAGGCTGGGTCGGATTTCTTTAAATGTTTTAAGGGACGTTTTTGACTATTCCTGCATTAATTATAAAGATAGTGGGTTAATGTTAATAAATCTAATTACTTGGGGGTTAAAAGAGGTAACCTTGAGTTAATTAGTGGGTTATTATTGCCATCTTTCATACTTAATTATATGCTTATTAGGGTAAAATAAAGAGGGTTTGAATAAGAAAAATAGAAAGAACAAAGAGAGAGAGAGAGAGAGTCGAACGAGAAAGAGGATCGAAACAAGGAAGAGAGAAACAAAGCTTTGGGAAATTGCTTGCTTGATCACGAATCTTCGGTGGAGGTAGGTTATGGTTTTTATGCTATTCGTAGTAAACTCTTAATAGCGAATGATATGTATTGGAAGTATTGTAAACCCTTCTATATGCTTAATTGTATGCTTGCATGAATGTGATTATATAATTGTGATAAAATAAGCATGATGAAGCTATTAAATCCTAAATCTTGAAAAGAAACCCTAATCTACTTTGTTAATGATGATGCCTTGGTATAAAAGAAGGCTTGATGAACAAAAGTGGTAAGATTAGGGGATCGGGTGCCACGTTCCGGTAGCAGGATAGAAATAGAGGATCCGGTGCCACGTTCCAGTATATGGATAGAATGAGGATCAGAGTGTCACGTTCCGACACAAGGATATTATATGGATCGGGTGCCACGTTCCGGTACGAGGATAGAATGAGGATCGGAGTGTCACGTTCCGACACCAGGATAGTATATGTTTCGGGTGTCACGTTCCGGTACCAGGATAGTATATGAGGATTGGAGTGTCACGTTCCGACACCAGGATAGTATATGGATCGGGTGCCACGTTCCGGTACCAGGATAGTATATGAGGATCGGAGTGTCATGTTCCGACACCAGGATAGTATATGGAGCGGAGTGTCACATACCGACATGAGAGGAATAAAGATAATGAATCTTGAAATATGTTAATATACTCAATCTAATGAACCTAATTCCCGAATGAGTATGGTATTGAGGCTTGAGTCCTCATGTGTGAACTTTGCGGTACATATTAATGATGATAGTACTTGTTGTTGCTACATGTTGAGTGTTGTAGTTGATTTGATAATATTACTTGATATATATTATTTTCTATTTTGAGTTGGCCGATGATACTTACTCAGTACGCGTGTTTGTACTGACCCCCTACTTGTATGTTCTTTCTTTGTTATATGTGGAGTGCAGCAAACGTGCCGTCGTCTTCAACTCAACCGCAATTCTAGCCAGTCTTCATTACAACGGATTTCAGGGTGAGCTAATGCTTCTAGCTTGGACTGGATCTTCCACTTCATGTCTTGATGCCTTGAAGTTGCGGCATAGACTAGATTTTTATTTGTTTTAGCTTCTTAGAATACTCTTAGTTTAGTAATTTGATCATATATGTTCTTGTGGTGATGACTTCCAGATTTTGGGGATTAATAGATGTTGAATTTTAGAAGTTATTGAATTGGTTTTTATTAATGAGTTTAAGTCTTCCGCATTACTTTCTGTTGTTATTATATTGAAATGTTAGGGTTTAGATTGGTTGGTTCGCTCACATAGGAGGGTAAGTGTGGGTGCCAGTCGCGGCTCGGTTTTTGGGTCGTGACAAACTTGGTATCAGAGCATTAGGTTCGTTGGTCTCATCACACAAGAACGAGTCTAGGAGAGTCTTAAGGAACGGTAGGGGGACACCTTTACTTTTCTTTGAGAGGCTATAATACTTTAGGAAAATTCCATTCTTTCTTTCTTTCTTTCGTGCTATTACTTGGATCCAATTTGTATCTAGGTGATACAAATTGGTATCTAACCATCTTCACTCTATTTCGCAGATTGTTAGAACTAGATCATCGACTGCACCAACACCAACACCAGAAAGACAAGAAACGTCTGAGCCAGCCACTGGGGCTGTAGCTCGAAGAGGAGTAGCGGCAAGAGGCCGTGGAAGAGGTCGTGGGAGGATGTCCTCTAGGGGAAGAGGACAAACACCTAGCCCATCTGGTACTAGGGCGGTGACTTCTCCACCAACTGAGGAAGTGATAACAGAGGGTGAGGAAGGGGAAAATGAGCAAGTTCAGAATGAGGAATTGCCGCCCCAACCTACCCCAGAGATGATCAATCAAGTTCTTGCTTATCTTAGTGGGTTATCTGATCAGGGCCAGACACCTCCAGTGTTTTCTGCACCACCACTTCAGGGTCCGGAGGTACAACATGCAGCTACCATGGCTCCCCGCATGGATGCCTCATTGGAAATAGGCACGTTTCCTCGGTTGACTACAGGGCCTATAATGACAAATGATCAGCATGAACTTTTCAGTAAGTTCTTGAAATTGAAACCTCCAGTCTTCAAGGGTGCTGAATCGGAGGATGCCTACGATTTTCTTGTTGACTGTCATGAGCTACTACACAAGATGGGTATAGTAGAACGGTTTGGTGTTGAGTTTGTGACTTAACAGTTTCAAGGGAACGCCAAAATGTGGTGGCGGTCACATGTTGAGTGTCAACCAACAGAGGCACCACCTATGACTTGGACCTCATTCTCTAGCTTATTTATGGAGAAGTATATCCCCCGGACCTTGAGGGATAGGAAAAGAGATGAGTTCTTGAGCCTAGAGCACGGTAGGATGTCGGTTATTGCTTATGAGGCTAGGTTTCGTGCACTATCCAGATATGCCACCCCGCTTTGTTTCAGTCCACAAGAGCGGATTCGCCGTTTTGTGAAGGGGTTGAGGTCAGAATTGCGGATTTCAGCCTTACAGGTAGCGGCTACGGCAAAATCCTTTCAAGAAGTGGTAGACTTCGTGATAGAGGTGGAAGAAGTAAAGCTAGATGACTTCACCATGGCGTCGACATCAAAAAGGTTTCGAAAGGGAGGTGAGATTAATGGTTCTTACTCTAGAGGGAAGGGTTCCAGAGGTTACTTAGTCCGACCAATTCAGTCTTCACTACAAACTATAGTTGGGGGTCCACCTCAGACCGGCCAACACTTCTATGAGAGACCTATGCTTGAATCCCGAGAGTGTTATGGATGTGGGGAGACTGGACACATTAAGAGGTATTGTCCAAAACAGTTACAGACCTCCAATGGTTAGAGGTAGAGGTGGTTATGGAAGAGGCCGTCATTCTGGAGGACGCGGTGGTCAAGGTAATGGTGGTCACCAAAACGGCCAGGGTGATGGCCAAATT
Organism: Solanum peruvianum; assembly: GCA_027705065.1. NCBI lineage: Eukaryota > Viridiplantae > Streptophyta > Magnoliopsida > Solanales > Solanaceae > Solanum > Solanum peruvianum. Next base: position 27,801,365 of record JAKWJD010001765.1, on the reverse strand, counting down.
AGAGCCACTACATCACAACATTGTAGGGGCAACGGACAGACAGGTGATAGGGCCCATTGTTATGCTTTCCCTGTGAGATCTGAAGCGGAGACATCCGATGCTGTCATCACAGGTAATCTTTCGGTTTGTGATTGCATGGCTTCTGTATTGTTTGATCCTTGATCCACATTTTCATATGTATCTTTTTCATTTGCTACAGGTCTTAATTTATCTTGTGAATTACTTGACATGCCTATTCGTGTTTCTACTCCGGTGGGTGAGTCTGTGATAGTTGAAAAGGTATATGGGTCTTGTTTGGTGAATTTTGTGGGGAGCAACACTTATGTAGATTTGGTTATCTTAGAAATGGTTGACTTTGATGTAATTCTGGGTATGACTTGGCTTTCTCCGAATTTGGCGATCTTGGATTGTAATGCTAAAACTATGACGTTAGCCAAGCCTGGGATAGATCCGTTAGTGTGGGAGGGCGACTATACTTCCAATCCGGTTTGTATCGTGTCCTTTCTTCGTGCTAAGAAGATGGTTAGTAAGGGTTGTTTAGCTTTCTTGGCACATCTAAGGGATGACACTACCCAAGTACCTTCGATTGAGTCGGTTTCGGTAGTCCGTGAGTTTTTGGATGTGTTCCCTGCAGATCTTCCTTGTATGCCACCGGATAGGGATATTGACTTCTGCATTGATCTTGAACCGGGCACTCTCCCCATTTCTATACCCCCTTATGGAATGGATCCCACGGAGTTAAGAGAGCTAAAGGCCCAACTTCAAGAGTTGTTGAGCAAAGGCTTCATTAGACCAAGTGCATCTCCTTGGGGTGCTCCGGTATTTTTTGTGAAGAAGAAGGATGGGAGTTTTCGGATGTGCATAGACTATATACAACTGAATAAGGTAACTATTAAGAACAAGTATCCTCTTCCTCGCATTGATGACTTGTTCGATCAGTTACAAGGTGCTTGTGTCTTCTCTAAGATCGACTTGAGATCCGGTTATCATCAATTGAAAATACGGGCAACGGATGTGCCAAAGACTGCCTTTCGAACCAGGTATGGGCATTACGAATTTGTAGTGATGTCTTTCGGTCTTACGAATGCCCCTGCTGCATTCATGAGCGTGATGAACATGATTTTTAAGCCATATCTGGATCTCTTTGTGATCGTATTTATTGATGATATACTGATATACTCTAAAATTAAGAAGGAACATGAGGAACATTTGAGAATTGTATTGGAAATGTTGAGGGAGAAAAAGCTTTATGCCAAGTTGTCTAAGTGTGAGTTTTGGCTAGATGCAGTGTCCTTCTTGGGGCATGTAGTTTCTAAGGATGGAGTGATGGTGGATCCTTCTAAGATTGAGACAGTGAAGAATTGGGTAAGACCTACTAATGTGTCAGACATAAGGAGCTTTGTTGGTTTAGCTAGCTATTACCGTCTATTTGTCAAGGGATTCTCTTTCATTGCTTCCCAATTGACGAAATTGACTAAGCAGAATGTTCCATTTGTATGGTCGGACGAATGTGAGGAAATCATTCAGAAGCTCAAGACCTTGTTGACTACTGCACCAATTCTTACCTTGCCGGTAGAGGGTAAGAACTTCATTGTTTATTGCGATGCATCCTATTTTGGTTTGGGTGCAGTGCTAATGCAAGAGAAGAACGTGATTGCTGATGCTTCAAGACAATTATAAGTGCATGAACGTAACTATCCAACTCATGACTTGGAATTGGCCGCGGTAGTGTTTGCACTAAAGCAATGGAGGCATTATTTATATGGGGTTAAGTGTGAAATCTATACGGATCATCGTAGTCTACAGTATGTATTTACTCAGAAAGATTTGAACTTGAGACAAAGGAGATGGATGGAACTACTGAAGGACTACGACATCACTATTTTGTATCATCCGGGGAAGGCGAATGTTGTGGCAGATGCCTTGAGTAGAAAGGCGGGAAGCATGGGAAGTCTAGCTCATTTGCAAGCTTCTAGACGCCCATTGGCTAGAGAAGTGCAGATTTTGGCTAATGACCTCATAAGGTTAGAAGTAAATGAGAAGGGAGGATTGTTAGCTTGTGTGGAGGCAAGATCCTCCTTCCTTTACAAGATTAAGGGGAAGCAGTTTGATGATGAGAAATTAATCCGAATTCGAGGTAAAGTGTTGCAAGGCGAGGCTAAAGAAGCAACAATCGACGAGGAAGGTGTTTTGAGGATTAAGGGAAGGGTTTGTGTACCCCGCGTCGATAATTTGATCAACACTATTTTGACAGAGGCTCATAGTACAAGGTATTCTATACATCCGGGTGCAACCAAGATGTATCGTGACCTAAAGCAACACTTTTGGTGGAGTAGAATCAAGCGTGATATTGTTGACTTTATTGCGAAATGTCCAAACTGTCAACAAGTAAAGTATGACACCAAAGGCCCGGAGGAACGCTTCAGAGAATGCCCATACCCGAATGGAAGTGGAAGAGAATTGCAATGGATTTTGTGGTTGGTCTCCCAAAGACAATGGGTAAGTATGACTCCATTTGGGTGATTGTTGATAGGTTAACTAAGTCTGCTCATTTTATCCCGGTCAAGGTGACTTACAATGCAGAGAAGTTAGCAAAAATCTACATCTCAGAAATCGTTCGATTGCATGGGGTTCCACTATCCATCATATCAGATAGAGGTACGCAGTTTACTTCTATGTTTTGGAAAACATTGCATGCTGAATTGGGTACTAGGTTGGACCTTAGTACCGCGTTCCATCCTCAGACCGATGGTCAGTCTGAGCGAACGATTCAAGTGTTGGAGGATATGCTTCGCGCATGCGTGATAGAGTTTGGTGGCCATTGGGATAGCTTCTTACCTTTGGCAGAGTTTTCATATAATAATAGCTATCACTCCAGTATTGATATGGCTCCATTTGAAGCATTGTATGGGAGGAGGTGTAGATATCCCATTGGTTGGTTTGATGCATCTGAGGTTAGACCTTGGGGTACTGACCTCTTGAGGGATTCGTTAGATAAGGTGAAGGGCATTCAAGAAAAGCTTCTAGCGGCGCAAAGTAGGCAAAAGGAATATGCAGATCGAAAGGTTAGAGACTCGGAGTTCATGGAGGGTGAACAAGTCTTGTTGAAGGTTTCACCCATGAAAGGGGTGATGCGGTTTGGCAAAAGAGGTAAGCTAAGTCCAAGGTATATTGGTCCCTTTGAAGTACTAAAGCGAGTAGGGGAGGTGGCTTATGAATTAGCCTTACCTCGAGGGCTGTCCGGAGTGCATCCGCTGTTTCATGTGTCCATGTTGAAAAGATACCATGGAGATGGAAACTACATTATCCGTTGGGATTCAGTTTTGCTTGATGAGAATTTGACTTATGAGGAGGAACTAGTTGCTATATTAGATAGAGAGGTTCGCAAGTTGAGGTCGAGAGAGATTGCATCCATCAAAGTTCAATGGAAGAATCGACCGGTTGAAGAGGCTACTTGGGAGAAGGAGGCAGATATGCAAGAAAAATGCCCACATCTATTTACAGATTCAGGTACTTCTTTCCACCCTTGTTTCTCTTCTTTTGATCGTTCGAGGACGAACGATGGGTAAATTGGTATCTATTGTAACGACCTGTTTAGTCGTTTTGAGCCGCATATTTCATTTCTAGAAAACCTGGCTAAGATTACGGACACCACGACGGACCGTCATAGGCACGACGGCCCGTCACAGATGTCTCGTTCCAGAACACTTAGAATTCTGAAATTGGGTACTGAAAATCGACTCTCTGAACTTTGTAACGGACCTGCAGGACGGACCGTCACATGTGTGACGGACCGTCACAGACTCCTTAGTGAAAAAGGGAGTTCTGGTCCTTGTGACGACCTTCGTGACGGACCGTCACAGGCACGACGGCCCGTCACAGGTTGCGTAAATCCCAGGCAGAATCGGATTTCTTTACACGTTTTAAGGGACGATTTGGACTATTCTTTCCTTAATCATAGATTTCGTGGGTTTATATTAATAACTCAAATTCTTGAGGGATAAAAGAGGTAACTTTGGATTAATTAGTGGGGTATTATTGTCATCTTTTACACTTAATTATATGTTAATTAGGGTAAAAGAAAGAGGGTTTGAATAAGAAAAAGAGAAAGAACAAGAAAGAGAAAGAGAGAGAGAGTCGAACGAGGAAGAAGAAGAACGAGCTTCGGGATTTCTTGCTTGATCACTAATCTTCGGTGGAGGTAGGTTATGGTTATTTTACGATATTCGTAGTGAACTCTTAATAGAGAATGATATGTATTGGTGGTATTGTAAACCTGTCTATATGCTTAATTGTATGCTTGCATGAATATGATTATGTGATTTTGATAAAACAAGCATGATGAAAACCATTGAATCCCAAATCTTGAAAGAAACTTTAATCTACTTATTAATGATGATGCCTTGGTATAAAAGAAGGCTTGATGAATTAAAGTAATGGGATTGATGATGCCTTGGTATAGAGAAGGCTTGATGAACGGATAGAATGAGATTAGTGGATCGGAGTGTCACGTTCCGACACATAGTATTAGTGGATCGGAGTGTCACGTTCCGACACATAGTATTAGTGGGACGGGTGTCACGAACCGACACGTAGAATTAGGGGATCGGAGTGTCACATTCCGACACATAGTATTAGTGGATCGGAGTGTCACGTACCGACACATAGAGGTAGGGGATCAGAGTGTCACGTACCGACACAAGAGGAAGAAAGATAATGAATCTCGAAAGATGATAATATACTCAACATAATGAACTTAATTCCCAAATGAGTAGGGTATTTAGGCTTGAGCCCTCATAGATGAACTTGATGGTACTTATTGATGATTATAGTACTTGTTGTTGTTACATGTTGAGTTTATAGTTGATTTATGATATTAACTGATATATACTGTTTTCTATTTTGAGTTGGCCGATGATATCTACTCAGTACTTGTGGTTGTACTGACCCCCTACTTTTATGTTTTCTTCTTTGTTATTGTGTAATGCAGCAAACGTTCCGTCAACTTCAACTCAACAGTAGATCTAGCCAGTCTTCACTCCATCGGAAATTCAGGGTGAGCTAATGCGTCTAGCATGGACTGGATCTTCTTCTTCAAGTCTTGATGCCTTGAACTTCCGGCATGGACTAGCTTTCTATTTATTTTGTTTTCTTAGATATCCTTAGTTTAGTAATTTGAGGATAGATGTTCTTGTGATGATGACTTCCAGATTTTGGGGATAATAATAATAGTTTTTGAATTGTTTTAATTCTTCCGCATTTCTTTTGTTAATATTGTATTAAAATGTTAAAGGTTAGATTGGTTGGTTCGCTCACATAGGAGGGTAAATGTGGGTGCCAGTTGCGTCCCCGATTTGGGTCGTGACATTGATGCGCCTAGAACCAGACCTATGAACCCTTGCGAAATCCAAGCCACCTAACATGCAGAGTTAGTTGAGCTAGAAGAGGTAGGGTCCATTCATTTAAGGCTCCCGAATGTTAAGATTTACCAAGATGAGTCTTTAGCGGACTTAAAAGGGGGCAATCTTATGTTTGAATAGTCTAGGTGTAAAATGGTCTTTTTCAAGGATAAGGGTAGTATCATAATGACCCTTAATAATTCCGTCTTCGAGACCCCATAACATAAGAAAGTCGTGGAGTGCATACACACCTTTAGAGATAGGGGCGACTTTCTGGTGGTAGTAATTGCGAATGAGCAAGTAGGGGGCGGCAACTAAAGAGGTATATAATTAAATATTTATTTAATAAGGTGGAGAGGCTATTTGGGGAGATAGGGCCGAAAATTTGCTTATTGAGTCAAGTCTTGCTCCACCCAGGTTAGAACCTATATGGAATCAATGATTCCTCCTATAATTATTTCCTTTTATTTTATTTCTTCATTCGTATTTATTATCTCGCAAGGTAGTCCGGGGCATAATTGTCCAGTTTTAATAATTTCTGTTTCTAGTACTAATTCTCTTATTATGTAATTTTCTTCTTGTCCTGTATTTATGAAAATTTTATATCTTCTTTGGTCTACTATTCCTTTTATAAATTAATGATATGTTGTTATATCTTCTCATAAAATTTTCGGAATTTCATAGTTTCTTCTAGATGTACTCATTCTTGTTGAGGTAGTTCTTGTTAGTGTATTTGGTACGCTTGAAGTACTTAATCTTTCTTTTACTATTTCTAAATTTTCTTCTATGTCAATTTCTTTATAACTATAGTCATTATTATCTATAATAGTAATTATTTTTTCAAAGGGATTTTCTACTTTTATTCTATCAATTTTATTTCTCGCTGTTACTTTGTGTTTTGTTGTTAACATATATAAGTTTTTACATCTTGCTGTGAATATTTTACTTCCTGGTGCTAGCTCTATTCCAGACATATTCCAATATAATACTAATCATTTATCTATATTTCTATCTGTTAATGCCACTAAATAGTTGGCACTTATTATAAACTTAAATTTTTGGTATATTAAATTTCCTCTAACTGCACTAATTACACTTTTTTCTATAGGGTGTATAATTGTATCATCTGCTAAATATATTTCAATAGGTATATCTATTCCATCTCTAAAACAAGATTTTAATAATATTTATGTTCCTCCTAAATGTACATATTTTATAGGTGTTTTAGCTTTTATATCTTGTATTTCTCTATTTATTATTCGTTTACTTAGTATAGGTATTTGTACTTTTCCTTTTGTATATTTGCAATCTATGATATGTTCTTTCTGACTAACTACATAGTATTCTTCTTTTAGTCTTTTAAACCAATTTCTTAAAGTAGGTATTTCAAGTACTTTTTCAACACTTAAATCTAATTCTTTTCCTTTTATTTGTTCAAAAATTGTATTATCAACTATAATTTTTTGTTATGATAATTCTTCATTTTGATAATCTTCCTTAGATATTATTTTTATGTCTTCTTCAGTCATTATGTTTCATCTTCTGTTTCATCATTATCTATATTAATATTTTCTTCTTCATTTTAAAATTCTATATCTTATACTTCATATATCGTATCATTTTCAGTTAATTCATATTCTGTATATTCTATTTGCATATATTCACACTTGAAGAACATTCACGTTAAAAACATATTCAAAACATAACAATAACGTTAGGCAAAGAAAGGAGTTTTTCCGTCGACTTAGTGTTGAAGATTTTGGACTTAGACAAAATTTTGTAGAAGGTTTGGTCAGAAAGTTCAAGTTTAGATAGTCAAAATAAGGTATGGGTTCTATTCTCTCTTGGTCCCTTTCCTATGAGACCCCTATGGTTCTGACGAATTTATTCTTAAACTAGTGTTTTTCCCAGATGCATGTCCTTGTCACTTCTCCCATCGAATCATTGGTTGGGAATGTTTGATGGTAGAAGAAATTAGGGATGTAATTTATTTTTGTGATGATTATGTTTATGTGTGTATGATCGGAATTATATGAATAATGAGCATGTTGTCCGAAATTAAATTTAAAATGGTGTGTGTGCAATGTGTAGCCATGATATAAACTCTTGGATTGATGTTCGAAAAATGACAAGTTTATAGTTGTATTTCATGTGCACAAACTTGCTTAAATAGTGATGTTCATAAGTGATGTAAAATTTTTTATTTGAGTGCAAACTTATAGTCAAATGAATCCATGAAAATGCACGTAAAGAACTCATTAAAAATTACATAAAACGTCTAAACATTTAATGTCAAAAAGGTGAGAAACTATGCGGTAAAAATTTCCAGCATCTTGTTGATGAGTTTCCGCCAAGCTAAGGGGATTATAATGCTATGTAAAAATGAATTAAAATATTTGAGGCCACTGATAATCAAACCCGTGACCTTACCATGTTAAAATTCATTTAAATAATGTGAGAATAAGATAACATGGCATGTGAGATTCGAACCATGTGCCTTGATCCGAAAATGAAAAAAAAATAATAGGAGTGGGGTTAGAACCCACCACCTCTCAATATGATTTAAGGATGAATAAAAAGAAAAAGAAAAGGTTGAGGAGTGTGGGAATCGAACCCACAACCTCTAGGAAGATTAAGAAAGATTAAGGAGAAAAAAAATTAATGTGGGTTGTGGGGGTTTGAACCCACACCCCCTCCGCCAAAGGGAGAGAAATTAAAGAGAAGAAAATAAAAACAAAATGAGGTTGTGGGGGTTTGATCCCACATCCTCTCACACTCAATGAGAGAAAATGAAGAGAGAAATTAAGGAAAAATAAAATGAAGGCGTTGGGGCTCGACATTGGGTCCCCAAGATGTGTGGATAAAACAAAAATAAATAAAAATGTATGTGCTGTCCAAGGATTCGAAATCAGGTTCCGTTGCCCAATTTGCTTATGGGTACATAAGTAATACATAAATTAATTGTTCAAAAATAATGCTACCTACTTAACTCAAAAACGAGATCTTAGCATATATACAATATGCATAATTTTTGTACCAGATTATCTTAGAACGATATGAATCACTTAAGCGAACTATGAATGAAGACATTTGACTTGTATGTATAGACCCATAAGTCAAACATACATTTAAAAGTAAGTGAACCTAAGATATATGTAATGAAATGATGAAACCCTAGAAGAGTTATGTAAGAGTGTGAAACACACAAACTGGCCAAGTATATTATAATTTAATGAAATGAACAATGAAATGATGAAACCCTGGGTGGTTTATGTAAGAGTATGAAACACACTAGATTGCCAAGTGCATTGGCATACGATGTAATGAACATTGACGAATAAGGGGTGAATAATTATGAAGAGCAACTTTGCTAAAGTTAAGGAATGTAATGACAACATGATAAGAGGCTAATGTAAATGATAAGAGTAATATTACATGAGCCTAAGTAAATGTTACCAATAAGTACTCATCTATGACAGTGTAAAGTTAATGCAGAGATCTGACTCTATGAACACTCTAATGAAAGTATTGATATTAATATACCCTTAATACTAATAATGGGATGAGAAATCACCTTTTGAGCTATGATGTCCTATTACAAGAATAAATCTTCCATGATGTATCTGTTTAATTTAATGGAAGTTTATACTGAGCACCGATAGACTAGATATGAGCGGTGATTCCTTCTTTTAAGAAAGGCGGAGGCTAACGTAACTCTCGTGAGATGAGACTGTCCGGTAGACTCTATGTTTTCTATAAAAGGCTCCCTAGTTGAGGTCCCATATGTTGAGCCCTCATTTTAGGAAGTCTTAATGTCAAGTCCATTATTCCATGGTCGCATGGCATATGAATTAATGTATGCAAGATTTTATGTGCTATATGCAAATCTAAATGTGATAAGTTTAAGATGTTATGTGCTATATGCAAAACGCTATGTACTATGTGTAAGATTTATTGTTGCGTGTGCAGTATGATAAGTATGATGATGCATGTTACTCTCATGGAATGACTTTCCTAATCCAAATTTGGAAAGCTTACTATCTTTCCTAATCCTATTTTGGCAAGTCGATGACTTGAGTTTCGTTAGTCATGCTGTTAGGAAAGAGAAATTTTTAGTCATGCATTTCCTTGGTGTTTGCTTGCATATACCCATACTTAGTACATGTGTGTACTAATCGCATACAATTCTACAATTTTAGGTTCATCATAGGTCGACACTAGATCTTAAATGTTGATGTTGCAGCTATCCGGACATGTAGCTTTCATTCGGACATGGTACGCCCTCATGCTTTCGAGAATGTCTACAATTATAATCGAGCTTAGATGTAGGCTATAGCTAGTTGAGCATGTTCCACTAGTGTTTCTTTCAACTGTTGTTCAGACATTGTATTGGTGTGTAACGACCTGTTTAGTCGTTTGAGCAGCAGATTGAATTACGGGGAAAACTGGCTGGGACGACGAGGGTAACGACGGACCGTCGTAGTCACGACGGCCCGTCGAGGGAGTGTCGTCCCATGACACTTAGAATTTTGAAATTGGGTACCGAAAATCGACTCTCTGTAAATTGTGACGGACCTGCAGGACGTGCCGTCACATCCACGACGAACCGTCGTGAGTCCCGTTGCAAAACACTTCAACTTTTGTGAATTTGGTGCAAGAAAACGAGTTTCTGACCGTCATGACGGAGGGGTCAGGACGGACCGTCACAGGGGTGACGGGCCGTCGCAGACCACCTGAAATCTGGGAGGAGGCGACGGCCACCGTGACGGACCGTCGCAGGCATGACGGCCCGTCACAGGCTGCACAATCCCAGGCAGTTTGGGATTTCTCCACACGTTTTAAGGGTCGTTTTTGACTATTCTTTCCTTAATTATAAAGATTGAGGGGTAACATTAGTAAATCTAATTACTTAGGGGTTAAAAGGGGTAACCTTAAGTAAATTAAAGGGGTTTATTGTCCTTTTTCACACTTAATTATATGCTTAATTAGGGTAAAAGAAAGAGGGTTTGAACATAAGAAAACAAAAGAGAAAGAACAGAAAGAGAAGGAGAAATCGATCGAGAGGAAGAAGTAACAAAGTTTGGGAGATTTCTTGTTGATTCCAATTCTTCGGTGGAGGTAGGTTATGGTTTTATATTACGATATTCGTAGTGAACTCTTGATAGTGAATAATATGTGTTGATGATATTGTAAACCTGTCTATATGCTTATTGTATGCTTGTATGATTATGATTATGATGTTGATAACAAGCATGATGGAAACCATTAAATCCCAATCTTGAAAGAAACTTTAATCTATGATATAATGATAATGCCTTGGTATAAAAGAAGGCGTGATGAATTAAAGTGATTGGGATTGATGATGCCTTGGTTTAGAGAAGGCTTGATGAACGGATATAATGAGACTAGTGGATCGGAGTGTCACGTTCCGACACATAGAATTAGTGGATCGGAGTGTCACGTTCTGACACATAGAATTAGTGGATCGGAGTGTCACGTTCCGACACATAGTATTAGTGGGACGGTGTCACGAACCGACACGTAGATATAGGGGATCGGAGTGTCACGTTCCGACACATATAGGGGATCGGATGTCACGTTCCGACACATATAGGGGATCGGAGTGTCACGTTCCGACACATATAGGGGATCGGAGTGTCACGTTCCGACACATATAGGGGATCGGAGTGTCACGTTCCGACACATAGTGGTAGGGGATCGGAGTGTCACGTACCGACACAAGAGGAAGAAAGATAATGGATCTTGAAAGATGTTAATCTACTCAACATAATGAACTTAATCCCCAAATGAGTATGGTTTTGAGGCTTGAGCCCTCATGAATGAACTTGATGGTATTTATTGACGATTATGATACTTGTTGTTGCTACATGTTGAGTTTATAGTTGATTTATAATATTACTTGATATATATTGTTCCCTATTTTTGAGTTAGCCGATGATATCTACTCAGTACGTGTGGTTGTACTGACCCCTACTTTTATGTTTCCCTTTGTTATTTGTGTTATGCAGCAAACGTTCCGTCAACTTCGACTCAGCAGTAGATCAAGCCAGTCTTCACTTCATCGGAAATTCAGGGTGAGCTAATGCGTCTAGCTTGGACTGGGTCTCCTTCTTCAAGTCTTGATGCCTTGAACTTCCGGCATGGACTAGCTTTTACTTGTTTTTAGCTTTTTAGACATTCTTAGTTTAGTAATTTGAGATAGATGTTCTTGTGGTGATGACTTCCAGATTTTGGGAAATATTAATAATAGTTTTGAGTTGTTCTTATTAATGAGTTAAGAGTCTTCCGCATTATTTTCTGTTGAAATATCTTGAAATGTTAAGGTTTAGATGGGTTGGTTCGCTCACATCGGAGGGTAAATGTGGGTGCCAGTCGCGTCCCCGATTTGGGTCGTGACAGACTTGGTATCAGAGCATTAGGTTCATTGGTCTCATCACACAAGAACAGGTCTAGTAGAGTCTTAAAGAACGGTAGGGGGACGCCTTTACTTTTCTTTGAGAGGCTATAGGACTTTAGGAAAATTCCATTCTTTCATTCTTTCTTTCGTGCTATTACTTGAGTCCAATTGGTATCTAGGTGATACAAATTGGTATCTGACCATCTTCATTCTATCTCGCAGATGGTTAGAACTAGAGCAACGACCGCACCAGCAGCGACAACGGAAAGACATGAAACTAATGAGCCAGCCACTGGGGCTGTGGCTCGAGGAGGAACAGCGGCAAGAGGCCGTGGAAGAGGTCGTGGGAGGACGTCCTCTAGAGGAGAGGACGAGCCCCTAGCCCATCTGATACTAGGGCGGTGACTCCTCCACCGACTGAGGATGTAGTAAGAGAGGGTGAGGAAGGGGAAACTGAACAAGGGCAGAATGAGGAAATGCCACCCCAACCTACCCCAGAGATGATCAACCAAGTACTTGCTTATCTTAGCGGGTTGTCTGATCAGGGTCAAGCACCTCCAGTGGTTTCTGCACCAACACCTCCGGTTTCAGAGATACGACATGCGGCTACTATGGCTCCCCGCATGGATGCACCATTGGGAATAGGCACATTTCCACGTCTGACTACTGGGCCTATTATGACAAACGATCAACATGAACTTTTTAGTAAGTTCTTGAAATTGAAACCTCCAGTCTTCAAGGGTGCAGAATCTGAGGATGCTTATGATTTTCTGGTTGATTGTCATGAGCTACTACACAAGATGGGGATAGTAGAGAGGTTTGGTGTCGAGTTCGTGAGCTATCAGTTCCAAGGTAACGCCAAAATGTGGTGGCGTTCACATGATGAGTGTCAACCAACAGAGGCACCACCTATGACTTGGGAATCATTCTCTACCCTATTTATGGAGAAATATATCCCAAGGACTTTGAGAGATAGAAAGAGGGACGAGTTCTTGAGTCTTGAACAGGGAAGGATGACAGTAAACGCGTATGAGGCTAAATTTCGCGCGCTATCCAGATATGCCACGCAACTTTGTTTCAGTCCACAAGAACGGATCCGCCGTTTTGTGAAGGGGTTGAGGTCAGAATTGCGGATTTCAGCCTTATAGATAGCGGCAACAGCAACATCCTTCCAAGAGGTGGTAGACTTTGTGATAGAGGTAGAAAGAGTGAAACCGGATGACTTCACCTCAACGTCTACATCAAAAAGGTTTCGAAGGGGAGGTGAGTATAATGGTTCTTATTCCAGAGGACAGAACTCCGGAGGTCACTCAAATCGACCAATACAGTCTTCACTACAGACTGTAGTTGGGGGTCCACCTCAGAACGGTCAACACTACTCCGAGAGACCCATGCCTGACTCCAGAGAGTGCTATGGATGTGGGGAGATTGGACATATTAGGAGGAATTGTCCAAAACAGAGTTACAGAGCCCCAATGGCTAGAGGAAGAGGTGGTAATGGTAGAGGTCGTTATTCTGGAGGGCGTGGTGGCCGAGGTAATGGTGGTCACCAAAACGGCAGAGGTGATGGGCAAAACGGAGCCACTACTACACAACATGGTAGGGGCAACGGACAGACAAATAATGGGGCTCATTGCTATGCTTTCCCTGGGAGATCTGAAGCGGAGGCGTCTGATGCTGTTATCACAGGTAATCTCTTGGTTTGTGATTGCATGGCATCTGTATTATTTGACCCTGGCTCCACGTTTTCATATGTATCTTCCTCATTTGCTAATGGTCTAAATTTACATTGTGAATTACTTGACATGCCTATTCGTGTTTCTACCCCGGTGGGTGAGTCTGTGATAGTCGAAAAAGTGTATAGGTCTTGTTTGGTAAATTTTGTGGGGAGCAACACTTATGTAGATTTGGTTATTTTAGAAATGGGTGACTTTGATGTGATTCTGGGTATGACTTGGCTTTCCCCAAACTTTGCGATTTTGGATTGTAACGCTAAAACAGTGACGTTAGCAAGCCTGGGGCAGATCAGTTAGTATGGGAGGGTGACTACACTCCCAATCCGGTGCGTATCATCTCCTTTATTCGTGCTCAGAAGATGGTTAGTAAGGGTTGTCTAGCTTTCTTGGCACATCTTAAGGATGACACTACTCAAGTACCATCGATTGAGTCAGTTTCGGTAGTCTGTGAGTTTTTGGATGTGTTCCCTGCAGATCTTCCCGGTATGCCACCAGATAGGGATATAGACTTCTGCATTGATTTGGAACCCGTACTCGCCCCATTTCTATACCCCCGTATAGAATGGCTCCCGCGGAGTTAGAGAATTAAAGGCTCAACTTCAAGAGTTGTTGAGCAAAGGCTTCATTAGACCAAGTGCATCTCCTTGGGGTGCTCCGGTTTTGTTGTGAAGAAGAAAGATGGGAGTTTCCGAATGTGCATAGATTACCGACAGTTGAACAAGGTAACTATTAAGAACAAGTACCCCATTCCTCGCATTGATGACTTGTTCGACCAACTACAAGGTGCTTGTGTCTTCTCGAAGATTGACTTGAGATCCGGTTATCACCAACTGAAAATACGAGCAACGGATGTGCCAAAGACTGCTTTTCGAACTAGGTATGGGCATTATGAATTTGTGGTAATGTCATTTGGTCTTACTAATGCCCCTGCTGCCTTCATGAGCTTGATGAACGGGATTTTCAAGCCCTATTTGGATCTCTTTGTGATTGTGTTTATTGATGATATACTGATATACTCCAAGAGTAAGAAGGAACATGAAGAACATTTGAGAATGGTGTTAGAGTTGTTGAGAAAGAAGAAGCTCTATGCGAAATTCTCCAAGTGTGAGTTTTGGTTAGATTCAGTGTCCTTCTTGGGACACGTGGTTTCTAAGGATGGAGTGATGGTGGATCCATCCAAGATCGAGACAGTGAAGAATTGGGTAAGACCTACAAACGTGTCAGAAATAAGGAGTTTTTGGGTTTTAGCTAGCTACTACCGCCGATTCGTCAAGGGATTCTCTTCTATTGCTTCCCAATTGACGAACTTGACTAAGCAAAACGTCCCATTTGTATGGTCGGATGAGTGTGAGGAGAGCTTCCAGAAGCTTAAGACTTTGTTGACTACCGCACCTATCCTTACCTTGCCGGTAGAGCAAAAACTTCATTGTTTATTGTGATGCATCCTATTCTGGGTTGGGTGCAGTGCTAATGCAAGAGAAAAATGTGATTGCTTATGCTTCAAGGCAATTGAAAGTGCATGAACGCAACTATCCGACCCATGACTTGGAGTTGGCCGCGGTAGTATTTGCACTAAAGCAATGGAGACACTATTTGTATGGGGTTAAGTGTGAAGTCTATACGGACCATCGTAGCCTACAGTATGTCTTCACTCAGAAAGACTTGAACTTGAGACAGAGGGGATGGATGGAACTACTGAAGGACTACGACATCACTATTTTGTATCATCCGGGGAAGGCAAATGTTGTGGCAGATGCCTTGAGTAGAAAGGCCGGAAGCATGGGAAGTCTAGCTCATTTACAAGCTTCTAGACGCCCATTGGCTAGAGAAGTGCAGATTTTGGCTAATGACCTTATGAGGTTAGAAATAAATGAGAAGGGAGGATTGTTAGCTTGTGTAGAGGCAAAATCCTCTTTTCTTGATCAGATTAAGGGGAAACAGTTTGATGATGAGAAACTAAGGCGAATTCGGGATAAAGTGTTGCAAGGAGAGGCTAAGGAAGCAATAATCGATGGGGAAGGTGTTTTGAGGATCAAGGGAAGAGTATGTGTACCCCGCATCGATGATTTGATCACCACTATTCTGACAGAGGCCCATAGTTCCGGATATTCTATACATCCTGGTGCAACCAAGATGTATCGCGACCTAAAGCAACACTTCTGGTGGAGTAGAATGAAGCGAGATATTGTTGAGTTTGTTGCCAAGTGTCCAAATTGTCAACAAGTAAAGTATGAACACCAGAGGCCCGGAGGAACACTTCAAAGGATGCCCATTCCTGAATGGAAGTGGGAGAGAATCGCGATGGACTTCGTGGTTGGTCTTCCAAAGACATTGGGTAAGTATGACTCTATTTGGGTGATCGTTGATAGGCTGACTAAGTCTGCTCACTTCATTCCTGTCAAGGTGACCTACAATGCAGAAGTTAGCCAAGATCTACATCTCAGAAATCGTTCGGTGCATGGAGTTCCACTCTCAATCATATCAGATAGAGGTACGCAGTTTACTTCTAAGTTTTGGAGAACATTGCATGCTGAATTAGGTACTAGATTGGACCTTAGTACTGCATTTCATCCTCAGACCGATGGTCAGTCTGAGCGAACGATTCAAGTTTTGGAGGATATGCTTCGCGCCTGTATGATAGAGTTTGGTGGCCATTGGGATAGTTTCTTACCTTTGGCAGAGTTTTCATACAATAATAGTTATCACTCTAGTATCGACATGGCTCCATTTGAAGCATTGTATGGGAGGAGGTGTAGATCTCCCATTGGTTGGTTTGATGCCTTTGAAGTTAGACCTTGGGGGACTGATCTGTTGAGAGATTCTATGGAGAAGGTGAAAGCTATTCAAGAAAAGCTTTTAGCGGCGCAAAGTAGACAAAAGGAGTATGCAGACCGAAAGGTTAGAGACTTGGAGTTCATGGAAGGTGAACAAGTCTTGTTGAAGGTTTCGCCCATGAAAGGGGTGATGCGGTTTGGTAAAAGAGGTAAGCTAAGTCCAAGGTATATTGGGCCATTCGAAGTGCTTAAGAGAATAGGGGAGGTGGCTTATGAGTTAGCCTTACCCCCAGGGCTGTCCGGAGTGCATCCGGTGTTTCATGTATCCATGTTGAAGAGATACCACGGAGATGGAAACTACATTATCCGTTGGGATTCAGTTTTGTTGGATGAGAACTTGACTTATGAAGAGGAACCGGTTGCTATATTAGATAGAGAAGTTTGCAAGTTGAGGTCAAGAGAGATTGCATCCATCAAAGTTCAATGGAAGAATCGACCGGTTGAAGAGGCGACTTGGGAGAAGGAGGCAGATATGCAAGAAAAATACCCACATCTGTTTACAGATTCAGGTACTCCTTTTCGCCATTGTTTTTCTTCTTTTGATCGTTCGGGGACGAACGATGGGTAAATTGGTATCTATTGTAACGACCTGTTTAGTCGTTTGAGCAGCAGATTGAATTACGGGGAAAACTGGCTGGGACGACGAGGTACCGACGGACCGTCGTAGTCACGACGGCCCGTCGAGGGAGTGTCGTTCCCATGACACTTAGAATTTTGAAATTGGGTACCGAAAATCGACTCTCTGTAAATTGTGACGGACCTGCAGGACGTGCCGTCACATCCACGACGAACCGTCGTGAGTCCCGTTGCAAAACACTTCAACTTTTGAGAATTTGGTGCAAGAAAACGAGTTTCTGACCGTCATGACGGAGGGGTCAGGACGGACCGTCACAGGGGTGACGGGCCATCGCAGACCACCTGAAATCTGGGAGGAGGCGACGGCCACCGTGACGGACCGTCGCAGGCATGACGGCCCGTCACAGGCTGCACAATCCCAGGCAGTTTGGGATTTCTCCACACGTTTTAAGGGTCGTTTTTGACTATTCTTTCCTTAATTATAAAGATTGAGGGGTAACATTAATAAATCTAATTACTTAGGGGTTAAAAGGGGTAACCTTAAGTAAATTAAAGGGGTTTATTGTCCTTTTTCACACTTAATTATATGCTTAATTAGGGTAAAAGAAAGAGGGTTTGAACATAAGAAAACAAAAGAGAAAGAACAGAAAGAGAAGGAGAAATCGATCGAGAGGAAGAAGTAACAAAGTTTGGGAGATTTCTTGTTGATTCCAATTCTTCGGTGGAGGTAGGTTATGGTTTTATATTACGATATTCGTAGTGAACTCTTGATAGTGAATAATATGTGTTGATGATATTGTAAACCTGTCTATATGCTTATTGTATGCTTGTATGATTATGATTATGTGATGTTGATAAAACAAGCATGATGGAAACCATTAAATCCCAAATCTTGAAAGAAACTTTAATCTATGATATTAATGATAATGCCTTGGTATAAAAGAAGGCGTGATGAATTAAAGTGATTGGGATTGATGATGCCTTGGTTTAGAGAAGGCTTGATGAACGGATATAATGAGACTAGTGGATCGGAGTGTCACGTTCCGACACATAGAATTAGTGGATCGGAGTGTCACGTTCCGACACATAGAATTAGTGGATCGGAGTGTCACGTTCCGACACATAGTATTAGTGGGACGGGTGTCACGAACCGACACGTAGATATAGGGGATCGGAGTGTCACGTTCCGACACATATAGGGGATCGGAGTGTCACGTTCCGACACATATAGGGGATCGGAGTGTCACGTTCCGACACATATACGGGATCGGAGTGTCACTTTCCGACACATATAGGGGATCGGAGTGTCACGTTCCGACACATAGTGGTAGGGGATCGGAGTGTCACGTACCGACACAAGAGGAAGAAAGATAATGAATCTTGAAAGATGTTAATCTACTCAACATAATGAACTTAATCCCCAAATGAGTATGGTTTTGAGGCTTGAGCCCTCATGAATGAACTTGATGGTATTTATTGACGATTATGATACTTGTTGTTGCTACATGTTGAGTTTATA
This sequence comes from Solanum peruvianum, assembly GCA_027705065.1. NCBI lineage: Eukaryota > Viridiplantae > Streptophyta > Magnoliopsida > Solanales > Solanaceae > Solanum > Solanum peruvianum. The sequence goes on along the minus strand of JAKWJD010001765.1, from coordinate 27,782,883 downwards.
GTTGATTTATAATATTACTTGATATATATTGTTCCCTATTTTTGAGTTAGCCGATGATATCTACTCAGTACGTGTGGTTGTACTGACCCCCTACTTTTATGTTTCCCTTTGTTATTTGGGTTATGCAGCAAACGTTCCGTCAACTTCGACTCAACAGTAGATCAAGCCAGTCTTCACTTCATCGGAAATTCAGGGTGAGCTAATGCGTCTAGCTTGGACTGGGTCTCCTTCTTCAAGTCTTGATGCCTTGAACTTCCGGCATGGACTAGCTTTTACTTGTTTTTAGCTTTTTAGACATTCTTAGTTTAGTAATTTGAGATAGATGTTCTTGTGGTGATGACTTCCAGATTTTGGGAAATATTAATAATAGTTTTGAGTTGTTCTTATTAATGAGTTTAAGTCTTCCGCATTATTTTCTGTTGAAATATCTTGAAATGTTAAGGTTTAGATGGGTTGGTTCGCTCACATCGGAGGGTAAATGTGGGTGCCAGTCGCGTCCCCGATTTGGGTCGTGACATGGTGCCATTTCTGCCAAATACGTTTAGTAAAATTATGATCAGATTCTTTCCTTTGATTATCTTTTTATTAGATGGTAGATTTGTGAACGTTTATGATGTAATGTAGTATGTATAAATGTATGTTTAAAAAAGTTCAAAATTTTTTGCTAAAATAAACCTAGATGAAGTAAGTATGACATATGTAGGCTTGTCTGCGACCTCTGAGAGGTCAATGACGCCGATCTTTTCTGTGGTCTAGCTTCAACTCGTGAAAAAAATACGAAGAGACTGCCATACAACCTCTTTACTATACTCCTAAGTGTTCTTATCTCTTGCAAAAATAAGGATACTTCCTTTCCATCACAAATTAACAATTCTAAACAAATTACCTTAGATACTAGAGGAAACATACATACATACTGAAATTCTAGATATATACCATTCCTTATGATAACTCAAATTTATATTACATCAATGTGAAAGTAGCATCCTATTCTACTAGTCCATACAGTAATCCTTTGGACCCACCCTAGACTAGGCACATCACATTCGACAAGTCACACTACCTTCATTCAATTAGACATAGGACGAACCTTATTCATCAATATTAGATATAAGTCAACATACTTTATTAAGATCATATAGATAGAATATTTCATTGACATTAGAATGAAACAAAAAAACTCTCTCCAAATGCGTACTTGTGCAATAGATAGATGGTGTCCCATTCCAGCACCTACCCTAAGTGGCACACCCTTCAGTAAACTAAGTTCATTACATTCATTTTTGGGGGCTATTTTTAACCTACATAGACCATGGTATCTTCTAATGGAATCCCTATTTTAACCGCTACCAAATGAGGGATCCCCACTTGCTTAAGGTAGCGCCATTCTTGTAGTCTTTACGTGGAACCCTACAAGCTAGTCCTGCGTGGACACATAGTCAACAGATAAAGAGATTTCTTAAAAGTTCTACACCTCAACTAACGAAGAGTACCCATCTCAAGAGCTTGCTTTTGGATACTACATCTCTACCCAGAACTGTATCCATTTCTTCTCAAATCCTGTTGGGGCTAAGCATTAATCCCCACAGAGCATTAGACTTCTGTTACATTTATTAGCTATAGATTAAAGGATTTCAACTAAGTACTACATCCCAACCTATAATCCATTTATTATAAAGGTCAAAGGAAAATTCAGGTTGTTACTAAATGCTACATATCTAATCATGAGAAGTGTCCACCCAAAAATCCCCCATTCCTTTATCAGAGTTTTATTGAGAAAACCTTTCAATAGACTCACATTCATTACATTTTCATTAGTATAATTCATTTTTTTATTGAGCGTGTGTATGTGTGAGAAAACCTTCCACATAATCACCATATTCAAGACATTGTCTTCTAAACATGATCATATCTTATTGATAATAATACACACAGAATCATAATTCACATTAACAACATACATCAATTAGTCATGCTATCTTCAAGACTCACATCAATAACTTCCTAACACATGTCTACGTATATATACATTGTAGAATAACTTTAGTTAATATTAAATGCCTTCAAGGCCACAACCACAATCAACATATATATTCTTATATATTGGCAAAAGACCGCCACGACAACTGGATCATACAACACAAGAGCAATTCAACAAAAAGTAGATCAATTTAGGTCAACATACTTTTAATCAAATCCATGATAACCCTTTCTAAATTATCTAACTGCTCATCATAATTCAGCATGGATAGCACTAGATAACAATCATACAACTTAGTATAAACACAATTCTATCAATATCTAATTACATTCATCCAAGCAACTGAATAAGTAAATTTAGGATGTTTGGCAAAAAGAGGGTTCTTCAAGGAACTTTGAATTCATTTAAAAACCTTCATTATATATCAATATATCAATATCTTGACTATTAAAACGTTTCCACCATGAAATCATTCATATATGGGAAATTGGGAAATTGATTATTACGTCACTTTTGGAAAAACTTTGAATCGGGTTCCTAGAATGAGAGGTCATTCAAGAATGAAGGATTATCGTACCTTAATAATAGGAAGCCCACGAAATTAGGGTTGAAAACTTTAAGAATTGACCTTCTTCCTTGGAGATTGAGAGATATTCAACGGAGGATTTGAATTGACAGAGAACTTAAGAGAGATGTGACTGCAATTAGAATCTTTATTTGGGGTCGGAATGGGTGTAAAGGGACTCTAATTCAATAGTTAATACCCAAAAAATACCCAACATACCCCTACATTAATGGACCTTTTAAATAAGTCAAACATAATTTTTATTTTTAGAATCATCTTCGGGGAACAAGTCTATGTTTCTGATCTTTTTCTACAAGTGTCTAGAAATTAATTAATTGACAGAAGGATCGGCGATAAGGTCCGTGATGCAGAAAAACTTTTTGGTCATGAATGGAGTGGTTCTACGATACGAGTTTTCTCCCTTTACCCACTGCCCACAAAGTTCCATGTGCAGCTTTTTGGCCAAGGCTTTGTTCCTCCTCAATGACCCTTAGGTTTGTCTTAGGGCGGTTGTGCCTGATGTTTTGACCCAAGACATGCCTCTATAGATGTTAAGGTGATCCCCGATGTCATTAGGCTTTACAAAAAATCATAAAAACATGCAAAAATATCAGAACACATTAACATACAAAAGACTAGTTTTAAAACGTCTTTGGTTGTGCCTTTACGTTAAGACTTCAAAACTCAGTAAACTGACTTTTAAATCTATTCTTCACTATTTTTACAAGTTTTTAACCCATAAAATACAGTTGAACCTCCAACATATCGTAGTTAATTCTGAGGGTCCATACCCCACGATGAAGTGTTAAGGACCTAGAGTGAACTACAAACTGATTTAGAGCTCCGCATATGTGATCTTAGAGACGGATTATGACATTCTGGAAATTTTTATTTCTCATATTGTTTCCTTTTTAATTCATACTTTGTTTCTATAAACAAGGAGTGTAAACAGTGTTTTATGCTTTGGGAGATTAACTTGCAAAGTCAAGGCAATTGTGTTATTTCCAAAGTACATTATTGAAGATTTTTTAATAGGAATTTCAGTTGAGATTCTGGGATTATTCTTATTTTTACTTATGTTCATGTTTCTTTCATGTAATAACATCAGTTGTGTTCTTGATAATATGGGTAACTTAATCCACAAGTAGGGTTGTAGGAACCATGATTGATTAACAACGTATGATTAGTAACTAAGCAATTCTTGAATAGTTTTATTGCATGCATTGCTAATACTTTTGTTTAAAAGTCTTTTTAAAGGAGGCTAGCAATAGAACTATCCTACTGCTACATGGAGACCAAAGAGGTAGATAATAGAAAAAGAACTATTAACATAAATTTAGTGAGATTTTATCTAATAGTCTACTGTCAATTGGTGAGAATGTGAAAAGTAAGTCATAAATTTATGCGATATCTAATATGAGGTAAAGTTACATGTTACTATATAATACACATGTAGCAGGAATAGGGTGTGAGTGAAATTATCTAGATGTAGAACAAAGGATTGAGAGATGCCTTACTTATAACTTTGCATGTAATACCATACTAGAGAATTGCTATTACTAGCGATACTGCATTATGAGCTTGTGGGAAAACTCATGCCTTAGTTCATCAGTCATCTTGATAACAACTAAAATTATGAATCTCGCTCACTAATTAATAAAATAATTTATGAATTGGTTAAAAAAATCTCTCCCCCCCCGCTAATAACTTCATCCCTTAAGTAACTGTACTTAGTGTTCACTTTATTACTTCCTTCATTGATATTACATTCTGAACAATCTCCTTAACCGCTAATAGACCATGTGAGCTATAAATGGAATCCGGTGTCATGAAATCCTACCCCAAGAGAAGGTCATCCACCTGCCAAGGAAGAACTAAAACATGAACATAACATTCTAGGTGAATCCACTAGCTAGTATTCCTATGGGAGAAAATAACTAAGGAACTAGGAGATATGTCTTGAACCCTCTACATGCCCGTGAGCATTGGAGTCTTTATATCATTAGAATATTTGTTAAACTACCTTCCATTGTTGAGTCAACACCTCTTGTTGTCACGTTCACTTGGTGATAAGATAAAGTCCCCTTTTTGAAACGCCTATAAGACTTTTTTAATCATCATATTATAAAATAGACCATAGAAAACTAACCCATTGTATAGTCGTATCATTATATCATTAGGTGTTGCATGAGAATTTCCTTTCATAACAACCCTTCATTTTTTAGATCAACAAATCATTATTATATCATTATAAAAAAAAACAAATGATTCATATTAAACCGTGCATCATCATACCCTTATCCTGATCACACAATTCATATATTAAAGATATTTCTTTATAATCATCATCTTCTTAATCTAATCACTTATAATAATTCAATTGAACATCATCATCAAATATAAACCATCATCATTGAAGTAAAGAACTCAATATCATGAAGGCTTACAACATAGCCTTCATAAGTTTCCTTCGAGATCTTACCATTAATCCAACCATATTCATCCATCGATGAACTGAATAAAAAATTATATAATAGTAATCTATACATAAACTAAGTCAGTTTGTATCATTAATAATCAAATTAACTTCAATTCATAACCTAGGGTTAGGGAAAAAATGTTAAGTCATATTCTATCAATATTAATCAAAGGAAATAAACATCAAATTCGTTTTAAAGTGAAATTCACGAAATTGGTGTCAAAGCCATTATTTGGACTTCATTGGAAACAAATTAAGAAGAGCCTGTTGGGGAAAGAGACCCCAACAGTAAATAGCTTCCATACCTTAATATTTCTTATAGATTGATGGAGAAAAGATAAAGTATTGAATCCCTAGTGATCCTTGAAGCTTGGACCTCAATTGGGTCTTTGAATAGAGAGAGCAAGTAGGGGAAGTTGGAGAGAATTGGGTTTGATAATAAATGGGTGCTGAGTTATTTTAATGAGCTTTAGTACTTATTTATTTTCCCAAATAACTTAACTAACCACCCCTTAAACCTTACTTAATTAATCAGCCAACTAATAATTAATCTAATTTAACTAAATACTTTCAGTGAACTCGATCTCCAAACCAAGAAGCCACGTTGACGCCCCGTAGTCCCAACAACAAAATTTCCTTTAAGGGAATTGTTTGCGACAAAGAAGGCAATTTTTTGCTTTTTTGGAAAATTGAAAAAGTGTAAATCAATGGTTCCATCGACGTAGTGTCGATCAGACGAAGGATCGTTTGTTGGCTCGTGGTTGTACACTGTCAAAATGTTAGTCTTGGGGTCAAATGGAAGGGTCCTCTCAAAGGACAATTAGGTTGTAATTGGGGAGTTTTATCAGGATGTTTCAACCCTAAAAAATTTTCAATACATGTTTAATACGTTTCTATTAAATTTTATTAAATTCAGACTCTTAAAAAACCATGAAACATGCCAAGGCACACTAGCTAATATTTCAAAATTCTCCCAAAGTCATGGTTGTTTCTTGACGTTTTGATTCTAACACTCCCTAATTAGTCTCAATAGATGATTTTAGTTTTGGGAACAATGTATGAAGTATATTTAACCTAGTTAGGATCTAGGCTAAGTCATGAACTTTGAGAGTGTTATATAATCCCCCGTCATTGGAACATTCATCCCGGAGGGACACTAAAATATTTTCATAGGGAGAGTAAAGACTAAATACTAGAATACAAACCAACAATATATAATCGTCATGCGTAACTTATCATACAAGTAATTAAAAACTCCATTCAACACATCAACATGATATTTACACATAGCAACTCATATCACAACTTACCACATATAAGAGTTCAACCTTACAACATGAGTATAGCACTCCGAAAATGCCATAACATAAATAGAGGCTAATCTATTATATATTGTTCAAAATGATGTTTTGTAACGACCTGTTTAGTCGTTTTAAGCAGCAAATTTTATTTCTGGAAAATTGGCTGAGGCAACGGACCCCACGACGGACCGTCACAGGCACGACGGACCGTCCCAGGGTCTCGTTTCAGTATACTTAGGAATTCTGAAATTGGGTACTGAAAATCGACTCTCTGAACTTCGTAACGGACTTGCAGGACGGACCGTCACAGGTGTGACGGACCGTCACAGACTCCTTGGTGGAAAATGGAGTTTCTGCCCCTTGCGACGATCTGCGTGACGGACCGTCGTAGGTACGACGGGCTGTCACAGGTTGCGCAAATCCCAGGCACAATCGGATTTCTTTACACGTTTTAAGGGACGTTTTGGACTATTCTTTCCTTAATTATAGATTTCGTGGGTTTATATTAATAACTCAAATTCTGGAGAGATAAAAGAGGTAACTTTGGGTTACTTAGTGGGGTATTATTGCCGTCTTTTACACTAAATTATATGTTAATTAGGGTAAAAGAAAGAGGGTTTGAATAAAAGAAAACAGAAAGAAAAGAGAGAGGGAGATTGATCGATAGAAACGAGAAGAAGAACAAAGCTTGGGAAATTGCTTGTGATCACTAATCTTCGGTGGAGGTAGGTTATGGTTTTCATGCTATTCGTAGTAGACTCTTAATAGCGAATGATATGTATTGGTAGTATTGTAAACCTGTCTATATGCTTAATTGTATGCTTGCATGAATATGATTATGTGATTTTGATAAAACAAGCATGATGAAAACTATTGAATCCCAAATCTTGAAAGAAACTTTAATCTACTCATTAATGATGATGCCTTGGTATAAAAGAAGGCTTGATGAATTAAAGTAATGGGATTGATGATGCCTTGGTATAGAGAAGGCTTGATGAACGGATAGAATGAGATTAGTGGATCGGAGTGTCACTAACCGACACGTAGAATTAGGGGATCGGAGTGTCACGTACAGACAAATATAGGGGATCGGAGTGTCACGTTCCAACACATGTAGGGGATCGGAGTGTCACGTACCGACACAAATAGGGGATCAGGTGTCACGAACCGACACGTAGAATTAGGTGATCGGAGTGTCACGTACCGACACATAGTGGTAGGGGATCGGAGTGTCACGTACCGACACAAGAGGAAGAAAGATAATGAATCTTGAAAGATGATAAATATACTCAATCTAATAAACTTAATTGCCAAATGAGTATGGTATTGAGGCTTGAGCCCTCATGGATGAACTTGATGGTACTTATTGATGATTATAGTACTTGTTGTTGCTACATGTTGAGTTTATAGTTGATTTATAATATTACTTGATATATATTGTCTTCTATTTTTAGTTGGCCGATGATATCTACTCAGTACTTGTGGTTGTACTGACCCCCTACTTTTATGTTTTCTTCTTTGTTATTTGTGGAATGCAGCAAACGTTCCGTCAACTTCAACTCAGCAGTAATTCTAGCCAGTCTTCACTACCTTCGGAAATTCAGGGTGAGCTAATGCGTCTAGCTTGGACTGGATCTTCTTCTTCAAGTCTTGATGCCTTGAACTTCCGGCATGGACTAGCTTTTATTTGTTTTAGCTTCTTAGACGTTTTTAGTTTAGTAATTTGAGGATAGATGTTCTTGTGATGATGACTTCCAAATTTTGGGGATAATAATCATAGTTTTGAATTATTTTATTAATGAGTTTAAGTCTTCCGCATTATTTTCTGTTGATATATCTGGAAATGTTAAGGTTTAGATGGGTTGGTTCGCTCACATAGGAGGGTAAATGTGGGTGCAAGTCGCGGCCCCGTTTTGGGTCGTGACATGTTTCAAGAACTATATTAATCTAATAAGTTCATTTGGATAGGGTTAGATCCAAAATGACAAAAAAAGACCTTGATATCCAAAAACTAGCTTATTTGAACTAGTTGACGTCCGTATGTTTTGTGATAGTTTAGAAGTGTTAAATAAAGTCCAAAACTTGTAAAGGCTTTGAATAGGTAGTATGTACAAAAAAAGTTCAAAAATTCTTTTAAGGACACCCCAAGGACTACCTGAATGGTCCTTGAGGAGGACCCCAACATGGGTAGGAAAACTGCCAAAGCAACCCACAAGAAAGATTAGAGAAGGTTGTGCGCGATACACAGACTTCATAAGGCACTCTACCTCAAGAATTGATAGGCATCTTTTCTAAGAAATTCTAAAATGAATCTCACTTCCTCAACCCTAAAATTTAGAAAAATAATGGAAATTGGCCGCGCGAAGCGCAACCACTTCCCATATTCATTAAAGTCGTATTTTTGGTTATTTAACTTCATATAAAGACCCATTTAAGTGAAGGGTATTTTGGGTATTTTATAGGACAACTACATATGGATTATAGGTATGTTTTAGAAAACTTTTGCATGATACAAATCAGATAAAACGAATAGTCTCTACACACTCTCAAGAACACTACCTTTTCTAAATTCCATTGAAGAACAAGAAAAGCTTATGGAAGAAGTTGAAGACTTCAAGATTTTCATTAAATTTTTGTGGAATATTCGTCAATAAGGTTTGGGTTTTAACTCTTGGGATTACATTCCCCAATATGTACTTTCATATATTGTTTTCAAGAATTTATTCTTCTAGGGTTTTTACTCTACAAAACGGATTTTCTTCTTGACTCTAGATTTATGACCATCGATGAAAAAAATGGTTTTCTACGGTTGATAAAAAAAAATGGTTTTCTACTACTTGATTTCATGTCAACATTGGGATTCGAATTAAGACTTGAATTAACTCTTTAATGATTGTTTCCCTTATCCTACCTTATGAATTGATCTTGTGTATGAATTGATGATTTGGTATTGATTATGCTATTGAGTATTCACTATGTTGTTATGATTGTTGTAAGATGAGCATAAGTTCTTGAATAATGTACTTGGAAGCAAGAGGTTAGTCTTCTAAGGTTGTGATTTCTCTATGATATTTACGTTAACCTATAAATCATGTTACAATGATACTGAAGCATGTATGATGATTCTATGCATATTTTTTGGAATATAAACATGTTAATTTGTGAGATCATGATAAGGATACGATAAGGAAATTTTATGATATTCTCTTATATGCTTTACACAAGATAATTATGATATGTTAATCTCATAAATGAAGTGTTACAATAAAAGGAAATTCTCATCAAATCATAAAGAGCTTATGATCATGTTTATAAAAGGAGTTAATATATTATTACTTATGATAAATTTATGAATAAATTATGACCTAAAGGGTATTTACAAAAGGACTTAATCTTAGAACCGATCAACTAGATATGAGAGGTTCCCCTTCCCTAGTTTTAAGGTAGGTTCACAATGACTCTCGTGAGATAGAGTCTTCAATGTAATGTGGAATTATGGGTCTCTAACACGTATCCTAGTTCTCGAAATTTGTTGCCACCATAGGATATTAGCTAGTGAATCCACCTAAAAATCTATTTCATTTTTTGTTCTAATTTGGGCGGTATACAACCTTCTTTCTATATGGTTTTTTATGACACCAAAAATTCCATTTTTAACTCACATGGTCTAATGTTGGTAAAGGCGATTGTTACCTCAAGTTAATTGATGTTTACTAGGGTTACTTGAAGATTCTCCTTAGTATAGGTAGGGGTATGGCACTCTACCTAGACATTGCACAAGTTCACTCTAAGTGAAGTCCAAGGACATTTTTCTTATATAAAATGTTAACATGAAAGGTATGATGATTATGATACATGTTGATACACTTATATGAAGGTGGTTACGTTAATGGACATGTTATAGATCTATATTATTTGATGAGGTGATGACTACTGATGTCACAAGTTTCGTGAAGCAAAGTTGTACTTATGGTTCCGTATCTTATCTACTTGGTTGTGTGGGGTTATGGGGCTTCACATGACCACTAAAATTGTAGGTTAGGGATGGGATCATAGGTAAATGTTTGGTATGTTGTATTTATATGATCTATAGAATATGAAAAGTGAACATGACTCTATGATAGTATGTCTTTGATTATGATCATGTTTTATGCTGATCAAATCCTTAACTTGTATATGTTCTATGGTATGTACATTGAAGACGTTCATATGATTTAGCATTTTTTCCAAACAAATGATAAATAATCCTTTTCATGCATGTCCGTGATTGATATATGTACATACCCATACTTACTAAATGTGGCATACAGACCCCATTACTTTATATAACTACAAATGCAGGTTCCGGCCATTGAAGATTAATAAGTCCGATTGAAGAAGCTTGGAACTCTTTCTCCAAGAGTTGGTAGCTCCTCATGTTCGGGGATGTTATATTTTCATCTTTTTTAATGTGTTTAGTAAACACAACTTTTGCTAGAATTTTGAAAAAAAATATGAGGATAGCGGGACTTCATGTCGGCCTCGGCCTCCCATTTTGCTCCCTCAACTATATGGTTTATGCATAGGAATTTTATGGACGCCACCTTTTTGTTGCTCAACTACTTGACTTGGAGGTCTAGAATTTGCACTAGAACCTCTTCATAAGAAAGGTTCTCATTCACATCTAGCCTTTCAATAGGGAGAATAGATACCTTGTCGCCAATACACTTCTTATGTAATGTGAGAAATGAAATACCGGATAAATCGAAGCTAGTTTACTAGGTAGTTTAAACTCATATGCATCTTTTCAAACCTGTTACAATATCTCATAATGACCCACATAACGAGGACTAATATTCTCCTTTATACCACATCTCATCAGCCCTTTCATAGGTTAAATTTTAAGTAGTCCATAACACCTACCTCAAATTGATATATCTTTTTCTATAATCGGCATAAGAGTTTTGTCGTCAATAGGTTGTTTTCAACCTATCCTTTATCATCAGAACTTTCTCCAAAGCTTCATTGAATATGTCGGGAACAAGGAGTGGAGACTCACTAACCTGATACCACTCAACCGGTAACCTACATCTCCTACGATAAAGTGCTTCAAAAGGGACACAGAAATAATCAAATGCTAGCTATTATTATAACATAACTCAATCAAGGGTAGGTTTTCTCCCAATTTTCTTTGTGAATATTCGGAACTATTTGACTAGAACTCCAGCACATGTTGAGGAGTGTTATTATGAGAAATATACTTATGAAGTGGGTTATCAAATTTTGTCTTTCTGACCAAATGCCCAAGATTGAGTATTGATAATTGGCGCCACAGTCAAGAAAAGTAAGGTCGAACAATTGAAATTATAATCGAGAGGGTTAATATTTAAGATGGGAGCTACAATTGCAATAAAAAATTACAACCACACCAATTATGACAGTAGAAATGATAAGGTTGGAACTTATGTTCCTCCTCAAAATAGATATTCTCATCCTAGGGAAGATAGAGGTAACATGTCACATATGGAGGATAAGATGTTAAAGAAGATGAGAACGTTTGATGCGACTAATGAGAATATTAAGAAGATATAGAATTACTTGTTTGTTCTTGATCAAAATTTTGATGCCCATGAATCATACATAAATCATTTTGAGCATAACATGAAAAAATCGTCCTCCATAGTGAAACAATGTGGACACGGCCTCTTTGAAGTAACATTATAAAGATCTCTAAATGTGATGTGCTTTGTATGATAGTCAGTACTCGCGGGGGTAATCAAACTTTGCATCTACGATGCCTTCTTAGGTAGAAGTTGATACTAGTAGAGATTATGATACGGTTGATAATAGGAGAGAGATCGAGAATGCGACTGAGAAATAGGATATGGTAACCAAAAAAATTGTTATGTACCTTGACCTCCACCTCATTTTCCACATAGATTACAAAACAAGACCGAAGAAGGAAAATATCGCAGGTTAATTACTATGTTGAAGCAACTTTGCATCAGTGTGCCGTTGATAAAATGTAACGACCTGTTTAGTCGTTTTGAGCAGCAGAACAAATTCTGGAAAAACTGGCTGAAACCACGGACCCAACGACGGACCGTCACAGGCTCGACGGACCGTCGTGGGTGTTCCGTTCCATGACACTTAGAGTTTGAAAATCGGGTACTGAAAATCGACTCTCTGTAAATTGTGACGGACCTGCAGGACGCTCCGTCACATCCACGACGAACCGTCGTGAGTTTCCGTTGCAAAACACTTCAACGTTTGAGAATTTGGTTCGAGAAACGAGTTTCTGACCGCCATGACGGACGTGCAGGACGGACCGTCACAGGCGTGACGGACCGTCACTGCGTCCGTGGTGACGAGGGGTTTTTGGGCAGGCGCGACGACGACCGTGACCGTGACGGACCGTCGCAGTAACGACGGCCCGTCACAGGTCACGCGTCCCAGACAAAATAGGATTTCTCCCCACGTTTTAAGGGTCGTTTTTGACTATTCTTTCCGTAATTAAAAAGATTTAGGGGTAACATGAATAAGTCTAATTACTTAAAGGTTAAAAGGGTAACCTTAAGTTAATTAGGGGTTTTATTTGTCCTTTTTAGTCTTAATTATATGATTAATTAGGGTAAAAGAAAGAGGGTTTGAACATAAGAAAACAAAAGAGAGAAAAGGGAGAAACGAATTGAGAGAGAGCATATCGATCGAGGAGAGGAGAAAGCAAGCTTGGGAAATTTCTTGTTGATTCCAATTCTTCGGTGGAGGTAGGTTATGGTTTTATGTTACGATAATCGTAGTGAACTCTTGATAGTGTATGATATGTATTGATGATGTTGTAAACCTGTCTATATGCTTAATTGTATGCTTGCATGATTATGATTATGAAATTGTTATGAATTAACAAAGCATGATGAAGCTATTGAATCCCAAATCTTGAAAGAACCCTAATTCACTTGTATATTTTTATAAGATTGATGATGCCTTAGTATGAAAGAAGGCTTGACAATTATATAATGATATGAGGATGCCTTAGTATAAAAGAAGGCTTGATGAATTAGGGGATCGGGTGCCACGTTCCGGTACCAGGATAGAATGAATGAGGATCGGAGTGTCACGTTCCGACACCAGGATAGAAATGAGGATCGGGTGCCACGTTCCGGTACCAGGATAGAATGAATATGAGGATCGGAGTGTCACGTTCCGACACCAGGATAGAATATGAGGATCGGGTGCCACGTTCCGGTACCAGGATAGAATGAATATGAGGATCGGAGTGTCACGTTCCGACACCAGGATAGAATTAGAGGATCGGAGTGTCACGTACCGACACAAGAGGAAGAAAGATAATGAATCTCGAAAGATGATAATATTCAACATAATGAACTTAATTCCCAAATGAGTATGGTAATGAGGCTTGAGCCCTCATGTGTGAACTTGACGGTGTTATTGCGATTAGTATTGTTGTTGTTACATGTTGAGTTTATAGTTGATTTATATATTATTTGATATATATTGTTCCCTATTTTGAGTTAACCGATGATATCTACTCAGTACGTGTGGTTGTACTGACCCCCTACTTTATTGTTTTCCCTTTGTTATTTGTGTTATGCAGCAAACGTTCCGTCAACTTCGACTCAGCAGTAGATCAAGCAGCCGTCTTACTCCATCGGAAATTCAGGGTGAGCTAATGCGTCTAGCTTGGACTGGGTCTCCTTCTTCAAGTCTTGATGCCTTGAACTTCCGGCATGGACTAGCTTTTACTTTTTTTTAGCTTTTTAGACATTCTTAGATTAGTAGTTTGAAATAGATGTTCTTGTGGTGATGACTTCCAGATTTGGGAATATTAATAATAGTTTTGAGTTTGTTTTTTCTTTATTAATGAGTTTAAGTCTTCCGCATTATTTTCTGTCTTATAGTTGAAATGTTAAGGTTTAGATGGGTTGGTTCGCTCACATCGGAGGGTAAATGTGGGTGCCAGTCGCGTCCCCGATTTGGGTCGTGACAGACTTGGTATCAGAGCATTAGGTTCATTGGTCTCATCACACAAGAACAGGTCTAGTAGAGTCTTAAAGAACGGTAGGGGGACGCCTTTACTTTTCTTTGAGAGGCTATAAGACTTTAGGAAAATTCCATTCTTTCATTCTTTCTTTCGTGCTATTACTTGAGTCCAATTGGTATCTAGGTGATACAAATTGGTATCTGACCATCTTCATTCTATCTCGCAGATGGTTAGAACTAGAGCAACGACCGCACCAGCAGCAACAACGGAAAGACATGAAACTACTGAGCCAGCCACTGGGGCTGTGGCTCGAGGAAGAACAACGGCAAGAGGCCGTGGGAGAGGTCGTGGGAGGACGTCCTCTAGAGGGAGAGGACGAGCCCCTAGCCCATCCGATGCTAGGGCGGTGACTCCTCCACCGACCGAAGAGGTGATAAGAGAGGGGAGGAAGGGGAACTGAACAAGGGCAGAATGAGGAAATGCCACCCCAACCTACCCCAGAGATGATCAACCAAGTACTTGCTTATCTTAGCGGGTTGTCTGATCAGGGTCAAGCACCTCCAGTGGTTTCTGCACCAACACCTCCGGTTTCAGAGATACGACTGCGGCTACTATGGCTCCCCGCATGGATGCACCATTGGAATAGGCACATTTCCACGTCTGACTACTGGGCCTATTATGACAAACGATCAACATGAACTTTTAGTAAGTTCTTGAAATTGAAACCTCCAGTCTTCAAGGGTGCAGAATCTGAGGATGCTTATGATTTTCTGGTTGATTGTCATGAGCTACTACACAAAATGGGGATAGTAGAGAGGTTTGGTGTCGAGTTCGTGAGCTATCAGTTCCAAGGGAACGCCAAAATGTGGTGGCGTTCACATGTTGAGTGTCAACCAACAGAGGCACCACCTATGACTTGGGAATCATTCTCTACCCTATTTATGGAGAAGTATATCCCAAGGACTTTGAGAGATAGAAAGAGGGATGAGTTCTTGAGTCTTGAACGGGAAGGATGACAGTAAACGCGTATGAGGCTAATTTCGCGCGCTATCCAGATATGCCACGCAACTTTGTTTCAGTCCACAAGAACGGATCCGCCGTTTTGTGAAGGGGTTGAGGTCAGAGTTGCGGATTTCAGCCTTACAGATAGCGGCAACAGCAACATCCTTCCAAGAGGTGGTAGACTTTGTGATAGAGGTGGAAGGAGTGAAACCGGATGACTTCACCCCACGTCTACATCAAAGAGGTTTCGAAGGGGAGGTGAGTATAATGGTTCTTATTCTAGAGGACAGAACTCCGGAGGTCACTCAAACCGACCGATACAGTCTTCACTACAGACTGTAGTTGGGGGTCCACCTCAGAACGGTCAACATTTCTCTGAGAGGCCGACGCGTGAACCCAGAGAATGTTATGGGTGTGGAGAGATTGGGCACATTAAGAGGTACTGTCCAAACCAGAGTTACAGACCCCCAATGGCTAGAGGAAGAGGAGGTATGGTGGAGGGTCGATATTCTGGAGGGCGTGGGTGGCCGAGGTAGGTGGTCACCAAAACGGCAGAGGTGAAGGGCAAAACGGAGCCACTACTACACAACATGGTAGGGGCAACGGACAGACAATAATGGGGGGGCCATTGCTACGCTTTCCCTGGGAGATCTGAAGCGGAGGCGTCTGATGCTGTTATCACAGGTAATCTCTTGGTTTGTGATTGCATGGCATCTGTATTATTTGACCCTGGCTCCACGTTTTCATATGTATCTTCCTCATTTGCTAACGGTCTAAATTTACATTGTGAATTACTTGACATGCCTATTCGTGTTTCTACTCCGTGGGTGAGTCTGTGATAGTCGAAAAAGTGTATAGGTCTTGTTTGGTGAATTTTGGGGGGAGCAACACTTATGTGGATTTGGTTATTTTAGAAATGGGTGACTTTGATGTAATTCTGGGTATGACTTGGCTTTCTCCAAACTTTGCGATTTTGGATTGTAATGCTAAAACAGTGACGTTAGCCAAGCCTGGGGCAGATCAGTTAGTATGGGAGGGTGACTACACTCCCAATCCGGTGCGTATATCTCCTTTATTTTCGTGCTCAGAAGATGGTTAATAAGGGTTGTCTAGCTTTCTTGGCACATCTTAAGGATGACACTACTCAAGTACCATCGATTGAGTCAGTTTCGGTAGTCTGTGAGTTTTTGGATGTGTTCCCTGCAGATCTTCCCGGTATGCCACCAGATAGGGATATAGACTTCTGCATTGATTTGGAACCCGGTACTCGCCCCATTTCTATACCCCCGTATAGAATGGCTCCCGCGGAGTTAAGAGAATTAAAGGCTCAACTTCAAGAGTTGTTGAGCAAAGGCTTCATTAGACCAAGTGCATCTCCTTGGGGTGCTCCGGTTTTGTTTGTGAAGAAGAAAGATGGGAGTTTCCGAATGTGCATAGATTACCGACAGTTGAACAAGGTAACTATTAAGAACAAGTACCCCCATTCCTCGCATTGATGACTTGTTCGATCAGTTACAAGGTGCTTGTGTCTTCTCGAAGATCGACTTGAGATCCGGTTATCACCAACTGAAAATACGAGCAACGGATGTGCCAAAGACTGCTTTTCGAACTAGGTATGGGCATTATGAGTTTGTGGTAATGTCTTTTGGTCTTACTAATGCCCCTGCTGCCTTCATGAGCTTGATGAACGGGATTTTCAAGCCATACTTGGATCTCTTTGTGATTGTGTTTATTGATGATATACTGATATACTCCAAAAGTAAGAAAGAACATGAGGAGCATTTGAAATTGGTGTTAGAGTTGTTGAGAAGGAAAAAGCTTTATGCGAAATTCTCCAAGTGTGAGTTTTGGCTAGATTCAGTGTCCTTCTTGGGGCACGTGGTTTCTAAGGATGGAGTGATGGTAGATCCATCTAAGATTGAGACGGTAAAGAATTGGGTAAGACCTACAAACGTGTCAGAAATAAGGAGTTTTGTGGGTTAGCTAGCTACTACCGCCGATTCGTCAAGGGATTTTCTTCCATTGCTTCCCAATTGACGAACTTGACTAAGCAAAACGTCCCATTTGTATGGTCGGATGAGTGTGAGGAGCTTTTCAGAAGCTTAAGACTTTGTTGACTACCGCACCAATTCTTACCTTGCCGGTAGGGGCAAAAACTTCATTGTCTTATTGTGATGCATCCTATTCTGGGTTGGGTGCAGTGCTAATGCAAGAGAAAAATGTGATTGCTTATGCTTCAAGACAATTAAAAGTGCATGAACGTAACTATCCGACCCATGATTTGGAGTTGGCCGCGGTAGTATTTGCACTAAAGCAATGGAGACACTATTTGTATGGGGTTAAGTGTGAAGTCTATACGGACCATCGTAGCCTACAGTATGTCTTCACTCAGAAAGACTTGAACTTGAGACAGAGAGATGGATGGAACTACTAAGGACTACGACATCACTATCTTGTATCATCCGGGGAAGGCGAATGTTTGTGGCAGATGCTTTGAGTAGGAAGGCCGGAAGCATGGGAAGTCTAGCTCATTTGCAAGCTTCTAGACGCCCATTGGCTAGAGAAGTGCAGATTTTGGCTAATGACCTTATGAGGTTAGAAATAAATGAGAAGGGAGGATTGTTAGCTTGTTAGAGGCAAAATCCTCTTTTCTTGATCAAATTAAGGGGAAACAGTTTGACGATGAGAAACTAAGGCGAATTCGAGATAAAGTGTTGCAAGGAGAGGCTAAGGAAGCAATAATCGATGGGGAAGGTGTTTTGAGGATCAAGGGAAGAGTATGTGTACCCCGCATCGATGATTTGATCACCACTATTCTTACAGAAGCTCATAGTTCCGGATATTCTATACATCCTGGTGCAACCAAGATGTATCGCGACCTAAAGCAACACTTCTGGTGGAGTAGAATGAAGCGAGATATTGTTGAGTTTGTTGCCAAGTGTCCAAATTGTCAACAAGTAAAGTATGAACACCAAAGGCCCGGAGGAACACTTCAGAGAATGCCCATTCCTGAATGGAAGTGGGAGAGAATCGCGATGGACTTCGTGGTTGGTCTTCCAAAGACATTGGGTAAGTATGACTCTATTTGGGTGATTGTGATAGGTTAACTAAGTCTGCACATTTCATTCCTGTCAAGGTGACCTACAATGCAGAAAAGTTAGCCAAAATCTACATCTCAGAAATCGTTCGGTTGCATGGAGTTCCACTCTCAATCATATCAGATAGAGGTACGCAGTTACTTCTAAGTTTTGGAGAACACTACATGCTGAATTAGGTACTAGGTTGGACCTTAGTACTGCATTTCATCCTCAGACCGATGGTAAGTCTGAGCGAACGATTCAAGTTTTGGAGGATATGCTTCGCGCATGTGTGATAGAGTTTGGTGGCCATTGGGATAGTTTCTTACCTTTGGCAGAGTTTTCATACAATAATAGTTATCACTCTAGTATCGACATGGCCCCATTTGAAGCATTAT
Source organism: Solanum peruvianum (assembly GCA_027705065.1). Taxonomy (NCBI): domain Eukaryota; kingdom Viridiplantae; phylum Streptophyta; class Magnoliopsida; order Solanales; family Solanaceae; genus Solanum; species Solanum peruvianum. The sequence goes on along the minus strand of JAKWJD010001765.1, from coordinate 27,764,099 downwards.
ATGGGAGGAGGTGTAGATCTCCCATTGGTGTTTTGATGCCTTCGAGGTTAGACCTTGGGGGACTGATCTGTTGAGAGATTCTACGGAGAAGGTGAAAGCTATTCAAGAGAAGCTTTTGGCGGCTCAAAGTAGACAAAAGGAGTATGCAGACCGAAAGGTTAGAGACTTGGAGTTCATGGAAGGTGAACAAGTCTTGTTGAAGGTTTCACCCATGAAAGGGGTGATGCGGTTTGGAAAAAGAGGTAAGTTAAGTCCAAGGTATATTGGACCATTTGAAGTGCTTAAGAGAATAGGGGAGGTGGCTTATGAATTAGCCTTACCCCCAGGGCTGTCCGGAGTGCATCCGGTGTTTCATGTATCCATGTTGAAGAGATACCACGGAGATGGAAACTACATCATCCGTTGGGATTCATATTTGTTGGATGAGAACTTGACTTATGAAGAGGAACCGGTTGCTATATTAGATAGAGAAGTTCGCAAGTTGAGATCAAGAGAGATTGCATCCATCAAGGTTCAATGGAAGAATCGACCGGTTGAAGAGGCTACGTGGGAGAAGGAGGCAGATATGCAAGAAAAATACCCACATCTGTTTACAGATTCAGGTACTCCTTTTCGCCATGGTCTTTCTTCTTTTGATCGTTCGGGGACGAACGATGGGTAAATTGGTATCTATTGTAACGACCTGTTTAGTCGTTTTGAGCAGCAGAACAAATTCTGGAAAAACTGGCTGAAACCACGGACCCAACGACGGACCGTCACAGGCTCGACGGACCGTCGTGGGTGTTCCGTTCCATGACACTTAGAGTTTGAAAATCGGGTACTGAAAATCGACTCTCTGTAAATTGTGACGGACCTGCAGGACGCTCCGTCACATCCACGACGAACCGTCGTGAGTTTCCGTTGCAAAACACTTCAACGTTTGAGAATTTGGTTCGAGAAACGAGTTCTGACCGCCATGACGGACGTGCAGGACGGACCGTCACAGGCTTGACGGACCGTCACTGCGTCCGTGGTGACGAGGGGTTTTTGGGCAGGCGCGACGACGACCGTGACGGACCGTCGCAGGTACGACGGCCCGTCACAGGTCACGCAGTCCCAGATCCCAGACAAAATAGGATTTCTCCACACGTTTTAAGGTCGTTTTTGACTATTCTTTCCGTAATTAAAAGATTTAGGGGTAACATGAATAAGTCTAATTACTTAAAGGTTAAAGGGGTAACCTTAAGTTAATTAGGGGTTTTATTTGTCCTCTTTTAGTCTTAATTATATGATTAATTAGGGTAAAAGAAAGAGGGTTTGAACATAAGAAAACAAAAGAGAGAAAAGGAGAAACGAATTGAGAGAGAGCAGATAGATCGAGAGAGAGGAGAATAGCAAGCTTGGGAAATTTCTTGTTGATTCCAATTCTCGGTGGAGGTAGGTTATGGTTTTATGTTACGATAATCGTAGTGAACTCTTGATAGTGTATGATATGTATTGATGATGTTGTAAACCTGTCTATATGCTTAATTGTATGCTTGCATGATTATGATTATGAAATTGTATGAATTAACAAAGCATGATGAAGCTATTGAATCCCAAATCTTGAAAGAACCCTAATTCACTTGATATATTATATAATAAGATTGATGATGCCTTAGTATGAAGAAGGCTTGACAAATTATATAATGATAATGAGGATGCCTTAGTATAAAAGAAGGCTTGATGAATTAGGGGATCGGGTGCCACGTTCCGGTACCAGGATAGAATGAATATGAGGATCGGAGTGTCACGTTCCGACACCAGGATAGAATATGAGGATCGGGTGCCACGTTCCGGTACCAGGATAGAATGAATATGAGGATCGGAGTGTCACGTTCCGACACCAGGATAGAATATGAGGATCGGGTGCCACGTTCCGGTACCAGGATAAAATGAATATGAGGATCGGAGTGTCACGTTCCGACACCAGGATAGAATTAGAGGATCGGAGTGTCACGTACCGACACAAGAGGAAGAAAGATAATGAATCTCGAAAGATGATAATATATTCAACATAATGAACTTAATTCCCAAATGAGTATGGTAATGAGGCTTGAGCCCTCATGAATGAACTTGATGGTGTTATTGACGATTATGATACTTGTTGTTGTTACATGTTGAGTTTATAGTTGATTTATAATATTATTTGATATATATTGTTCCCTATTTTGAGTTAACCGATGATATCTACTCAGTACGTGTGGTTGTACTGACCCCCTACTTTATTGTTTTCCTTTTGTATTTGTGTTATGCAGCAAACGTTCCGTCAACTTCGACTCAGCAGTAGATCAAGCAAGCCGTCTTCACTCCATCGGAAATTCAGGGTGAGCTAATGCGTCTAGCTTGGACTGGGTCTCCTTCTTCAAGTCTTGATGCCTTGAACTTCCGGCATGGACTAGCTTTTACTTGTTTTTAGCTTTTTAGACATTCTTAGACTAGTAGTTTGAAATAGATGTTCTTGTGGTGATGACTTCCAGATTTTGGGAATATTAATAATAGTTTTGAGTTGTTTTTCTTTATTAATGAGTTTAAGTCTTCCGCATTATTTTCTGTAGTAATAGTTTTGAAATGTTAAGGTTTAGATGGGTTGGTTCGCTCACATCGGAGGGTAAATGTGGGTGCCAGTCGCGTCCCCGATTTGGGTCGTGACATAAAAACATTGAAGAAAGTACATGGGAATGCAAAGTTTACAAAGGACATAGTGAGAAACAAGATATATTTTACCATCCCTGGTACAATTGTCGTTGAATTTAAGGTTCCCATTATTTTTATAGACCATTTGTTGAAATAAGAAGTTGAAACATTGTAGTCCTACTGCTTTCACCATCCCTTGTACAAATGGCTTATTGCACTTTTTCAAGGCATTGTTTGATCTTAGTGCTAGAATTACCCTCATAATAATGTCCAGTAACAATAATTTTGAATTGGGTGATCAAAAACCAACTATGATGTGGTTGCTCAAGGCTCATAGAACTTTAAAGAGCCCTATCGGATTTCTCCATGACGTGCTAGTAAAAGTCGAGTTATTCATGTTTCCCGCCAATTATTTTATTTTTAATTGTGGTTGAATTTAAGGTTCCCATTATTTTTGGAGACCATTCGTTTCCATGGGGCATGCTTTGGTATATATGGATAAAGGACAAAAGAATTGCCGAATTAATAGTGAAGAGGCAACTATCGAAAGTTGTAGGTCCACAAAGCAGAGTGGTGAGATACCATAGGTATCTGCTATAAATAAAGAATTGTGTGTGAACATTAGAGTTCTTATAAGAGATAGAGATAAAATAAACAATCAAGGACACTATTTCTATTGAAATAAGGCCGCACATAAGTCTAATTTGAGGACTTATCAACACTCCCAACATAAACATTTGCTTATCCTCAAGTAAAACTCATGTTCAGCCATCCAAGTAGGATACCTCAAATACCACAATACAAGACTCAATCATGAATATGCACAATATGACCTGAATTTCTCTTGCATAGCTCAATTGTATACTCAAAGATTCAAGTTAAGACACACCATTACCAAAGATTCTCGAGCTCACAATACTCGCTATTAATTTAAGGTCAAGCTCAACAAAAGTATTTATATGACCTTACAAAAAAAAAATTCAATTTTGACACACGTATATTTATCAACTTAGATTCAGGAAGCTTATGCAACACTCACACTCACAAAGAGGAGCACAACGCATGTTTTAACCCATACATTTTCTATTATTTCCCAATTTACTTTCAACTTGGGTCACTCAAGATCAAAAAAATGTTTGTAAGGCTTGTAATGGGGGCTGAGAGAAATGTTATGGTCATTTAGATTCGGTGTCTTTTTCATCAATGAGATGTAAATTTCTAAAAAGACATTCCCTTTATTCCTTCATCAATCCCTAAGCAAGTTCCTTTAAAACATGTTTTCGTTCTTTTCCATGGATTTCTTTAAAATATAATTTCATTTAGTTTTGTGCTTTTATTCCATTACCTTCTTTTTCATTACTTTCTTTTTATTTTTATTTTTATTCTCTTTTTTTTAATAGAGGGTGTCCATTTTGTTGTAATACGATGACTTTTTAAGACTTTTCTTGCACTTCTTTACTCGTCCTTTCCCTTCTTGCACTCAACTTAGGATTTTGTCATAAGTTTGACACTCAATTATGGAAATCCCAAGAGGATTATAAGTGATTGATAATGTAAGGTCTCGCTTTAATCAGGGTACTCCAATGAATAGGTTTGCTCAAAGGTTGTTCAAGAGAGCTTCAAACGCTCACGAGTAGGCCACGTAAGAGTTTTATATCATTGTTGCCTTACACTCTTTGAATATTGCCTAAAATCATCTCACGATGACACTACTCAAAATAAATATAACTAACAGAGAAAATTCTAGGTTTATTCATTCAAGGTCAAAAGTAAGATATTCACACAAGACTACAGACTTTCGCTAGTGTGCAATGATAAGTGCAAAAGAATCAATTTGATCATTAAAATCACAACAAGGTGAAAAGAGTTCACATATTGTCTATGTAACTTCGTTAGTTCTCGTTGTAGCTGCAAATTAATGTTTGTTCAATTGAGAGAACTTTTTATGTCATCGGTATTCATAAAAATCAACATTTAAACTCGTTCAAAAGAAACTACTTCGAACAGAAGAGGTAGAAAGATTTTCAAAAGTGAAATTTTTGTCGCAAGGGTCAAAACTATTACGAAATTATGACAAAAGACAACCATAATCTCAAAAAATCCATAAAAAGAATATTTAAAATAGGATTTTTAAATATAAAACCAAAAAAAATTTCAAAACAAAATTTTAAGAAGTATTCAAGATGTGCGTAACAAAGCTGAACCCACCCCACCAGGATTAAAAAAATCCCTAAATTTTAAATAACTAAAATATCTAACAATTTTAAGAAAAACAAAAAAGGTGCGTGAAAAGAGATCCACTTTAGGAATCTTCTTCATATGTCGGTATATGAGCACTCGAAGTGTCTTCAGAGATAAGACAAGTACTCCTGAGATGCTACTACTTTGTTTTTGACAACTGTATTTAGATGCGCTAGCCTCATCACTGATATTAGTTGCAATCATTTTGTATATCTCATGGCCTTCCCTGAAGGCATGTATAACATTAACAAACCCTCGAGCCCATGGAGGCACATTTGAGTCAATGTGAATTCATCTTTTGGCCCTAGATTCGTTGGTGCATTACCTCTGTCTTATTATCTTCACTCTTTCTTCATCGTCTTTTAATTCTTATGATCTTAAGTTCATTGATGGATCTTTTGTCCATCAGACTTTTTGTCTTCCCATTTTTGCAAAACCTTCAATGACAAGTTAGGTCGTAATGTAGAAAGGGGTGAGGGAGATTTCTAAGGTAGAATCGCTTTGCCAAGACAACTATTAATGTATTAATTTCTTTAGGATGTTCATTAAAAAGATGTACAAATGATATAAGGGAAAAGTGAAAGGAAGAACAACAATTCTTTCTACAAGTCGTCAAGTGCAGTTTGTAACGTAATTTGACCGCCGAAAGTTACAATTTAGCCAATACATAAAGCACTGAGTTAAAGGTGAAACGTTGACCATAAGAATAATTATCAAACACTTTGTGAAACTACACTCAACTTGCTAAACATCCTAGTGTGACTATAATGATTATATCTTTAAAATTCTACCCCCAACCCCTAATAATGGGATTTTGACCTTTTCAAAATCAACTTTAACAAAGAGTCATAACATTTCTGCAATCCCGTTACAAAATAATTCAGCTCAAACCACATACAAGAGATATTTTATCATGTACTCATGAAATATGGAGTAATGATCAACAATATATGATATCCCATCAAGTCAAAGACATAGCAAAGATTCCGCACTCTCAATCTTTATCTAAAAGAGTGTATATTTTTGTAAATTAACTGAAGGGTTGCTTACTAACTTTGGGATTAATTAGATTGTAATGATGTTCTAGGAAACAAAGCATTCAAAATTAGAGCACAAGTTGACACTTGAAATACTTTGAGTATACAATAAATATAACTATTAAGGTGCTAGTGTGAGTTTGTAAAAGGGGAGAACTCAAGGGAAGGGTTTGAATAGGAATTTTAAGCTAGTCCCTCTGACCGTCTATAATCTACTCAGTCGGTGATATTAAATTATCTCTCTTAATTACTCAAAAAAGTGCCAAGTATCGAATTTATCGCAAAATATAATAGATTCCCAGTCTCTTGCAAAAGTTACATCTACGATCATTGTCTAGATTACACACTATGTAGACGAGTCGTCAAATTTTTTGTTACTCCATCAAGTATTACAAGATGAACCTTGGAGGTGCATAGAGTAAAAGGAAAGGGAATGTGTAAGACCCCCAAAATGAGTTAGGGTCTCTAGAGCCTCACTTGTGCCTATAAGCTTTTAACATGTTAATACAATGCTTTAAAGTATGTTTAGGTGATTTGGATGTCAAACGTCAAGGGATGACTAAGTTACATATGTTCCTTATATGTGTTTATATGTGTTTCATGAGCTTATGAGGTCCCGATATGAGTTATTATAGTGTTTATAAGCATTGTGTCAAGTTTCGTGATTGACATTCGAAAGATTTGCCTTGAATGAACATATCTCTTAGAATATATGAACTACATGATCCATTACCTATGACATTAAGGTTATTTGAATCCTCATTCCAACGCAAACAATTTCGCATCAATCTAGTTTTTGAGTAAAAAATTATGACAATTTTATGAATAGTATAGTGTAGTTCAGTTTTGGCCGCTGGAACATAGTAATTAATATAATTTTCCTCTGCTTTTATTCTAGGAAAAACCAAATAAAACGGATTTCACAAGTCATATAAATACCTAAATTGTCCTAATTCCACATTTAAAATAATCATTCTCTTCTGTCTCAAACCCTAGGACAAAACCTCAAGAAAAAAAATTAAACTAGAAGACTCCATTCAAGAAAATTAAAGATTTGTCGAGATTCATTAAACAAGGGTAACATTGGATCTAAGGTTGAAGTTCTTAATTGATGACTTCACCAGATTTAGTGGATTCTTCATCTATTAAAGGTATGGTGATCCTTCATCTCTAAGTACCCTTTCACTTGGAGAGTTAATCTTTTTTTTTTTAAAGAAATTCCATGATCAAATCCCTTCTTATTCAATCTAGCCATGGGTTCTTTCTTAAATTGAGTTCAAAATCATAATATGAATGTATTGACAATTATCTATAGATTTAAACTTGATTTTCAATCCCAACGCATGATGAACCCATGCTCTTTCACAAACTCGATTTTATTCTATGTATGACTTTATGATCTTGATCTTATGCATATGAATTTGTGATTCAGTTATGTTAATATTCTTATGTTTACTGTCTAGTATGTATATTGATGGTGAATCATTGATGAATTATCCATGTGAACCAATGTATGAATATTTGAATGAGGCTTGCTTAGATTTGTATGTGTTCACTGTAATATTGTTCTTTATGTTTATAAAAGTGGAAATTGATTATTTTTAAATTCTTGTAGCCACTGCCTTAGGGTAATATCATAGTTGAATTGTGGGTATAAATATTTTATGATCAAAGTATAGAAGGCTTGGTATGAATTTATCTAGGTTCTTCTAGTTTATCATGTAGTAACTTGTAATCTTGGGGTTGGGATGGTTGTTATGTGAATCGGTGATGGTGAATTGTCCTTAGCTACTGCCTATACATATAATGTGATGATAATTAGGTATAATTGATCTAATATGAATATATAACCTTTGAATTGGTAAAGATTTATCTAGGTCATTATAGCCTATAATCTTGGTAGAGTATAATATTGTTGTGATATATATTCTAGGGTGGCTGAAACAAGTTTTAGTGATGATGTTCTATCTCTTTAGATAATGCTGCAAAATTATATTATATATAAAATATGATTGATGAACAAGACTAGGGGAAATTTGTTGATGATCTATAACTCTCTACTTTCTAGTATATATATTTGTTCTATTGTATTTGATTGTAGTATGATCTTGTACGGAATTGTACACGATTTGTTTTATGATTGTTTTACTTTAGCTACTTCCCTATATTTTAATGATTTATGAACAATTATCAATGGTCAATTATTACCAAAGGCTAACCGAATGGTAAGAATTGTTCTACTCTTCTACTTCTCAATAGTATTGTTGATGAAGCATTGTATGGAATTGTGTGGTATGGTTCACTTATAGTGGCGCTGTATACTTTATTGTCATTATACATTTTTTGACAATGGCCTTGAAGGAAAATTTATGAATATTTGAATGCGTGGTTATGATGATTAACTTATGTGTAACTTGTGCCTAGTCTTTTACACCAATTGTGAATCTTGGTTATGTTACTATTGTTATGATCATGAGAATTATTATGTTAGAGTTATGTGAAGGTGCTTGCACGAATTAAATATTAAAGAATTATGCTCTCTACGTATGTACCCCTATGGGAGTGCTTGAATAGTAAATTAGCAGTCCTGAATGTAATATGAAGTCGACTTGCCTCCCTTGCTATTATGTGTTGTGTAGTCTATGATTTGTTTAGGAATTGTGGTCTTAAGAGGGTGGCTGCCTTAATATTTTTGTTATATCCATGATGTGATCATATTTACAAGTGTATATACACCCTCAGTCTACATGCATGCTTACAAGTAGTATAGGATCATAGTGTCTAATGAAAGACTGTTCTAAGACTCACTAGTTTCTATTAATATGCATGTTAAATTTATGTCTATGAAAGTATGATATGTGTTTCCTTAACTAGGATGACTTAATAGGTGTACTTGTATATTCAAGGGTATGGGACCTTGTCTACGCACTGCTCATGTATACCTTTATAGGATAGTTCCTAGTGTGAAGTATGTGGTAGGATGAAGTATCGTTATACCTATTGTATAAATGTGTTTATATGTAAAGATGGATCATATAGTCACATTTGTACATTTATGCACTAATGAAGTGAAGTATAAACATGTGTGGTCAAAAAAGGTTATACGAAAGGTTTGCTCACATGTATGTACGCACACACACATGAATGATGATCTAGTAAATAAAGGGTCTCTTGAAAAAAGGTTTTCTCAAGAGTATCCTAAACTAGATACATACTTACATATGCTATGTCCATGTGAATGGTTTTCTCACATGATATAGGTTGACAAACGGACTTCTAATTAATAATCTATGAGTTGAGTATATGGGGAGTGAATCTCCTAAAGCCTATGTTTCATAAAGTAATGTAATAAAGA